>JAPXFY010000033.1:39560996-39565996 GCA_030674185.1 Monoplex corrugatus
GAGAACGTCTAAGTCAAATAATTAGAACGTTGGGAGAACGTCTAAGCGAAATAGTTAAACGTTGGGAGAACGTCTAAGCGAAGTAGTTAGAACGCTCCTACCGGAAAACGAAAGCTTATAATCTTTCTAAGCCCGGCCGTCTGCGCTAAGCCATCATCATCATCATCAGGTGCCCTGCCGCATGGCGTTGGCGATCATGGACTTCCATCTGTCTCTATCTCTCGTTGCCCCTAGCATCTCTCCCACCCCCTCGTCCCCAGCCACTCTGCAAGTCCGTCCAGCATTTTCTCCCTGGGTCTACCCGGTGCTCTCTTTCCCTCCAGCTTTCCCGTTGTGGCCAGGTGCTGCAAATCCCCCTGCCTCATAAAATGGCCTATAAATGTTGCCTGTCTTTTCCTAATCTTCCTTATGATTGATCTATTTGTGTCTGCCTCCATCAAGACTGTCTCGTTTCTTTACAAATGTATAAACATATCTAGATACAATATAAATGTATAAATATGTCTAAATACAATATAAATGTATAAACATGTCTAGATACAATATAAATGTATAAATATGTCTAAATACAATATAAATGTATAAACATGTCTAGATACAATATAAATGTATAAATATGTCTAGATACAATATAAATGTATAAACATGTCTATATACAATATAAATGTATAAATATGTCTAAATACAATATAAATGTATAAACATGTCTAGATACAATATAAATGTATAAATATGTCTAGATACAATATAAATGTATAAACATGTCTATATACAATATAAATGTATAAATATGTCTAAATACAATATAAATGTATAAACATGTCTAGATACAATATAAATGTATAAATATGTCTAGATACAATATAAATGTATAAATATGTCTAGATACAATATAAATGTATAAACATGTCTAGATACAATATAAATGTATAAATATGTCTAGATACAATATAAATGTATAAACATGTCTAAATACAATATAAATGTATAAACATGTCTAGATACAATATAAATGTATAAATATGTCTAGATACAATATAAATGTATAAACAAGTCTAAATACAATATAAATGTATAAACATGTCTAAATACAATATAAATGTATAAACATGTCTAGATACAATATAAATGTATAAATATGTCTAGATACAATATAAATGTATAAATATGTCTAAATACAATATAAATGTATAAACATGTCTAGATACAATATAAATGTATAAATATGTCTAGATACAATATAAATGTATAAACATGTCTAAATACAATATAAATGTATAAACATGTCTAGATACAATATAAATGTCTAAACATGTCTAGATACAATATAAATGTATAAACATGTCTATATACAATATAAATGTCTAAACATGTCTAGATACAATATAAATGTATAAACATGTCTAGATACAATATAAATGTATAAACATATCTAGAACAATATAAATGTATAAACATATCTATATACAATATAAATGTATAAATATGTCTAGATACAATATAGATGTATAAACATGTCTAGATACAATATAATGTATAAACATGTATAGATACAATACAAATGTATAAACATGTCTAGATACAATATAAATGTATAAACATGTATAGATACAATACAAATGTATAAACATGTCTAGATACACCAAATCACACATAAAATCTGGACTAAACTGACTGAAATTGTGTCTACAACATCACATGTCTAGAGCTCAGAGGGTGTTTACAGTCGAGCGTGGTTACCAGACACTGCTCTCAACAGGATAGATCTTGATCGATCAAGGCGCTAACATAATCTCACGAAATGGACAGATACCTTACAAAGAGGCAGCGAAAACTCTCAGAACTTAGAACTCGAAAATTTGGATTGATAAGTGATTTTTGTGAGCCTTTGACCCAATCAAGCAAGACCACAGAATATAATGTGTATGCGACCTCCCAGCACAAAATCAGTCTTAACTAGCATTTTGGGCATTTTGAGATATACATATCACTGGAAAGTGTACATTCTGCAGATTATTTTGGTACTTGAATAAAGCTTGTCCTCATAAAAATGTAGAAGTTATGTATGTTTAAAGTCATTAAATTGTATGACGGCCATTTTGAGAAAACGGCCTCTGAAGTTTTTGTGTGCTCTCCTACAAATTTTCCTTAAATTTCTTTATTTGGTGGCTTTGACCCAGTTTGTTTCTAATTTTCGCTGTCATTATCTGAAAGGTGCACCAAAGAGCTTTCTGTCAGTATATTACATGTGCGGGTACTGTACAGGTTACGGTTTATAATAAGAGACAAAAATAGGTACTTTTGGTAGGAAATTGCGTTCTTTCTGCTGCGATCAGTGCATTAAAATACCATTTTAAATTGATTAATAATATTTTTTCAAGAAAAAAAAATTTCTGTGGGGGATAGATTATAGTATACAGAAATCAATTTTGAGAAAAAGTCAAAACACCCCAGATAGACCTTCAGTCACCTTTTCAGCTCCTAGTGCTGTTCGACTGACTGCGAGTTAAGACTGATTTCGTGGTGGGAGGTCACATATATGTAAGCTGAGAACAACATACTGCACTGTTTTGATTTGTTAATCCAGGGGGGGGGGGGGGTTATTTCTTAATTTCCAAGACATAGGTAATGTACTTTGAGACATCGATGATGCTTTTATCTTTATAAAAAAATTAATTGCCACAGTTATTTGTGGACTGTGTGATCTTTCAATATATGTGGGAGATATCTGCCCTCACTCCAGTATCAGTATGCACATCAGACCAACGGTCAAGGACTGATCGTCACCGCTACTGCCTTCCACTGACCAGTCCGATCTATGGCAACCTTTCTGCTTACTAGTTGGGATAATCGATTTTTTTTTTTTTTTTTTTTTTTTTTTTGTCGGTGGAAATCTTTCAGTCGATGTAATACCTACATTACGGGGATCTTCGTGGCATTAACCCTTTCACGCCCGCACCCTGGCCACCAGCATCCAGCACGCTTAAGCACATAACCGACATAGCCCGTGGACAGTTCTTTATTGCCGAGAAGGAGAAGAGGGAGAACAAATAAAAGAAGATGGAGAAGAGAATAGAAGAAGGGGGAGAAAAAGAACGAGAGGTGTGGATGAGTGGTGGTGGTTGGTGGTGGTGGTGGTAGTGAGATGTGAGAGATGATGATGATGAGTGGTGGTGTGTGTTGATGGTGGTGGTGGTGGATGGTGGTGAGTATTGATGAGTGTGATGTGATGATGGTGGTGGTGGTGGTGGTGGTGGTGGTGAGTGATGATGTGATGGGTGGTGGTGGGTGGTGGTGGATGGATGGGTGGTGGTGGTGGTGTGTGATGGATGATGATGATATGATGATGATGATGATGATGATGATGATGATGATGATTGATGGTGATGGTGGTGGTGGTGGTGGTGGTGGTGGTGGTGATGATGATGATGATGATGATGATGATGATGATGATGATGATGATGATGATGTGATGATGATGATGATGATGATGATGACGACGACGACGACGACGACGATGAAGAACAAGGAGAGCAAGAAGACCAGAAGAAGAACAAGAAGAGAGAAGAACATCAAGAACAAGAGGAACAAAAAGAAGAAACTAACACATCATGGTGATTTTCTCTTTCCAGGCAGCTTCTGAAACTGTTGTGCAGATAAAAACCTGTCACTGCTATGCAGATGCCGAAATTATTACTTTGATAACAGCTGTACAACAAATATTTTTGAAGCCCAGGAAACAACAGCACAGCAAAAAGGGAGAGAAATGGCCACCCAATTTCATGAAGCTCTTCCAAGAGAAGTTAAGGTCCCTAACACCTTGCTTTCTAATGACTGCTGCGGTTCATCATCATCATCATCATCATCATCATCATCATCATGTGCTCTGCCGCATGGCGTTGGCGATCATGGCCCTCCATACGAATCAATCCTTTGTCGCTGCAAAAACAGATACACATATCATTTACATGTAACCAAGATTATTCCAGTGATAGGCTGATGAAATACCAGTATAAAATATAGACCAGGTAAAACAGGGTCTAGGTAGGGTCTCAGGACCTGGCCAGCTCATGGGTTTATGTGCAGGCTTAAGGCTTGTGCCATGATCACCATACACATGGCCAGCTTATGGGTTTATGTGCAGGCTTAAGGCTTGTGCCATGATCACCATACACATGGCTAGTTCATGGGTTTATGTGCAGGCTTAAGGCTTGTGCCAGGATCACCACACTCATGGCACCTGTGACTTTAGTGCATGTGGAATTCCTTCCCAGCGCGAAGACGTCTTGAGGAACTGAAACTGAAACTGTCTCTGTAAGTATCTCTCCCACCCTCACTCTCTTCTTCTACTTCGCATGTCCGCCCGATATTTTCTGCCTGGGTCTACCTGCTGTTCTTTTTCTCTCCAGACTTCCTGTTGTGACTAAGTACTCAAACTTCTCTTTCCTCATAAAATGTCCTATAAATGTTGCTTCCTTTTCCTTATCTTCTTTATTACTAATCTTTTTGTGTCTGCCTCCTCCAAGACTGTCTCGTTTGTTTTCTTTGCTGTCCATGAAAATCTCAACATTCTTCGTACAAACCTCGTTTCAGCTGCCTCAATTTTGTTCCGGCTTTGCTTGTTGACTGTCCACACCTCACAACTGTACAATGGCATCAGTTCTATACAACATTCAAGAACTCTCTTCCTGATGTTAACTGATAGGCATTTTTGTAGATAAGAACACTTTTCGTTTTCTTGAATGCTGTTATAACTTGGCCGATTCTGCTGGCTATTTCTGATGTGTATTTGCCATCCCATGAGATGACACTACTGTGGTTATAAGGAAATTCTCTCACTACTACAGTTATAAGGAAATCCTCTCACTACTACAGTTATAAGGAAATTCTCTCACTACTACAGTTATAAGGAAATCCTCTCACTACTACAGTTATAAGGAAATCCTCTCACTACTACAGTTATAAGGAAATCCTCTCACTACTACAGTTATTAGGAAATC
>JAPXFY010000033.1:39589748-39597248 GCA_030674185.1 Monoplex corrugatus
CTGTTTTGCCATTCTTGTTTAGCTTTCTCCTGTTTTTGCCATTTCCTGTTTTGCCTTTTTCCTGTTTTGCCTTTTCCTGTTTTGCCTTTCCTGTTAAGCGTTTTCCTGTTTCACCTTTCCTGTTTAACTTTTTCCTTTTTCGCATTTTCCTGTTCACTTTTTTCCTGTTTACCTTTTTCCTGTTTCGCATTTTCCTGTTTCGTCTTTCCTGTTTTGCCTTTCCTGTTTAGCTTTTTCCTGTTTAGCTTTTCCTGTTTTGCCATTCTTGTTTAGTTTTTTCCTGTTTTTGCCATTTCCAGTTTAACTTTTTCCTGTTTTTTGCCTTTTCCTGTTTACCCTTTTTCCTGTTTTGCCTTTTCCTGTTTTGCCTTTTTCCTGTTTGCCTTTTTCCTGTTTTGCCTTTTTCCTGTTTTGCCTTTTCCCTGTTTTGCCTTTTCCTGTTTTGCCTTTTTCCTGTTTTGCCTTTTCCTGTTTTGCCTTTTTCCTGTTTTGCCTTTTTCCTGTTTTGCCTTTTTCTGTTTTGCCTTTTCCTGTTTTGCCTTTTCCTGTTTTGCCTTTTCCTGTTTAGCTTTCTCCTGTTTTGCCTTTCTCCTGTTTTGCCTTTTTCCTGTTTTGCCTTTTTCCTGTTTTGCCTTTTTCCTGTTTTGCCTTTTTCCTGTTTTTGCCTTTTCCTGTTTTTGCCTTTTCCTGTTTTGCCTTTTCCTGTTTTTGCTATTTCCTGTTTTTGCCTTTTCCTGTTTTGCCTTTTCCTGTTTTTGCTATTTCCTGTTTTTGCTATATCCTGTTTAGCTTTTTCCTGTTTTTGCCTTTTCCTGTTTACCCTTTTTCCTGTTTCGCCTTTTTCCTGTTTTGCCTTTCCTGTTTACCTTTTTCTTGTTTCGCCTTTCCTGTTTACCTTTTTCCTGTTTCGCCTTTCCTGTTTACCTTTTTCCTGTTTCGCCTTTCCTGTTTACCTTTTTCCTGTTTCGCCTTTCCTATTTACCTTTTTCCTGTTTCGCATTTTCCTGTTTACTTTTTTCCTGTTTATCTTTTTCCTGTTTATCTTTTTCCTGTTTACTTTTTCCTGTTTACTTTTTTCCTGTTTTGTCTTTTCCTGTTTACTTTTTTCCTGTTTTGCTCTTTCCTGTTTACTTTTTTCCTGTTTTGTCTTTTTACTGTTTACTTTTTCCTGTTTTGTCTTTTTACTGTTTACTTTTTCCTGTTTTGTCTTTTTCCTGTTTTGTCTTTTTACTGTTTACCTTTTTCCTGTTTTGTCTTTTTACTGTTTACTTTTTCCTGTTTTGTCTTTTTACTGTTTACTTTTTCCTGTTTTGTCTTTTTCCTGTTTTGTCTTTTTACTGTTTACCTTTTTCCTGTTTTGTCTTTTTACTGTTTACCTTTTTCCTGTTTACCTTTTTCCTGTTTACCTTTTTCCTGTTTATCTTTTTTCCTGTTTACCTTTTTCCTGTTTCACCTTTCCTGTTTACCTTTTTCCTGTTTCGCCTTTCCTGTTTACCTTTTTCCTGTTTCGCCTTTCCTGTTTATCTTTTTCCTGTTTACTTTTTTCCTGTTTTGTCTTTTTCCTGTTTACTTTTTTCCTGTTTTGTCTTTTCCTGTTTACTTTTCTCCTGTTTTGTCTTTTTACTGTTTACTTTTTTCCTGTTTTGTCTTTTCCTGTTTACTTTTTTCCTGTTTTGTCTTTTTCCTGTTTACTTTTTTCCTGTTTTGTCTTTTCCTGTTTACTTTTTTCCTGTTTTGTCTTTTTACTGTTTACTTTTTTCCTGTTTTGTCTTTTTACTGTTTACTTTTTTCCTGTTTTGTCTTTTTCCTGTTTACCTTTTTCCTGTTTTGCCTTTTCCTGTTTGGCTTTTCCCGTTTTGCCTTTTCCTGTTTACCTTTTTCCCGTTTTGCCTTTTCCTGTTTGGCTTTTCCCGTTTTCCCTTTTCCTGTTTGGCTTTTCCCGTTTTCCCTTTTCCCATGTTGCCTTTTCCCGTTTTGCCTTCAACAAAATATCAAGTGACACTTCTCCAATGACAGACAAAAGGAAAGAAAAGATGGTGAGGTGAATTTTATTTAATCAACTTAAATATAACAGATGTATAAATTGGAGCAACATTGTATACAGATCTGTGTAGGCTCCGGTAGCTGAGCTGGTTTGAGCGTCGGATTCACATGCTAATGGTTGTGGGTTCGAATCCCGGGATGTGCTACATTAAAACTGGCCTTCTCACTGTCCCATCTTAACATCATTGTTGTTCTGGTGGTGTCAGTATCGGATTAGATAAGTCCCCCTATTAAAACTGGCCTTCTCACTGCCCCATCTTAACATCATTGTTGTTCTGGTGGTGTCAGTATAGGATTAGATAAGTCCCCCTATTAAAACTGGCCTTCTCACTGTCCCATCTTAACATCATTGTTGTTCTGGTGGTGTCAGTATAGGATTAGATAAGTCCCCCTATTAAAACTGGCCTTCTCACTGTCCCATCTTAACATCATTATTGTTCTGGTGGTGTCAGTATAGGATTAGATAAGTCCCCCTATTAAAACTGGCCTTCTCACTGTCCCATCTTAACATCATTGTTGTTCTGGTGGTGTCAGTATAGGATTAGATAAGTCCCCCCATTAAAACTGGCCTTCTCACTGTCCCATCTTAACATCATTGTTGTTCTGGTGGTGTCAGTATAGGATTAGATAAGTCCCCCTATTAAAACTGGCCTTCTCACTGTCCCATCTTAACATCATTGTTGTTCTGGTGGTGTCAGTATAGGATTAGATAAGTCCCCCTTCCCCCACTTCCCTGGGATGGTGATCCCCGTCGGCCATATCACATGAGGTGGGTGTCGACGTAAAAACTGATCCAAATCAATCAATCAAAACATACAGATCTGCCCGAGTTATGTAACAGAACTATTCATCCCACAACACATCGTCATCATGTGCCCTGCCGCCTGGCGTTGGCGATCATGGCCCTCCATACGAATCTGTCCCTTGTCGCGCGCTGCAAGTGCATCTCCCACCCTGTCTGTCTTCGTCCACTCCGTAAGTTCGTCCAGTATTCTCTCCCGGGGTCTGCTTGATACTCATTCCTTTTCCCTCCAGCTGGAGGGAAAGAGAACACCAGGTAGACCCAGGGGAGAAAATATTGGACAGACTTGCAGGATGGCTGAGGACTTCCAGAGAGGGTGGGGAGATGTGCTTGCAGCGACAAGGGACGGATTCGTATGGAGGGCTATGATCGCCAACGCCGTGCGGCAGGGTACTTGATGATGATGATGATGATGATGATGACCTCTTTGTTCATGTTTATTTTTTGCTTTTTGTTTGTTTGTAGGTTGTAATTCTTTTATGGTTTCTTTATTCATCATTTCTCTAGTTTCGTATCATATTTCGCTTTCATATTTCTGTTCCTATCATGTTTACAATAGCATACAGCAAGATAGACCCGGTGGAACCTAGTTACATTCTCTCTCTCTCTCTCTCTCTCTCTCTCTCTCTCTCTCTCTCTCTCTCTCTTTCTCTCCCTTTCTCTCTCTCTCTCTCTTGTCTATCTCTCTCTCTCTCTGTTTTTGTCTCAAATTCTGTCTCTCTCTCTCTCTCTTTCTTTCTCCCTTACTTCTCTCTCTCTCTCTCTCTTTCTCTCTCTCTCTCTCTGTCTGTCTCTTTTTCTCTCTCTCTCTCTTGCTCTCTCTCTCTCTCTCAATGGGTATCTCTCTCGCTCTGTGTTGCTCTCTCTCTTTCTCTCTCTCTATTGATCTCTCTCTCTCTCTCTCTCTCTCTGTTGCTCTCTCTCTCTCTCTCTCTATCTATCTATCTTTGTCTCAATCTCTGTCTCTCTCTCTTTCTTTCTCTCTGACCTCTCTCTCTCTCTCTGTTGATCTCTCTCTCTCTTTATCTCTCTCTCTCTCAATTGGTCTCTCTCTCTCTCTCTCTATTGGTCTCTCTTTCTCTTCTGTCTCTCTCTATTACTCTCTCTGTGTCTCTCTCCTCTTTTTCTCTCTCCCTCTTTCTCTCTATTTGTTGGTCTCTCTCTATTGGTCTGTCTCTCTCTCTTTCTTTCTTTCTCTCTCTCCCTCTCTCTCCTCCCCTCTTTTTCTGTCTGTCTCCCCCTCTTTCTATTTGTCTGTCTGTCTCTCTGTCTTTGTCTACCTAACTCTCTCTCCCTCTCTTTGTCTGCCTGTCTCTCTTTCTCTCTCTTTGTTTGTCTGTCTTTCTCTGCTCCTGTTTTTATCTGTCTGTCTGTCTCTCTCTCTCTCTCTATCTCTCTCCTTCCCTCTCTCTCTTCCTCTCTCTCTCCTTCTCTTAGTCTCTCTCTCTCTCTCTCTCTCTCTCTATTTGTCTGCCTGTCTCTCTCTCCTTCTATTCGTCGCTCTCTCTCTCTCTTTCTCTCTCTCTCTGTCTCTCTCTCTGTCTTTGTCTCTCTCTCTCTCTCTCTCTCTCTCTTTCTCCCTCTCCCTCTCTCTCTCTCTCTCTTTGTCTGTCTGTATGCATCTCTCTGTCTCCCTGTCTCTCTCTCTCTCTCCCTTCTCCCTACCTCTCTTTGTCTGTCTGTTTGTCTGTCTGTCTGTCTGTCTGTCTGTCTGTATATATCTATCTGTAGGCTTTCCAGCAGACCTTACCTTGCCTATCTATCAATTATGCACAGTGAACAGTGACGCCAGCACAGAAATTGCCAATGAGGGGACCCCGGTTCTGTGGACTGTAAAATGCATTTAGCACTCCGGCATTGGAGGCCAATGCAAATCCTGCGTGGCCAACTTGTCTCTGTCCAATCCACTCGCCATGGTGTAGTGGTTAATGCAACGGATTACCGACTGGAAGGTTGTGAGTTCGAATCAGTCCCTTCAAGACGCAGTGTGAGATTTGTGGGCTCCAACTGGCTCCAAGAATCGGCCAAGCCAAAACAGCATTCAAGAAGATGAAAAGTATTCTTACCAACAAATGCCGATCAATTAACATCAGGAAGAGAGTTCTTGAATGCTGTATAGAACCGATAATGTTATACGGTTGTGAGGTGTGGACAGTCAACACGCAAAGCTACTATCACCTCCATCGTATAAGCCTGATCAGGAAGTATCTCTCTGTCGAAACAACTGCAAAACTCGTTCTCTCCTTCATAATGTCTCGCATTGACTATTGCAATTCACTCCTGTCTGGTCTTCCTGCCTCCACCATTCACACCCTACAGCGCATTCAAAACAATGCTGCACGCCTTGTACTCAAAAAGAAAAAAGCTGACCCCTTATCTCCTCTCCTGGCACAACTTCACTGGCTCCCTGTATCAAAGCGCATACAGTACAAACTAGACACCATGTGCTACAAAAGCCTCAATAACGCAGCCCCCAATTGCCTGTCAAGCCTACTTGAGACCTATGTTCCCTCACGTACCCTCCGCTCTGCCTCCGATCCTCTGACTTTTCGCTTTCCACGCACTAAGCTCAATATCTATGGTCCACGAGCCTTCTCTGTTTCTGGTCCACTTTCCTGGAACAAACTTCCTCTCTCAGTCCGTCAGCAACCTACTTTTGTCTCCTTCAAGTCCGCTCTCAAAACTCACCTTTTCTCTTTTCTACATAAAATCCTGACCTCACTCAACCCCCTCTGCAGCCTGTCTCCACTCGGAGGGGAATCACATTGTAATATATATACTACACGTCATTATTGAAGGGCCAGGAACGTTTTTGAGTCAATTTTTGAAAGGAGAAATAACCTTTTTTCTCTTACTCTTTTCTCCAAATCGTTGCCGTAACTGAATGGATAAGAGCTCAGACAACATTGCAGTTTCCTTTTGGCACGTGTTTGGGGATTTGCCGATTTGCAATGGGCGGCCCAAGGAAGACAATTTCCACACGAAATTGTCGAATCTTCAGCAGGGTCTCTCTGACGACGCAGGCAAGGTAGCGACAAAATTCGCTTTGCACGTGCAAGGCAAGCCCTTTTTGAACACTACTCCAGCCAAAGTTGCCCGCAGACGAGGATAAAAAGGACCCGTTCTTGGTTCGTTTTAACCATGCTTGCAAGACGACGGATGACGGATGAGCAGCGGGGGAGAGCCCTCGCTCTGCTTGATGAAGGCCTAGCGCAGCGGGAAGTTGCTAGACGACTTGAAGTGTCGCATTCCACAATCCAGAGACTGCTGGAGCGCTTCAATGAGACTGGAGCAGTCCAGGAAAGGCGTCACACGGGTCGACCCAGAGTAACGACAAGACAGCAAGACCGCTACCTTGCCCTCTCCGTCCTGAGGGAAAGGGCATCCACTGCGGTGACCTTGAGGGGTCAGCTGAGGGACGCAACAGGTGCTAACATCAGCTGCAGCATGGTGAGAAGACGGCTACATGAGGCAAACTTGAGGTCACGGAGACCGGCCGTCCGACCCGTGCTGTCACCGGTCAACAGAGTGCGCCGCATGACCTGGGCCAGGGAGCACGTGACCTGGACAAGGCAACAGTGGGCCCGGGTCTTGTTTTCGGATGAGTCCAGGTTCACCCTGACCTTTAACGATGGCCGGGCTCGGGTGTGGCGACGTCAAGGGGAGAGGTTCGCTGACGCCACTGTCCAAGAGCATAACCGGTACGGCGGCGGGTCGGTGATGGTGTGGGGTGGCATGAGCCGTGGTACCCGGACCCCCCTGCTCCCCATTGACGGCATCCTGAACGGGGTCCGGTACCGGGACGAGGTTCTGGCGGCCATGGCACTGCCTGCGCTTGTGGACCTTGGTCAAGGCGCCATCTTCCAGGACGACAATGCACCTGCGCATCGAGCACGCCTTGTGACCGACTTCCTGGAGCAGCATGAAGTCGTCCGTATGGCCTGGCCAGCGTGCTCACCTGACCTGAACCCAATTGAACACCTCTGGGATGTGCTCGGGAGGCGCATCAGGGACAACCACCCCCCCACCGGGCACCCTGGCCAGGCTGGTCGACATCCTGCAGATCGAGTGGGCGGCCATCCCTCAGGACACACTCCATACCCTTGTGGGGTCGATGCATCGGCGCTGTGAAGCATGCATCCAGGCTCGGGGCGGACACACGCGATATTGAAAACAGATTGGCCAAATCTGACACTTTCTGTTTTTTTGAAAAGGGGGGATGTTCCTTTAAATGCATGTGCTGTTCACTAATGGGTCATTGTGCTAATTTCTTTTTCCAAAACAGGTGTGGAAATGATGAAATAAAACATAGAATCAATTCTAAACATTGTCAATTATTTCAACTTAAAATTAGAGAGGAAGGAAGAAGTGGCCCTTAAATTATGATTAGGAGTATAATTGTATATAATATGCTCTCTATAATTTTTCCATTGCTTTTATTCTTTCTCCCCATTTATACCCATGCGTGTGTGTGTGTGTGTGTGTGTGTGTGTGTGTGTGTGTGTGTGTGTGTGTGTGTGTGTGTGTGTGTGTGTGTGTGTGTTTGTGTGTGTGTGTGCGTGTGTGTGTGTGCGTGCGTGCGTGTGTATCTGTTCAGCGCTTAGATTTGATTTAATCAAGATTTTGCGCTATATAGATATTGTAATTATTTATTA
>JAPXFY010000033.1:39602248-39609748 GCA_030674185.1 Monoplex corrugatus
GATGGCTGGATAGATCGATGGATGGAGGGATGAATAGATAGATAAACAGACAGACATACAGACAGACAGACTAGACGGATGGATGAGTGGATAGATAGAAAGATAGACGGATAGATGCGGTTAGAACGGTGTCGTCAGCATACCGAAAATTGTTTAACATTTTTCCTCCAATCTTTATCCCAGGGCATTCTTCTAGGTTTCTCATGATAGTTTCTCTGTAAAGTGAAAACAAATCTGGTGAGAAAATGATATAAGCTTTTCCCAAAATATCAAAAGACGGGTTAGGCAGGGACGTGTTCTGTCACCAGATTTGTTTTCACTTTACAACGAAACCATCATGAGAAAAAAGGATTTATTTTCATAATTTGTTGATTATACCTAGGCTTTTGATCAGGTACATGTAAGACACGAGGAATTAAGAAAAGTAGAAATATTGCCTAACACCGTGTTTCTTCTCGTGAAATATTTCAAGAGAAGTTTTTAAAAAGTTGGCTAATACCGTGTTTCTTCTAGTTAAATATCTTACGAAAAGTAAAACTATAGCCTAATACTGTGCTTCTTTTTGTTAAATATCTTACGAAAAGTAGAAATATTGCCTAATGCTGTGTTTCTTCTAGTTAAATTTTTTTCAGAAAAATTCAAATGTTGCCTATACACTGTTTTGTTTAGTTACATATCTTAAGAAAAGTAGAAATATTGCCTAACACCGTGATTCTTTCAGTGTAATGTCTTAAGAAAAGAGAAATATTGCCTAATACTGTGTTTCTTGTAGTTAAATATCTTAAGAAATATATAAATGTTGCCTAACATTGTGCCTCTTATCGTTAAATATTTAAGAAAAGTAGAAATATTGCCTAATACCGTGTTTCTTCTAGTTAAATGTCTTATGGAAAGTAGAAATATTGCCTAATACCGTGTTTCTTCTAGTTAAATGTTTAAGAACAGCAGAAATATTGCATAATACCTAGTTTCTTGTAGTTAAATGTTTAAGAAAGGTAGAAATATTGCCTAATGCCTAGTTTCTTGTAGTTAAATGTCTTATGGAAAGTAGAAATATTGCCTAATACCGTGTTTCTTCTAGTTCAATGTCTTTTGAAAAGTAGAAATAGTGCCTAATACCGTGTTTCTTCTAGTTAAATGTCTTTACTAAAGTAGAAATATTGCCTAATACAGTGTTTCTTCCAGTTTAACATCTTAAGAAAGTAGAAATATTGCCTAATACTGTGTTTCTTCTAGTTAAATGTCTTTACTAAAGTAGAAATATTGCCTAATACCGTGTTTCTTCTAGTTAAATGTCTTTACAAAAGTAGAAATATTGCCTAATACTGTGTTTCTTCTAGTTAAATGTCTTATGGAAAGTAGAAATATTGCCTAATACCGTGTTTCTTCTAGTTCAATGTCTTTACAAAAGTAGAAATATTGCCTAATACTGTGTTTCTTCTAGTTAAATGTCTTTACAAAAGTAGAAATATTGCCTAATACCGTGTTTCTTCTAGTTAAATGTCTTTACTAAAGTAGAAATATTGCCTAATACCGTGTTTCTTCTAGTTAAATGTCTTTACTAAAGTAGAAATATTGCCTAATACCGTGTTTCTTCTAGTTAAATGTCTTCACTAAAGTAGAAATATTGCCTAATACCGTGTTTCTTCTAGTTAAATGTCTTTACTAAAGTAGAAATATTGCCTAATACCGTGTTTCTTCTAGTTAAATGTCTTTACTAAAGTAGAAATATTGCCTAATACTGTGTTTCTTCTAGTTAAATGTCTTTACAAAAGTAGAAATATTGCCTAATGCTGTGTTTATTTTAGTTAAATATCTTCAGAAAAGTGGAAATATTGCCTAATGCTGTTTCTTCTAGTTTAATATCTTAAGAATTTCTTTTAAATAGTGCCTAATACCGTGTTTCTTCTAGTTAAATGTTTTAAGAAAAGTTGAAATATTCCCTAATACCGTGATTCTTTTAGTTTATTGTCTAAAGACAAGTAGAAATATTGCTTAATACTGTGCTTCTGCTAGTAAAATATCTTACCAAAAGCAAAAAAGACAAAAAAAGATTGCCTTACACCGTGTTTCTTCTGGTATATCTCTTCAGAAAAGTAGAATATTGCTTAAATACTGTGTTTCTTGTAGTTAAATGTCTTATGGAAAGTAGAAATATTGCCTAATACTGTGTTTCTTTTAGTTAAATATCTTAATAAAATTCAAAAGATTGCTTAACCCTTTGACTCTCGCACCTGACTATCAGCATCCTGCAGTGCCAACCAAAAACTTAACCCTTTGTGTGGATAGGGTAAGGAATCAAAGGGTTAAGTTTTTACAGTTGGTGGGTAGGATACGAAAGTCAAAGAGTTAACATTGTGTTTCTTTTAGTTAAAGGAAAAATAATAATATTACCTAACACCATGTTTCTTGTACTTAAAAAAAAAAGTAGAAAATATTTTGCTCAGAGACTATAAGAGCCAATCCCAAGCAATAATGTCTTGTTTAGCGGTATTCTCTCTGGAAATGGCCGCAACATTAAAGTCCGCTGGTGATTTGAATTTGAAGTCATTACCGTCTGCTCTGCTTAACCTCAGAAAAACAAGTTCGTCTTTTCCATCACAGTTGTGCTCGTTTTTGACATTTTCTGAAGTGGCCTTTTGGATCTGTCGTTATTGTTATCGAAGAGGTTTTCTCCCCCAGAGGAGCTGGGAACCTTTGAATAAAATCGATGATGAATTGAGATGATTTCTGACATGATTGTCGTCATTTTCGCCGTCGTTGTCGTCATCATCATCATCATCGTTGTCGTCGTCATCACTATCATCATCATCGACATCATTATTCTTATGAATATCATTGCAATATTTTATTATGATCCTTATTTTTATCATTATTACTGGTAGTAGTGGTGGTGGTGGTGGTGGTAGTAGTAGCAGCAGCAGTAGTAGTAGTAGTAATAGTGATGGTGGTGGTTGTAGTAGTAGTAGTATCAGAAGTAGCAGCAGTATTAGTATTATTAATAGCATTACTATCATCATCATCATCATCATCATCATCATCACCACCACCATTATTATTATTATTATCATTATTATTGTCATCATCATCATCATCATTATTATTATTATTATTATATATTATTATTATTATCATTATCATTATTGTTGTTATTATCATTATCATCATCATCATCATCATCATTCTTATATCACTGTAACTATTGTTATTGCCATCATCATCATGATCATTATGGTCATTGTTATTGTTAGTATCATTATCATTGTTTTTATCCTTATTCTCATTAGTATCATAGTATTTTTAATATTACCACTAATGATCCTCCTTTTGAAAGCAACGATAACTTGTCCAGCGCTTCATCTCACAAAATACTAGCAAGGTTGACAATGCAGGATGCTGGTGGGCAGGGTGCGGGAGTCAAAGGGTTAAGTTTTTGCTTTGCTAACATGGTTGATAAACAGGATGCTGGTGGACACAGTGCGGTAATCAAAGGGTTAAGTTTTTGCTTTGCTAGTATGGCTGACAATGCAGGATGCCGATGGATAGGGTGCGGGAGTCAAAGGGTTAAGTTTTTGCCTTGCTAGCATGGTTGACAATGCAAGATGCTGGTGGACAAGGTGCGGTAGTCAAAGGGTTAAGTATTTGCTTTGCTAGTATGGCTGACAATGCAGGATGCCGATGGATAGGGTGCGGGAGTCAAAGGGTTAAGTTTTTGCTTTGCTAGCATGGTTGACAATGCAAGATGCTGGTGGACAAGGTGCTGGAGTCAAAGGGTTAAGTTTATGCTTTGCTAGGATGATTGACAATGCACGATGCTGGTGGACAGGTACGGGAGTCAAAGGGTTAAGTTTTTGCTTTGCTAGCACGGTTGACAATGCAAGATGCTGGGACAGGCACGGAAGTCAAAGGGTTAAGTTTTTGCTTTGCTAGCATGGTTGACAATGCAGGATGCTGGTGGAAAGGGTGCGTGAGTCAAAGGGTTAGATTTTTGCTTTGCTAGCATGCTTGACAATGCAAGATGCTGGTGGACAGGTACGGGAGTCAAAGGGTTAAGTTTTTGCTTTGCTAGCATGGTTGACAATGCAAGATGCTGGTGGACAGGGTGCGGAGTCAAGGGGTTAAGTAGTTTGGTCATCTAACCGGAATGAAAACCCCATCACTTCTCTTAACAAGTCAAAGCTGGAGGCAGACAAAGGAAAGCCTTACTGGATCGATGACCTGAAGGGGAAAGAGGAATGAAGTGAGCAAGAAAGAACAGAAAGAAGAAAAGGGTGTAAAAAGGTAAAGATAAAAATGAAGGGAAAAAAGAAGGAAAGGAACAAGAAAGAAGGAAAGAAAGGAAGAAAGAAAGAGCAAAAAGGGAAAGAAAGAAAGAAAGAAGAAAGAGAGAAAGAAAGGAAAGAAAGAAAGAAGAAAGAAAAAAGAAACAAAGAAAGAAGAAAGAAAGAACAAAGAAAAAAGAACAAGGAAAAAAAGAAGGAAAGAAGGAAAGAACAAAGAAATGAATGAAAGAAAGAAAGAAAGAAAGAAAGAAAAAATGAAAGAAAGATAGAGAGAAAGAAAGAAGGAAACAAAGAAACAAAGGAAGGAAGAAAGAAAGAAAGCGTGAACGAAGAATCCTATTTATTCGAGACGAAGAAAACAAAACCAAGCACAATGCTATAGGAAATGTAAAATAATGAACAAGTGCAAGAACAGAAAGAAGGCAAAAAAGGCAAAATTAAAGTAAACTTATTTGATTTATCGACAAAACAAAGGAAAAAGAGTGGCAGAGTGGTTCAGACGTTCGCCTGCAAGTAAGTAAACATGAAGTTCCAAGGTTCGTTTCCCTTTGATGCCTCGACGTTTCTCCTCAGTTTGACAGGAAAATCGAGACTGAACGTCTAATCCTTTGGAAGGGGTCGAAAAACAAGTCAGACCCGTGTGCCTTATGGCTGCGCACGGTAAAGATCCCACGGCAGTTGAAAATCGTGAAGAGTAGGGCATTTGCCCGGCTGAAAAAGAAATTAACATAACCATAAACATAAATATGAAATCCCAGGCAAGAAGAAAAGAAAATACAAAGGGGGAGGGAGAGAAACGTGAGACAGAGACACAGACACAGACACAGACACAGAGCGACAGAGACACAGACACAGACACAGACACAGAGCGACAGAGACACAGACACAGACACAGACACAGAC
Organism: Monoplex corrugatus; assembly: GCA_030674185.1. Taxonomy (NCBI): domain Eukaryota; kingdom Metazoa; phylum Mollusca; class Gastropoda; order Littorinimorpha; family Ranellidae; genus Monoplex; species Monoplex corrugatus. Next base: position 39,607,435 of record JAPXFY010000033.1, read on the forward strand.
ACAGACACAGAGCGACAGAGACAGAGACACAGAGCGACAGAGACAGAGACACAGACACAGAGCGACAGAGACAGAGACAGAGACATAGAGCGACAGAGACAGAGACACAGAGCGACAGAGACAGAGACAGAGCGACAGAGACAAAGACACAGAGCGACAGAGACAGAGACACAGAGCGACAGAGACAGAGACACAGAGAGACAGAGACAGAGACACAGAGCGACAGAGACAGAGACACAGAGAGACAGAGACAGAGACACAGAGCGACAGAGACACAGAGACAGAGACACAGACACAGACACAGAGCGACACAGACAGAGACAGAGACACAGAGACAGAGCGACAGAGACACAGACACAGAGAGACAGAGACACAGACACAGAGAGACAGAGACAGAGACAGACACAGAGCGACAGAGACAGAGACAGACACAGAGCGACAGAGACAGAGACACAGACACAGAGGGACAGAGATAGAGACAGAGACACAGACACAGAGCGACAGAGACACAGACACAGAGCGACACAGACAGAGACAGAGACACAGACACAGAGCGACAGAGACACAGACACAGACACAGAGCGACAGAGACACAGACACAGACACAGACACAGAGCGACAGAGACAGAGACACAGACACAGACACAGAGCGACAGAGACAGAGACAGAGACACAGAGACAGACACAGAGCGACAGAGACAGAGACACAGACACAGAGTGAAAGAGACAGAGACAGAGACACCGACACAGAGCGACAGAGACAGAGACACAGAGCGACAGAGACAGAGACACAGACACAGACACAGAGCGACAGAGACAGAGACAGAGACAGAGACACAGAGCGACAGAGACAGAGACAGAGACACAGAGCGACAGAGACAGAGACACAGACAGAGCGACAGAGACAGAGACACAGACACAGAGCGACAGAGACACAGACACAGACACAGAGCGACAGAGACGCAAAGAAAGACAGAGATAAGAAGAGAGACAGAGAGAGAGAGACAGAGAGACATAGACAGAGAGAAGACAAAAACAGACAGTGAGACAGAGACAGAGATTGTGAGAGAGAGAAACACACAGAGGGACAGAGACAGAGACAAACAGCCAGAGAGAGACAAACAGCGAGACAGGGAGATACAGACAGACAGAGAGAGGGGCGGACGAACAGGCAGGCAGACAGACAGACAGACGGACGGAGACACAGACACAGAGGGACAGAGATAGAGACAGAGACACAGACACAGAGCGACAGAGACACAGACACAGAGCGACACAGACAGAGACAGAGACACAGACACAGAGCGACAGAGACACAGACACAGACACAGAGCGACAGAGACACAGACACAGACACAGACACAGAGCGACAGAGACAGAGACACAGACACAGACACAGAGCGACAGAGACAGAGACAGAGACACAGAGACAGACACAGAGCGACAGAGACAGAGACACAGACACAGAGTGAAAGAGACAGAGACAGAGACACCGACACAGAGCGACAGAGACAGAGACACAGAGCGACAGAGACAGAGACACAGACACAGACACAGAGCGACAGAGACAGAGACAGAGACAGAGACACAGAGCGACAGAGACAGAGACAGAGACACAGAGCGACAGAGACAGAGACACAGACAGAGCGACAGAGACAGAGACACAGACACAGAGCGACAGAGACACAGACACAGACACAGAGCGACAGAGACGCAAAGAAAGACAGAGATAAGAAGAGAGACAGAGAGAGAGAGACAGAGAGACATAGACAGAGAGAAGACAAAAACAGACAGTGAGACAGAGACAGAGATTGTGAGAGAGAGAAACACACAGAGGGACAGAGACAGAGACAAACAGCCAGAGAGAGACAAACAGCGAGACAGGGAGATACAGACAGACAGAGAGAGGGGCGGACGAACAGGCAGGCAGACAGACAGACAGACGGACGGAGAGACAGACAGACAGGCAGACAGACTGAGACAGAAATAGAAAGACAGACAGAGAGAGACAGATAGACAAAGAGAGAGAGACAGTGACAGACAGACAGAAAGACAGAGACACGGATATAGTGGACAGAGTGAGAGACAGAGAGAGACAGAGAATGAGAGACAGAGAAACAGAAAGACAGAGACAGAGACAGAGACATATAGAGATAGACAGAGACAGAGACAGTGAGAGACAAAGATAGAAACAGAAAGACAGAGATAGAGACAGACAGAGACACAGAGAGATAGACAGAGAAAGAGACAGTGAGAGACAAGGATAGAAACAGAAAGACAGAGACAGAGACACAGAGATATAGACAGAGAGAGA
>JAPXFY010000033.1:39632248-39634748 GCA_030674185.1 Monoplex corrugatus
CATACAACCACAACAACACACAACAACACAATACAAACACACAACACATACAAACAACACAACAACACAATACAACCACAACACAATACAACACACACAACAACACAATACAACACAAACAACACAACACAAAATACAACACACACAAACAATACAATACAACACAATACAAAACAAACAACACAATAAACACACAACACACACACAATACAATACAACACAAACAACACACACATACAACACACACAATACAACACAATACACAAAACACAACAACACAAACAACACAACACAACACACAACACAACACAACACAAACAACACAACACAACACAAACAACACAATACAACACAATACAAACAATACAACACAACACAACACAATACAAACAAACAAACAAACAACACAATACAACACACAACACAACACAAACAAACAACAAACACAACAACACAACAAACAATACAAACAACAATACAACACAACACACACACAATAAACACAACACAAACAATACAACAACACAAACAACACAATACAACACAAACAACAACAAAACAATACAACACACACAACAACCAATACAACACAATACAACACAATACAACACAACACACCACAATACAAACAACACAACATACAACACAACAACACAATACAACACAATACAACACAATACACACAACACATACAACACAAACAACAACACTACAACACAAACAACACAACACAACAAATACAACACAATACAACACAATACAACACAATACACACAATCAACACAATACACACATACAACACAACACAACAATACAACACAACAACACAATACAACACAATACAACACAATACAACACAACACAACACAAACAAACACAACAACCAATACAACACAATACAACACAATACAACACAAACAACACATACAACACAACACAACACAATACAACACAATACAACACATACAACACATACAAACCATACTAACACAATACAACACAACACAACACAACACAATACCAAACACAACCCACCCACACACACACACCACAAAACAACCAAACCACACAACACAACAAACACCAAACAACCACCAAACCACCACAACAACAAACAAAAAAAAAAAACCAACAACACCACAAAAACAAAACAAAACCAACACAACAAAACCACACACACACACACAACACACACCACCACCACCAAACAACAAACACCAAAACCAACAACACAACAACAAAAAAAACACAACCATAACCAACAAAAACACACAACACAACACCAACAACAAAACAACACAACACAAACAACAAACACAACACACACACAACCAACCAAACAAAAACAAAAAACAAAACACAATCACCAAAAACAACAAACAAACAACAACACAACAACAACAACAACACACAAACAACACATACAACACAACACAATAAACACAATACACACAACAAAAACACAACACACAAACAACACAACAACCACCACAACACAACAATCAAAAAAAAAAAACACACAACACACTACACACACACAAACAAAAACAAACAATACAACACACACACACAAAAACACCAATACAAATACAACACAAACAACCACACAACAACACAAACACCAACACAACAAACAAACAACACAAAAACAACACAACAACACACAAACACAAACACAACACAACAACAAACAACACAACACAACACAATACAACACAACACAATACAACACAACACAAACACAATACAACACAACACAATACAACACAAACAAACACAAACAAACAACACAATACAACAAAATACAACACAAACAACACACAATACAACACAACAACACAAACAACACAAACAACACAACACAACACAATCACACAACAACACAAACAAACAAACAACAAACAACACAATACAACACAACAACAAATACAACACAATACAACACAATACAACACAACACAATACAAACAACACAAACAACACAATACAACACAAACAACAAAACACACAACACAAAACACAATACAACACAACACAACACAACACAATACAACACAACACAATACAACACAACACAACACAAACAACACAACACAAACAATACAACACAACACAACACAACACAATACAACACAATACAACACAATACAACACAAACAACACAACACAAACAACACAATACAAACACAACAACACAAACAACACAAACAACAACACAAAACAACACAATACAACACAACACACAAACAACACAAACAAACAACACAACACAATACAACACAACAAAAACAACACAAAACAACACAATACAACACAACACAATACAACACAACACAACACAATACAACACAACACAACAACAACACAATACAACACAATACAACACAACACAATACAACACAAACACAACACAATACAACACAACACAAAACAACAAACAACCAACACAATACAACACAACACAATACAACACAACACAAAACACAAACAACAAACAACA
>JAPXFY010000033.1:39662203-39664703 GCA_030674185.1 Monoplex corrugatus
TTCGCCTTCTTGTCTTTCTATAGGTTGGTTTCTCCTGTCACTTCCCTTCAAGGTTAATTAGCCTTCTTGTCTTTCTATAGGTTGATTTCTCTGGTTCCTTCCCTTGAAGGTTAATTAACCTTCTTGTCTTTCTATAGGTTGATTTCTCTGGTTCCTTCCCTTGAAGGTTAATTAACCTTCTTGTCTTTCTATAGGTTGATTTCTCTGGTTCCTTCCCTTGAAGGTAAATTTCGCCTTCTTGTCTTTCTATAGGTTGATTTTCCGGTCCCTTCCATTAAAGGTTAATTCGCCTTCTTGTCTTTCTATAGGTTGATTTTCCAGTCCCTTCCATTAAAGGTTAATTCGCCTTCTTGTCTTTCTATAGGTTGATTTTTCCGGTCCCTTCCAGTAAAGGTTAATTCGCCTTCTTGTCTTTCTATAGGTTGATTTTCCGGTCCCTTCCATTGAAGGTCTATTCGCCTTCTTGTCTTTCTATAGGTTGATTTCTCCTGTCCCTTCCCTTAAAGGTTAATTCGCTTTCTTGTCTTTCTATAGGTTGACTTCTCCTGTCCCTTCCCTTGAAGGGTAACCTTCTTGTCTTTCTATAGGTTGATTTCTCCGGTCCCTTCCCGTGAAGGTTAACCTTCTTGTCTTTCTATAGGTTGATTTCTACGGTCCCTTCCATTGAAGGTTAATTCGCCTTCTTGTCTTTCTATAGGTTGATTTCTACGGTCCCTTCCATTGAAGGTTAATTCGCCTTCTTGTCTTTCTATAGGTTGATTTCTACGGTCCCTTCCCTTAAAGGTTAATTCGCCTTCTTGTCTTTCTATAGGTTGATTTCTACGGTCCCTTCCCTTAAAGGTTAATTCGCCTTCTTGTCTTTCTATAGGTTGATTTCTACGGTCCCTTCCCTTAAAGGTTAATTCGCCTTCTTGTCTTTCTATAGGTTGATTTCTACGGTCCCTTCCCTTAAAGGTTAATTCGCCTTCTTGTTTTTCTATAGGTTGATTTTCCCTGTCACTTCCGTTGAAGGTTAATTCGCCTTCTTGTCTTTCTATAGGTTGATTTCTCCTGTCACTTCCGTTAAAGGTTAATTCGCCTTCTTGTCTTTCTATATGTTGATTTCTCCGGTTGCTTCCCTTCAGGTTAATTCGCCTTCTTGTCTTTCTATAGGTTGATTTCTCCTGTCCCTTCCCTTAAAGGTTAATTCGCCTTCTTGTCTTTCTATAGGTTGACTTCTCCTGTCCCTTCCCTTAAAGGTTAATTCTCCTTCTTGTCTTTCTATAGGTTGACTTCTCCTGTCCCTTCCCTTAAAGGTTAATTCGCCTTCTTGTCTTTCTATAGGTTGACTTCTCCTGTCCCTTCCCTTAAAGGTTAATTCGCCTTCTTGTCTTTCTATAGGTTGATTTCTCCTGTCCCTTCCCTTAAAGGTTTATTCGCCTTCTTGTCTTTCTATAGGTTGACTTCTCCTGTCCCTTCCCTTAAAGGTTAATTCGCCTTCTTGTCTTTCTATAGGTTGACTTCTCCTGTCCCTTCCCTTAAAGATTAATTCGCCTTCTTGTCTTTCTATAGTTTGACTTCTCCTGTCCCTTCCCTTAAAGATTAATTCGCCTTCTTGTCTTTCTATAGGTTGACTTCTCCTGTCCCTTCCCTTAAAGATTAATTCGCCTTCTTGTCTTTCTATAGGTTGACTTCTCCTGTCCCTTCCCTTCCAGGTTAATTCGCCTTCTTGTCTTTCTATAGGTTGACTTCTCCTGTCCCTTCCCTTAAAGGTTAATTCGCCTTCTTGTCTTTCTATAGGTTGACTTCTCCTGTCCCTTCCCTTAAAGGCTAATTCGCCTTCTTGTCTTTCTATAGGTTGACTTCTCCTGTCCCTTCCCTTAAAGGTTAATTCGCCTTCTTGTCTTTCTATAGGTTGACTTCTCCTGTCCCTTCCCTTAAAGGCTAATTCGCCTTCTTGTCTTTCTATAGGCTGATTTCTCCGGTTGCTTCCCTTCCAGGTTAATTCGCCTTCTTGTCTTTCTATAGATTAATTTCTCCGGCCCCTTCCATTGAAGATTAATTCGCCTTCTTGTCTTTCTTAAGTCTTGGTAAAAAAAAGATTGGGTGGCGCTGCACTGTGGCGACGCGATCTCAAAGGAGAGAACAGCCCGGATTTCACATGGTAAATCCACTATGACATAAACATATTAAGAAGAAGAATGATGATGATCATCATCATAATAAACAATAATGATAATAATGATAGCAATGATAATGATAGTAATAATAATAATATATAATGATAATAATGATAACAATAATGATGATGATGATGATGATGATGATGATGATGATAATTATAATAATTATGATAATAATGATAACAATAATGATGATGATATTAATAATAATGATGATAATAGTAATAATAATGATGATAATGATGATGATGATGACGACGATGACGACGATGATGATGATGATGATGATGATGATGATGATGATGATGATGATGATGATGATGATGATGATGATGATG
>JAPXFY010000033.1:39669703-39672203 GCA_030674185.1 Monoplex corrugatus
CATTTTATTATTATTTATATTATTATTATTATCATTATATTATTATTATTATATTATATGTTATTATTATATTATTATTATTATTATTATATCATATTATTATTATTATTTATTGTTTTGTTATTATTATTATTATCATTATCATTATTATTATTACTATTGTTATTATTATTATCATTGTGTTGTTATCATTATTATTATTATTATTATTATTATCATTATTATTTTATGTTCTTCTTCTTCTTGTTCTTGTTGTTCTTGTTATTATTATTATTCATTCATTCATTCGTATTATTATTATTATTATTATTATCATTAATATTATTATTGTTGTTGCTCTTCTTGTTGTTCTTGTTGTTCTTGTTGTTAGTATTATTTATTCATTCATTCATTCCTTCATTCGTTTATTTATAGTTGTTTTTTTTTTAATTTTACTGATTTCTTTTGTCATTTCATTTCATTTTCATTATAAATCTATACTAATTTCCGCTTTCACTTTTTAGAAAAGCGATTGTTTTTCACTGTGAAATAGAATCATAAGAAGTCTGCAGTTTGCAAATCGGTTTAGAAAGATTCAGGTACTCGGGCAAAAATTCATTAAACCTCCATCCAAATTTGAAAAGAAGTGTGATAGCTCTTTTTTCTTGTTTGTTTGCTTATTTATATTCTTTTGTTGGTTGTGTTGTTGTTGTTGTTGTTGTTGTTGTTGTTGTTGTTGCTGCTGCTGTTGCTGTTGTTGTTGCTGTTGTTTTATTGGTTGTCGTGAATTCTAGAACGTCACAAACTAACTTCGAGACGAATCTTTTAACTGGATGGTTTCAAAGTCAAAGAACGTTTTGTTTCCTCTGGTGTCTGTGTGTGTGGTGGGGGGGGGTGTATGCGTACATGCGCGAGTGTATGTGCATGTGTGTGTGCGTGTATGTGTGTGTGTTGTATGTGTGAGTTTGTGTGTGTATGTGCGCGCGCGTGTGTGGTGTGTATGTGCGCGTGTGGTGTGTATGTGTGTGCGCGCGCGCGTGTGTGTGTGTGCGTCTGTTGTGTGTGTGTGTGCGTAGTTGTGTGTATGCGTCTGTGGAGTGTGTGTGTGTGTGTGTGTGTGTGTGTGTGTGTGTGTGTGTGTGTGCGTGCGTGTGTGTGTGTGTGTGTGTGTGAGAGAGAGAGAGAGAGAGAGAGAGCGGAGTATGTGTGTGTGTTTGTTTGTTTGTTTGTGTGTGCGTGTGTGTTTGTGTGTGTGAGTGTGTGTGTGTGTTTGTGTGTGTTGTGTGTGTGTGTGTGTGTGTGTGTGTGTGTGTGTGTGTGTGTGTGTGTGTGTGTGTGTGTGTGTGTGTGTGTGTTTTCTGTTTTGACTGCTATATTTCAAAGTGCTGTTTTCAGCAAAATATGTAAACCCAATGTTGTTTTACTGGCTAACAGAATTTATGCATCGAAATAGAATTACACAGAAACCTGCTTGTCCTTTACACCCACACACACACACGTACGCACGCACGCACGCACAAACACACACACACACACACACACTCACACGCACACACACACACACGCGCACACACACACACACTCACACGCACACACACAATATAGATAGATATGACTATGTGTGCGTATGTGTGTGTATTTGTGTGTGCGTGTGTGTCTGTGTATATGTGTGTGCGTCTGTGTGTATGTGTCTTCGTGTGTATATGTGTGTGTGTGTGTTTGTGTGTGTGGCTGCATGTGTGTGCTTATGTGTGTGTATGTGTGTGCTTATGTGTGTGTATGTGTGTCTGTCTGTCTGTGTCTGTGCATGCGCGCATGTGTGTGCGTATGTGTATTTGCGTTTGTCTTTGAACACGCATTCAAGAGCGCGTGTATACGTGTGTATATGCACATGTATATTTAACTATCTATCTCTATATGTATATGTATAATATAAATGTGTGTGTATAATAGATAGATAATAGATAGATAGATAGATAGATAGATAGATAGATAGATAGATAGATAAATAGATAGATAGATAGGTAGGTAGGTAGGTAGGTAGATACACAGATACATACATACATACACACACACATGCATACATACATACATACATACATACATACATACATACATACATACATACATACATACATACATACATACGTAGATTGATAGATAGACGGATAGACAGATAGACAGACAGACAGACAGATAGATAGATAGATAGACAGATATATAGATAGACAAATAGATAGATAGATAGATAGATAGATAGATAGGTAGATAGACAGATAGAAAGATAGACAGATAGACAAATAGATGGATATATAGATGAGCGGGTGATGGATGGATGGATGGATGGATATTATTCTGTGTTCAGAGTTTAAATATCTTGAACGATAGCTGGACAGACAGATAGACAGATGGATAGATCGATCTATCTATCTATCTATCTATCTATCTATCTGTCTACCTCTCTATCTATCTACCTCTCTATCTATCTGTCTATCTATCTGTCTGTCTGTCTATCTATCTA
>JAPXFY010000033.1:39674703-39682203 GCA_030674185.1 Monoplex corrugatus
ATCCTAATAAAAATTTATTAATCCAAATACAATATACTTTATTTATTTATTTATTTGTTTATTTATTTATTTGTTTGTTTGTTTCTTTGTTTATTTATTTATTTATTTATTATTTATCTATTTTATTATCTGTTTATTCGTGTATCTATTTATTTATTTATTTATTTATGTGTACGGGTACCAATTTATTTCTTTATCTATTCATTTATTTTATTCTATTTTATTTATTTATTTTGTTTTGTTTTATTTTATCTTATTTCATTTTATTTTTCAGTTTTTTATTTGTTTATTCACTTATTTATTCGTTTTTGTATTTATAAACACGTATCTTATGTCATTGACATGAAAATTGTTTATTTTATAGCTCTGTTTTGCTTCTGAGGTAGGTGCATAGCTTTAAATGAGCGTGAACCGTTTTATGGTCATTGTCACTCCAAAAAAACAAACAAACAAACAAACAAACAAACAAACAAACAAAAACAAAAAACCGGTCAGTTAGAAAGTCTCATCGTGTTTGTCAGTACACTTTGCTACCTAAAAGTGAGAACAGTCTTCGATTATTAAGGAGCTTTTGACTGTGAACGTTGTAGGTTTCGGTGACAACGATGTTTTTGGGGGGCTGAGAATATTGAATGTAATGTAGTCTGTTACTAGTTGAAGGCACGGACTGTTGAGGAAATTAACTGTTGAGGATATCAGTTGTTGAGGGCATGGAATATTGAGGACATGGACCGTTGAGGAAATTAGCTGTTGAGGATATCAGATGTTGAGGGCATGGAATATTGAGGACATGGACTGTTGAGGAAATTAGCTGTTGAGGATATCGAATTTTGAGGGCATGGAATATTGAGGACATGGACTGTTGAGGAAATTAGCTGTTGAGGATATCAGATGTTGAGGGAGGGCATGGAATATTGAGGTTATCAGATGTTGAGGGCATGGAATATTGAGGATATCAGATGTTGAGGGCATGGAATATTGAGGATATCAGTTGTTGAGGGCCTGGGATATTGAGGATATCAGTTGTTGAGGGCATGGACTGTTGAGGACATTGACTGTGGAGGGCATGGACTATTGAGGATATCAGTTGTTGAGGGCATGGACTGTCGAGGACATTGACTGTTGAGGGTATGGACTATTGAGGATATCAGTTGTTGAGGGTATTGGTCGTTGAGGACATGAACTGTTGAGAATATCAGTTGTTGAGTAGATGGATTGTTGAGGACACGGACTATTGAGGAGACGGACTATCGATGACATGGACTGTTGACGAGAGTGACTGCCCTTGGTCGCCTAACAGGCATGACCGGTCAACGCTCTGACATTTTTCGTCGGTTTCGGTTGTGTAGTGTGCATGGACTGTTTTGTGATTTGTCAGTGTGCTTCGGGATGGACTGGTGCTGGATTTTCTGCGCTCTGCTGCCCGTCAGGACATTCTTTTTCTTCCTCCTTCTGTCAGTAAGAGTTTTTCTTTTTAGTCTTGACAATCCACGAGTGCCGCCATTTTTCCTTCCCGTGCACTCGAACGCTTTTCCCGTGCGACCTATTTTCTACTGTGAGCACACCAGCGCTGGCCCTGTGAGTGACGTCGGTGGTCCCTGGAATGCGGAAAAAGCAGTCGCCCGTCTTGCCTACACGCGGGATCAACTTTTGGCTTGTAAACAAACCAGCACACGTCTCTCCCCTGCTGTTATCAGCCGTCTCAAAGATTTAAGGATTGGCTACCGTCTGCCGCGTTACCGTTCTTGCCGTGGCGGCAGTAGAAAACTGCGGCAGATACCAGTGATTGCCAGTCAACAACCTTCCCATCAGTCCTTCTTTGTATCAGGCTTTGAACCATGCAGCTCTTCCATCCTTTCACCCTTCCCCAATGTGTCTATCTGCTCCACAGCCCGCCCCTCCCGAGCCAACCTGCATAACTTGATCAAGGTTCCCTTACAGAGCTCCGATTTACTAAACCAGCTCTGTGTGTGCCTGTTCAACGCCAAGTCTGTGGGCGTAGCCCGGAAGCGTACAGCGATCATAGACTTTCTGACAGATCACGATGTCGACATTATGGTCCTCACCGAGACCTGGCTTAAAGAGTCCGGCGATGAGAGCAAGATGGCGGACTTGACACCACCGGGATATAAACTGTTTTCTTTTCCCCGTCAGCTGACTGGCTTGATTAAAGGTGGTGGCGGCATTGCCGTCATCATGAAAGATTGTCTTGCATCTCACACCTCTGTCAACACCTCGTTCTCCTTCACCCACACCTCGTTTGAGGTTGCTGAATTAATGTTGACTGTGCAACGCCAGCAACTTCGATTGCTTTGTGTCTACCGTCCTCCCCCCAGTCAAAGAAATAAACTGACCCACACTATGTTTTTCGATGAGCTCCCAGACTTTCTTGACTATTCCATCACGTGTGAGAGTAATCTTTTGATTGTTGGTGAATTTAATATCCATTATCAAGATCAGCATGACTCCAGAACAAGACAGTTTCGGGAACTCTTGCAAATGTTTAGTCTGTCTCAAGCTGTTAACGAACCTACTTTTCCTAGCAGTGGTCATATTTTAGACCTTGTAATTTTTCGTGACAATGATAATCTTTTACAATCTGCAAAGTGTAGTAATTATCTTATGTCTGACCATATTTGTATTGTCTGTCATCTTAGTGTTCTAAAACAAAAATCAACACCCCAATTCAAATATATTCGTGCCATTCGCCAGATAGATCAGGCAGCATTTTCTCAAGATTTAAAAAGTGTCATTACTCATGATGTTTCTCTTTCTGATCTCAGTCTCGGTTTGCGAACAGTTTTGGATAAGCACGCGCCCTTACGTCAGCACAGGGTGCAGCAACGTCGCTCTGCCCCGTGGTACAGCTCCGTGGCACATGATCTTTTGCAACTTAAGCGTGAGCGCCGTAAAGCTGAGCGTCGCTGGGCATCGTCTCGCCTGACGGTACATAAGCAGATTTATGAAACCGCAAAACAGAAAATTGTCGATCTCGTCCATGATGCTAAAACTAAATTCTATTCTTCTAAAGTTGTTTCAGCAGTATCATGCAAAGATCTTTTTAGAACTGTCACAGGCATGCTGGGAAAGGTTTCCGATGTTACTCTGCCGTCCACACATGAATTATCTCAGTTACCAAAATTGTTTTCCGACTTTTTTACCCAGAAAATTCTGACCATCCGTGATGGGTTTCTGTCATCCTCTGACACAACTGACCAGTCCGTTATTTATAAAGGTACACCACTCTGTCAGTTTACTCCTGTTTCTGAATCATTTGTACGGAAGCTGATTACTGAGTCCCCCAAAGTCTCTTGTATTCTCGACCCCATCCCCACCCCTCTTCTCTATGACCACCTCGACACCCTTCTCCCCACTATCACTCGCATTCTTAATGAATCACTATCTTCAGCTTCTGTTCCCTCTGATTTTAAGACTGCTCTTGTTAAGCCTCTCCTGAAAAAGTCTTCCCTTGACCCCAACGTGTTGAAAAATTACCGCCCATTTCCAACCTCCCCTTTCTGTCCAAAATTCTCGAGAAAATTGTCCTCCACCAGCTTTCAGCTCATTTGACTGCCAACAACCTTCTATCTCCCCATCAGTCAGCATATCGTCCAGAGCACAGCACAGAGACTGCCATCCTTCGTATCCTTAATGATATTCTCAATTCGTTAGATAAAAATAAAATTTCTGTCCTCCTCTTGTTAGATCTTTCAGCTGCTTTCGACACCATAGACCATGAAATTCTTTCTCTCCGTTTGGAACATACATTTGGTATTAGAGACTTAGCTCTTAATTGGTTTCACTCTTATCTTTCAGACAGGAAACAGTTTGTGCTAGTGGATGGTCACCGTTCAAATGAAACCTCCCTCGATTTTGGTGTGCCTCAGGGCTCCGTGCTCGGTCCTGTTTTATTCATTCTGTATACTACCCCTCTTTCTGATGTCATCCGCAGCCATTCCATTTCGCATGAAATGTTTGCGGATGACACTCAGCTTCTTCATTCAGCTTCTGTTGATGACTATCCTGATGCAATTTCTTCTCTCCAAAACTGTACCTCTGACATTGATCTCTGGATGTCATCAAATAAACTGAAACTTAACTGTGACAAGACGGAGGCTATACGTTTCTCACATCATGATATCAACACACTTTCTTCTTCTCTCCCTATAGGTTCTAGTTCCATTGAATTTTCTGACTGTGTCCGGGATTTAGGAGTTCTTTTAGATCATGATCTTTCTATGCAAAAACATGTCACTAAGATATGCCAGCTTTCTTATATGGAACTAAGACGTATTGCTTCTATCCGCCCCTTTCTTACTGAGGAGGCCACTAAAACTCTTGTTTCCTCTTATATTCTTTCACGCTTGGACTACTGTAATTCTATTCTACTCGGCTGCCCTTCAGTTGTCATTCAACCTCTCCAACGTGTTCAGAATTCAGCAGCTAGGCTTGTTTGTAAAGCCCCTAGATCCCAGTCATGTTCTCCTCTTCTGAAAAAGTTGCATTGGCTTCCAGTTGAACAAAGAATCAAATACAAATGTTGCTGTCTCTGTTACAAAATTCTTACTTGCTCCGCTCCCTCTTATCTGTCTGTGTATGTACCATCCAGAACTCTCCGATCCTCTACCGACACAAGAACTTTCTGTGTTCCCCGTTTCAGTCGGAAACTGCATGGTCAGAGAGCTTTCTCCCACTCTGCTGCCATGACCTGGAACTCCCTTCCCTATCATATTCGCCATAAGCAATGTCTTCCTTCTTTCAAGTCTAGTCTGAAGACCTATCTTTTCACTCAATACTTTCATTGATCTTCTCTTTCTTTTCTCTCTCAGCCCTGATCATCGTTCCTACATATATGTGTGTGTGTGTGTGTGTTTGTGTGTGTGTGTGTGTGTGTGTGTGTGTGTGTGTGTGTGTGTGTGTGTGTGTGTGTGTGTGTGTGTGTGTGTGTGAAGCATGTTTATGCGAGCAGGAGAGAGGGAGGGAGAGGGGGGGGGGGGGAGAGAGAGGGAGAGGCAGTGCGGGAGAGAGAGAGAGTGAGCAAGGAATATCGGGAGCACGGTTAGAGAACGAGAGTATGGTTGGGGTGGGGCAAGAGAGTGAGAGTAAGAGTAAGAGTATGTGTAAGCGTGATAGAATTTGATAGTAGAGAAACTGAGTGGTTGAGAGAGGGAGTGTGTTTGGGTCTGTGTGTGTGTGTGTGTGTGTGTGTGTGTGTGTGTGTGTGTGTGTGTGTGTGTGTGTGTGTGTGTGTGAAGAGAAAGAGAGAGAAAATATTTTTGTATGATTGTCACTATTTTTAGTAATATTTGAATTTACTATGTTAATATGTCTTGTTGAACGTAAATTTTATGTTTTATGTTATATAGTGTTAGCAGCGGTATGTTTAAATTTTATGTTGGTGTATCTATTTGTATTTAGTTATATACTGATTTTATGTGAAGCGCTTTGTGCTCTGGAAAGCGCTATATAAATTGCCTTTATTATTATTATTATTGACGGTATGGACTGTTGAGGAAATCTACTGTTGAGGACATTGACTATTGAGGACGTAGACTGTTGAGGACATGGACTTTTGAGGACATTGACTATTGAGGACGTAGAGTGTTGAGGACATGGACTGTTGATGATATGAACTGTTGAGGAAATTGGTTATCTTTGGTCTCTTTCGACATGAGGATACTGACTGTTGAGGACATCGACTGTTGTGTCGTCTCTTTCTAATTGAGGACATGGACTGTTGAGGGGATTGACTGTTGAGGATACTGACTGTTGAGGACATTGTTGTGTCGTCTCTTTCTAATTGAGGACATGGACTGTTGAGGGGATTGATTACTGAGGACGCTGACTGTTGAGGATACTGAATATTGAGGACATTGGCTGTTGTGTCGTCTCTTTCTAATTGAGGAATATGGACTGATGAAGACATTGATTGTTGAGGATACTGATTATTGAGGACATTGGCTGTTGAGGGCTAGGTCTGTTGAGGACATGGACTGTTGAGGGCATTTATTGAGGATACTGATTATCGAGGACATTGACTGTTTAGGATGTTGATTATTGATGACACTAAATGTTGAGGATATTGATTATTGAGGACACTGAACGTTGAGGATACTGGCTGTTAAGGACATTGACTGTTGTATGGTTTGTTTCTAATTGAGGATATGGACTGTTGGGTGTTCTGATTATTGAGTGTTCTGATGGTTGAGTCTGCTGACTGTTGAGTATACTGATTGTTGCGTGTACTGATTGTTGAGTGTGCTGATTGTTGAGTGCACTGACGGTTGAGTCTGCTGACTGTTGAGTGTACTGATTGTTGCGTGTACTGATTGTTGAGTGTGCTGATTGTTGAGTGTACTGACGGTTGAGTCTGCTGACTGTTGAGTATACTGATTGTTGTGTGTGCTGATTGTTGAGTGTGCTGATTGTTGAGTGTACTGACGGTTGAGTCTGCTGACTGTTGAGTGTACTGATTGTTGCGTGTACTGATTGTTGAGTGTGCTGATTGTTGAGTGTACTGATTGTTGAGTGTACATGTACTGATTGTTGAGTGTACATGTACTGATTGTTGAGTGTACATGTACTGATTGTTGAGTGTACATGTACTGATTGTTGAGTGTACATGTACTGATTGTTGAGTGTACTGATTGTTGAGTGTACTGATAATTGAGTGTACTGATTGTTGAGTGTACTGATTGTTGAGTGTACTGATTGTTGAGTGTGCTGATTGTTGAGTGTACTGAGTGTTGAGTGTGCTGATTGTTGAGTGTACTGAGTGTTGAGTGTGCTGAGTGTTGAGTGTACTGATTGTTGAGTGTACTGAGTGTTGAGTGTACTGAGTGTGAGGACAACGACAAGAGAGGCACGGGCGTTCTCAGACCGTATCGTGCATATGCTTTCTCCATCTCAACGAGAGTGATGCAAAATATGTCATATAACATCAATGGAACTTGTAATCCCATTTCCATCACCCCAATGAGAGAGAGAGAGTAAGAGAGAGAGAGAGAGATAGAGAGAGACAGAGAGAGAGAGAGAGAGAATGAGACAGAGAGAGAGAGAGTAAGAGAGAGAGAGAGAATGAGACAGAGAGAGAGAGAGTAAAGAGAGAGAGAGAGAGAAATGGAGAGACAGAGAGGGGATGGGAGACAGAGAGGAGAGAGAGAGAGAATGAGAGAGTGAGAGACAGAGAGGTGAGATATATATATATAGAAACAGAGATGGACAGACAGAGAGAGCGAGAGAGAAAGATAGAAAGAGAAAGACATAGAGACAGACAGACAGACAGAGAGATAGAGAGAAAAAGGGAGAGAGACACACACACAGAGACAGAGAGATAGACAGACAGACAGACAGACAGAAAGAGAACAGATACAGAGAGAAATATGTACTATAACACTAGGCCTGTGTATACTGAACTTTTAATCTGAATTCTCATTGTTTACCTTACAAATTACGGCTGTTCTAAGTGACCTCCCACCACGAAATCAGTCTTAACTCGCA
>JAPXFY010000033.1:39687203-39689703 GCA_030674185.1 Monoplex corrugatus
TTTCAGAATGGAGGGCACCGGATTTAGCTGCTCTGTCAACTACGTTGTTGCCATGAAGACCAACATGAGAAGGCACCCAGCATAAATTGATTTCCGAGCCATTTATCTTTAAACAATGTATTAGATGATTTGCCTCAATAATTAAGTCAGGTCTTGTGTCTGTATCAAAAGACTGTAAGGCATATAATACAGATTTTGAATCAACAAAGAGAACTACTTTGAATGACACAGGCCGAAGGCTTATTAAATAATGCAACGCTTGAACAACAGCGACCAATTCTGCTGTATATATAGATACATTTGCCCCAATGAAAAAAGACTTTTTAATGTTAAATTTTGGAACATAAAAGGCTGCTCCAGCGCTCTGATTTGCTAAGACTGACCCATCGGTAAAAATGTGGAGGTGGGTACGGTACTTTTCATCGATGTGTTCACAAGCTGTGGATAGCGTAATGTTGACATTATCATCTTTTTTAACTTTTGCATAATCGAGATCAAATGTGGCCTTTAGCATTTCCCATGTAGGGATAGGCGTTATCGTTGGTTTCTCGGCTATTTCATCCTTGTTATGTTGGACCAGGCCAGATATGTAAGTTGCGGCAGTAATTTGTGATGAAATGTTTTTGCTCGTTTTGGAAAGTCAGTATCAGACCTGATCTTAATTTCTTTGCTCACAAAATTATCCGCTTGTGAAGTAGTTCTAATTGCAAACTTTGCTGTAGCTAACTCACGATGGTTGTTCAAAGGTAGAATTCCAGCAACTTTGTACGTTTCCAGAGTAGAAGCATGAATTGGTACACCTAGTGCAATTTTAAGACTTTTGCAGTCCAAGCTCTGAATCTTTTTTAGTAAATATTTGGGTGCATTGAAGAAAACTTCTTGCGCGTAGGATAATTTAGACCTGACCAGCGCTGTTGACAGATGAATCAGTACATTTGTATCCATTCCCCAGGGTAATTTGCTTATTATCTTTAGAAAATTTAAGGTTTTTCGCGCTTTTGTTAAAATATAATCAAAATGGACATTCCAGCTTAATTTGGACGTGATGTAAACTCCCAGGAATTTTACGACCTGTTTGTAATTTAACACTTCACCAAGCAATTTGAAAGTAGGCAAGTTATTTGAGTTACCACCAGGATCAAACAGCATCATGTTAGTTTTTTCTGCTGACAACGACAGCCCATTTTCTAACATATAGTTTCCAAGATTATCAAGATCAATTTGATACAATTTCCTGATGTAATTTCGCGTTCTCTGTGGAGTTGTCTTTTTTAAAGTGATATTCATCCAAGTGCATATATCATCAGCGTACTGTACTAAAACAACACGATTTGAAAGAGCTTTAGGAAGATCCTGTATAAGGATATTAAATAAAATAGGTGCTATCACTGAACCTTGTGGAATCCCCATGTCGAGGCATCGTGAAGAAGAATAACTAGCTCCCACTCTTGCCTGAATTGTTCTATTAGCTAAAAAAGATTTAATGTAATTGAACATATTGCCCGATAAACCAACAGATTTTAGCTTGAACAATAAACGTTTATGCCAAACTTGATCGTAAGCTTTTTTCACATCAAAGAAAGTAGCTAAAACACTTTTTCTGCGAGCAAACTGTTGTTTGATCTGAGTTGTAAGTTTAATCAGGTGCTCAACTGCGGATCTTCCTTTTCTAAAACCTGCCTGGTTTACCGGAATAACGTTATTTTTATCACAGTAGTGTAAAAGTCTGTTTAAGACCAATCTTTCCATTAGTTTGCTTGTGTGGGACGTCAAAGCAATGGGTCTGTAACTGTTTTGATCGGTTTTCGATTTTCCTGTTTTTGAGATTGGTATAACTATAGACTTTTGCCATATTTGTGGCACAGTTCCGCTAACCCAGCATTTCTGCAAAATTTTGTGTAGGAAAATAAGGTAGTTTTCAGGGAGATGTTTGATCATTTCAGTCGAAACTGCATCAACACCTACCGAACTCTTTTTGTTGTGTAGAGACAGTACTGTGTTTTTTAGCTCTTCTAAGGTGATTGGAGAATTAAACCAGAGATCATTCTGTGGTACTGGATCAGTGTAGATTGGGTTGTAATCTTCCATTTCTCTGTGATGTTTGCAGTCAGGAGATAAACCTTCAACTTTACTGTTTTCGGCAAACACATCCACAAAAGTTTCTGCTTTGTCCATGTCTGAAGGAAATGTGTTACATGTTTCAATCATTATCGGACACCTAGGTAAGTTGGTTCCATCCCTCATTTGTTTCATTTTCGTCCAGACTTTATGGAAATCTTTGAAATCTGAAATTTCTTTTGTGCAGAATGATGCCCAATAATCTTTCTTTGCTTCAGCAATGATTTTGTTACATTGGATGTTAGCTTTTTTCATTTCCACATGATCCTCAGGTTTCCGGCTTTTGATGTAGATTTTGAATTTCTCCCTTTTATATTGAACTGCTTTCTCACATGCCTCTGTCCACCAAACATTACCCAATCGATTATTTGATCTAGAAGAT
>JAPXFY010000033.1:39717203-39722203 GCA_030674185.1 Monoplex corrugatus
AGATGGGTGGGAGGGTGAGTTACAGAGATGGGAGGGTGTGTTACAGAGATGAGGGGTGGGTTACAGAGATGGGTAGGGTGTGTTACAGAGATGGGAGGGTGTGTTACAGCAGATGGGTGGGTGGGTTACAGAGATGGGTGGGTGGGTTACAGAGATGGGTGGGTGGGTTACAGGATGGGTAGGGTAGGTTACAGAGAATGGGTGGGTAGGTTACAGAGATGGGTGGGTGGGTTACAGTGATGGGTAGGTAGGTATAGATGGGTGGGTGGAGGTTACAGTGATGGGTAGGTAGGTTATGGAGATGGGTGGGTAGGTTACAGTGATGGGTAGGTAGGTTACGGAGATGGGTGTTTAGGGTTACAGTGATGGGTAGGTAGGTTATGGAGATGGGTGGGTGGGTTACAGTGATGGTGTAGGTAGGTTACGGAGATGGGTGGGTGGGTTACAGTGATGGGTAGGTAGGTTACGGAGATGGTGGGTGTACAGGATGGTAGGAGGTTACAGAGAGGGGTAGTAGGTTATGGAGATGGGTGGGTGGGTTACAGTGATGGGTAGGTAGGTTATGGAGATGGGTGGGTGGGTTACAGTGATGGGTAGGTAGGTTTCGGAGATGGGTGGGTAGGTTACGGAGATGGGTAGGAAGGTTACAAAGATGGGTGGGTGGGTTACAGTGATGGGTAGGTAGGTTATGGAGATGGGTGGGTGGGTTACAGTGATGGGTAGGTAGGTTATGGAGATGGGTGGGTGGGTTACAGTGATGGGTAGGTAGGTTATGGAGATGGGTGGGTGGGTGGGTTACAGTGATGGGTAGGTAGGTTACGGAGATGGGTGGGTGGTTACAGTGATGGGTAGGTAGGTTATGGAGATGGGTGGGTGGGTTACAGAGATGGGTGGGTAGGTTACGGAGATGGGTAGGTAGGTTACGGAGATGGGTAGGTAGGTTACATAGATTGGTAGATAGGTTACGGAGATGGGTGGGTAGGTTACGGAGATGGGTGGGTAGGTTACAGAGATGGGTAGGTAGGTTACAGAGATGAGTAGATAGGTTACGGAGATGGGTGAGTAGGTTACAGAGATGGGTGGGTAGGTTACGAGATGGGTAGGTAGGTTACAGAGATGGGTGGATAGGTTACAGAGATGGGTAGATAGGTTATGGTGATGGGTAGGTAGGTTACAGAGATGGGTAGGTAGGTTACAGAGATGGGTAGATAGGTTACGGAGATGGGTAGGTAGGTTACAAAGATGGTAGGTAGTGTTACAGAGATGGGTAGGTAGGTTACGGAGATGGGTGGGTTGGTTACAGAGATGGGTAGGTAGGTTACAGAGATGGGTAGATAGGTTACAGAGATGGGTAGATAGGTTACGGAGATGGGTTGGCAGGTTACGGAATGGGTAGGTAGGTTACAGAGATGGGTAGATAGGTTACGGAGATGGGTGGGTAGATTACGGAGATGGGTGGATAGGTTACAGAGATGGGTAGATAGGTTACGGAGATGGGTAGGTAGGTTACGGTTCCGTGGTGGCTAAAAATGTCGATGACAATGTTGCAGTGATATCAGCAACAACTCGCTGAGGATATTCCTGATGGATGTTTTCGTAACCAGTGGCGTCTGGTGTCTCTGTGAGTGTCTTGCTGTTTTAATCCTCTTCACAAATGTCACTTTTTTATTTTACATATAGATTCGACTGTTTTGTTGTTGTTGTATTTTTTTTCTTTTTGTTTGGTTTTGGTTTGGTTTGGTTGGGTTTGGTTTCGTTTCGTTTCGTTTCGTTCGTTTCGTTTCGTTTCGTTTTGGTTTGTTGTTTGTTTGTTTGTTTATTTGTTGTGTTTGGTTTATTTGTTTGTTTGTTTGTTTGTTTGTTTGTTTGTTTTTTTGCTTTAAGATCATCGCACATAAGGAGGTTACCTTTGTGGTACCTTTTTTGTGTATTATGTATGTATGTATGTATGTATGTATGTATGTATGTATGTATGTATGATGTGTGTATATGTATGAATGTATGTATGTAATGTTGATGTATGTAATGTATGTCTGTATGTATGTATGTATGTATGTATGTATGTATGTATGTTGTATGTATGTATGTGTGTATGTATGTATGTATGTATGTATGTATGTATGTATGTTGTATGTATGTATGTTTTGTGTATGTATGTATGTATGTATGTATGTATACATGTATGTATGTATGTATGTATGTATGTATGTATGTATGTATGAATGTATGTATGTATGTATGTGTGTGTATGTATGTATGTGTGTATGTATGTATGTATGTATGAGTATGTGATGTATGTATGTATGTATGTATGAATGTATGATGTATGTATGTATGTATGTGTGCATGTATGTATGTATGTATTATGTATGTATGATGTACATGTATGTATGTATGTATGTATGTATGTATGTATGAATGTATGTATTATGTATGTATGTGTGTATGTATGCATGATGTTGTATGTATGTATGTATGTATGTATGTATGTAATGTATGTATGTATGTTTGTATGAATGAATGTATGTATGTATGTATGTATGAATGTATGTATGTTTATGTATGTATGAATGTGTATATATGTATGTATTGTATGTAGAATGAATGTATGTATGTATGTATGTATGAATGTATGTATGCATGTATGTATGCACGTATGTACGAATGTATGAACGTATCTATGTTTGTATGAATTTATTTATTTATTTATTTTGTCCCATTTGCTATGCCACTGTAATGGCCACAGAAGCTGTTACAGTTTTTTACAATGCGATGATGATGATGATGATGATGATGATGATGATGATGATGATGATGATGATGATGATGATGATGACGACGACGACGACGACAAGGACGATGAGAAGGAGGAGGACGATAACCACGATGCTATAAAGTTCCATCTAGGATTGAGACTGCGGTGACAGGACTGTACTCTCATAACATATCCTGGCCGTCAAACCAGGGACCAAAGAGATACAAACACCTGCGGTGTTGGTCAGAAAATTCAAACAACACCCTCCACCATGACGCGTCCGTGAAAGCGGATGAGACTCGAATGTGTTTTGGTCCCAGTCTTAACAGAAAAAGAAATCCCACAATGATTTTGAAAAGTCCCAAGGTCAGTCCCCAGTCGGACAAGGGATTTCTCCCCCCCCCCCCTCCCCATCATCCATTGCACTTTGTGGGTGGTTGTCTTTCAAATCAGACGATAAACCCAAGCCCCACGATAATGTAGAAGTTGTCTTCCCCTGGCAAAATGTTGGAGCAATTTCCGCTTCTACGGATAAGCAACAGGTTGATAAGTTTAAATACCTGGGAACGATCATTTCATCAGATGGTAGATGCACATCCGAAATAGCCAGAAGAATCGGCCAAGCCAAAACAGCATTCAAGAAGATGTTAAGCATTCTTACCAACAAATGCCTATCAATTAACATCGGGAAGAGAGTTCTTCAATGTTATATAGAACCAATACTGTTGTACGGTTGTGAGGCGTGGACAGTCAACAAGCAAAACCGGAACACGATTGAGGCAGCCGAGATGGGGTTTCTAAGAAGAATGTTGAGAGTTCCATGGACATCAAAGAAAACAAACGAGACAGTCTTGATGGAGGCAGACACAAGTAGATCATTCATAAGGAAGATTAGGAAAAGATAGGCAACATTTATAG
This sequence comes from Monoplex corrugatus, assembly GCA_030674185.1. NCBI lineage: Eukaryota > Metazoa > Mollusca > Gastropoda > Littorinimorpha > Ranellidae > Monoplex > Monoplex corrugatus. Next base: position 39,720,877 of record JAPXFY010000033.1, read on the forward strand.
GCCATTTTATGAAGAAAGGGGAATTGGAGCACCTGGTCACAACGGGAAAGCTGGAGGGAAAGAAAGCACCAGTAGACCCAGGGAGAAGATACTAGATGGACTTGCAGAGTGGCTGAAGACAAAGAGGGTGGAAGAGATGCTTGCTGCAACAAGAGATAGAGACAGATGGAAGTCCATGATCGCCAACACCATGCGGCAGGGCACTTGATGATGATGATGATGAGAGATATGCCAGAACATTCACATATACAAAACAAAGGGGTGGCGCTGTAACATGGCGACGTGCCGTCCCTGGGAAAGAGCAGTCTGAAATCTACACGGTGAATTCGTTGTGACACACACACAGACACGCACGCGTACACACACGTGCGCGCGCACACGCGCACACACATACATACACACACTCGCGTGCGCGTGCACACACACACACACACACATACAGACACACACACACACACACACATACACACACCAACACACACACACACACGACACACACAACACACACACACACACACACACACACACACAGAGGGAGGGAGGGAGAGGAGAAAGAGAGACAGTCAGACAGACAGACAGACGGAGATGAAGAGACAGGGAAGAGAATGAGAGAGAGACAGACACACAGACAGAGACAGACACACAAACAGACAGATGGACGGACAGACAGACAAACAGACAGACAAACGGACAGAGAAACAAAGAGAGACAGACAGACATAAAAGACATTTCGTTTCACTGAGACAGGTAAACTGAAACCAACTGACCATACCGGCAGTGCGACGCGCAGGCAAACAAACTAACAGACAAACGAACTGATAGACAGGGAGACAGACAAACAGACAGACAGACAGACAAACAGACGAGAAACCATTTACATGATTTGTACTGTATTTTCATTCTTTCCTTCGTTCTTTCCTTCTGTCTTCTTTATTTCTTCTTTTTTTTTATTTCCCTTTCTATTTAAAACACACGGAGATTGTATGTTCATATTGATCGCAGAGAGGTTTGTGTGTCTGTGCGTGTCTGTCTGTGTCTATGACATAAAAAAATCAGCAAGATTTTCTTACCTATTTCTGGATGGGACTTTACCAAATTTGGCTCAAAGTTGTAAACTTGTTGAGGACTGGCAAATGCATAAGTGTGGAAAATTGGACGAGGTCAAGGTCAACCGGGCCGGACAAAATAAGAAGTGCCTAAAACTGGCACTTTTTTAGGGAAGATGTGCTAATCCCGTCATGCAAAATAACAGCAAATGGCACAGCTTAGAGACAAGTTGATAAGTTTAAATATCTGGGCACGGTCATCTCATCAGACGGCAGATGCG
>JAPXFY010000033.1:39739703-39744703 GCA_030674185.1 Monoplex corrugatus
TATACGTCTTAATCTCTCTGTCTTTCTCTGTGCCTATACGTCTGAATCTCTCTGTCTTTCTCTGTGCCTATCATCATCATCATCATCATCAGGTGCCCTGCCGCATGGCGTTGGCGACCATGGACTTCCAACCATCTCTATATCTCGTTGCCCCCAGCATCTCCCCCACCCTCCTCATCCCCAGCCACTCTGCAAGTCCGTCCAGCATTCTCTCCCTGGGTCTACCTGGTGCTCTCTTTCCCTCCAGCTTTCCCGTTGTGACCAGGTGCTCCAAATCTCCCTTCCTCATAAAATCGCCTATAAATGTTGCTTGTCTTTTCCTAATCTTCCTTATGAGTGATCTACTTGTGTCTGCCTCCATCAAGACTGTCTCGTTTGTTTTCTTTGCTGTCCATGGAACTCTCAACACTCTTCTGAGAAACCACATCTCGGCTGCCTCAATCTTGCTCTGGTTTTGCTTGTTGACTGTCCACGCCTCGCATCCGTACAACAGTATTGGTTCTATATAACATTTAAGGACTCTCTTTCTGATGTGCCTGTACATGTCCTAATCTCTCTGTCTTTCATGTGCCTATCGATCTCTCTTTTACTGTGTCTTATCTGTCTTGTTTTCTCTGTCGTTCTCTGTCTCTGTTTGTCTCAGTATCTCTGTCGTTCTCTGTCTCTGTTTGTCTCAGTATCTCTGTCGTTCTCTGTCTCTGTTTGTCTCAGTATCTCTGTCGTTCTCTGTCTCTGTTTGTCTCAGTATCTCTGTCATTCTCTGTCTCTGTTTGTCTCAGTATCTCTGTCGTTCTCTGTCTCTGTTTGTCTCAGTATCTCTGTGTTCTCTGTCTCTGTTGTCTCAGTATCTCTATCGTTCTCTGTCTCTGTTTGTCTCAGTATCTCTGTCGTTCTCTGTCTCTGTTTGTCTTAATCTACTCAGTGTTCCTTTTTGTCTCTACCCGTCTGGATCTGTCCACCGTTTTCTGTCTCTGTCAGTTTTAATCCTTCTGTCTTTTTCATCGTATGGCGTACCTCTACTCCCCCTTCTTTGTCACTGCTACCCCCGTTCATTTCGTTTATCCGATCCACCTTGAAACCCACCAAAACAGAGGTCAATAGAGAGCAAAAGGATTAAGAGCTTCGGCGTCTGGCTATTTTCTCTGTGTTTATGTAGAATTGCCAGAACTTGGCTGAATGAGATTCACCTTAGGTCAATGGAACCTGATGTTATTGTCGTTTGTGTTGTTTGTTTGTTTGTTTGTTGTTTGTTTGTTTTTGTTTTGTTTTTGTTTTGTTTGTTTGTTTTTTTTGTTTGTTTGTTTGTTTGTTTGTTTGTTTGTTTGTTTGTTTTCTGGGGAAGGCGAGCCTCGCTTCTCATTCTCTCTGTCTCTCCGTCTTTCGGTCTCTGTCTCCGTCTCTCTGAGTTTCTTTCTGTCTCTTTCTGTCTCTGTCATTGTCTGTCTGTCCGCCTCTCTCTCTCTCTCTCTCTCTCTCTCTCTCTCTCTCTCTCTCTCTCTCTCTCTCTCTCTCTCTCTCCTCTCTCTCTCTCTGAGATACTGACCCGTGTCTGTGATGCTTTGATGATGATGAGATGATGATGATGATAATGATAGTGATGAAGATTGATGATGATTGATGCTGCTGCTGTGATGATGATGACGACGACGACGACGATGATGATGATGAGAGAGAGACTGAGAGACGACGACGACGACGACGACGCGACGACGACGACGATCGAGATGATGATGATGATGATGATGATGATGATGATGATGATGATGATGATGATGATGATGATGTGCATGCTGCTGATGATGAAGATGACGATGACGATGATTGTCACAGGGACGTGTCCAGCAACCAGATAGTGGTGGTGGAGAGAAACGTATTCCATGGAATGAAGAAACTCAAGACGCTGTGAGTACCTGACGTTACTGACAGACAGCTCCATGTGTATGTGTGGCGTTCATTGTCCTTGTTAAAGCACACTCGTTGTGCTTTATATAGCGAGAAAGAGAGAAGGAGAGACAGACAGGCAGGCAGACAGACAAACAGACAGATAGACAGACAGACAGACACACAGACAGACACACACTCACAGAGAGAGAGACAGAGACAGACAGAAAGACAGATAGAGAGACAGAGAGACAGAGGCAGAGAGAGAACGGATAGACAGGCAGACAGAGACAGAGAGAGAAAGACAGACAGGCAGAGATAGAGACAGAGACAGAGAGAAAAAACAGAAAACAGACAGACAGAGACAAACATCAAAGAGAGAAAAGAGAGAGAGGAAGAAAAACAGAGAGGAGACAGACAGACAGGCAGAGACAGAGAGACAAAAAAGAGAAAGACGGACAGACAGACAGACAGAAACAGAGAGAGAACAGACAGACAGACAGAGGCAGAGAAAACAGAAGAAAAGACGGGAGACAGACAGACAGACAGGCAGACAGGCAGACAGACAGAGATAGACAGACGCGACAGAGACAGATACACAGACACACAGACACACAGACACACAGACACACAGACAAGTCAAAGAGACAGACAGAGATAGACAGACGCGACAGAGACAGAAACACAGACACACAGACAAGTCAAAGAGACAGACAGAGATAGACAGACGCGACAGAGACAGATACACAGACACACAGACAAGACAAAGAGACAGACAGAGATAGACAGACGCGACAGAGACAGAAACACAGACACACAGACAAGACAAAGAGACAGACAGAAGATAGACAGACGCGACAGAAGAAAAGACACACCCGACACACAGACAAAGAAAAGAGACAGACAGATAGACAGACGCGACAGAACAGACAACAGACAAGGCAAAGAGAGACAGAGACAGAGAATAGACAGACGCGGACAGAGACAGAAACACAGACAACAGACAAAGGACAAAAGACAGACAGAGATAAGACAGAGCGGACAGAGGACAGGAACAACAGGACACACAGACAAGACACAACAGAGACGAACAGAGATAGACAGACGCGACAGAGACAGAAAACACAGAACAAGACAAGACAAAGACAGACAGAGATAGCAGACAGACAGAGACAGAAACAAGACCGACAGAAAGTCAAAAGAGACAGACAGAGATAGACAGACGCGACAGAGACAGACAACAGACACACAGACAAGACAAACAGACAGACAGAGACAGACAGACGCGACAGAGACAGATACACAGACACACAGACACATAGACAAGACAAACAGACAGACAGAATAGACAGACGCGACAGAGACAGATACAAACAGACACACAGGACAACCACGAGACAGACAAAGACAAACAAACAGACAGAGAAGACAGACGCGACAGAGACAGACACACAGACAACAACAGACAGACAGAAAGACAGAACGACGACAGACAGACAGACAGACAGACGCGACAGAGACAGATACACACGACACACAGACCACAAGACAAGACAAACAGACAGACAGAATAGACAGACGCGACAGAGACAGATACACAGACACACAGACAAGACAAACAGACAGACAGAGATAGACAGACGCGACAGAGACAGAACACACAGAACACAGACCACAGACACACACAGACAAGACAAACAGACAGACAGCAGAAATAGACAGATGCGACAGAGACAGTAACAGACACACAGACACACAGACCAAGACAAGACAACAGACAGACAAGATAAACAGACGCGACAGAGACAGACACACAGACACACAGACAAGACAAACAGACAGACAGAATAGACAGACGCGACAGAGACAGAACACAGACACACAGAAAAGCGACAAGACAGCACAGACAGAGACAAACAGACGCGACAGAGACAGACACACAGACACACAGACACACAGACAAGACAAACAGACAGACAGAGAATAGACAGACGCGACAGAGACAGACACACAGACAAGACAACAGACAACAGATAGACAAGACAGAGACAAAACAGACACACAGACAAGACAGACAGACAGAGATGACAGACCACAAAACACACAGACAAGACAAACAGACAGACAGAGATAACAGACGACAGAGACAGAACACAGACACACAGACAAGACAACAGACGAGAAGACAGACAATAGACAGACCACAGAACAGACAGACACAGACACACAGACAAGAAACACGACAGAGAAGACAAGACACACAGACACACAGACAAGACAAACAGACAAACAGAGATAGACAGACGCGACAGAGACAGATACACAGACACACAGACACACAGACAAGACAAACAAACAGACGCGACAGAGACAGACACACAGACACACAAACAAGACAAACAGACAGACGCGACAGCAGAGACAGACACACACAAACAAACAGACAGACGCGACAGAGGACAGAACACAGACACACACAGACAAAACAAACAGACAGACGCGACAGAGACACAGACACACAGACACACAGACACACAACAGACACAGACAAACAAGACAGACAGACAGCGACAGAGAGAGAAAAGAAAGAGACAGAAGATGGGAGATGCTACTGGGTCACACACTAACGCTGTATAAACATAGGTATGTACATTGAGTTTCTGTGTGGCTGATGCCAATATTCATCCTCGGCATCCGATGGCAAGACAAGGTGACCAACACAGAGGTCCTCCGTCGTGCGGGCCTACAGACCATCTTTGCCCTCCTAAAGCCAACGCCGATTACGCGGCTTGGCCATGTGTCGTCGAATGGAGGATGGACGCATACCAAAAGACGTTCTCTACGGCGAACGGCAAACCGGAAGCGAACTCCAGGACGCCCACTGCTACGCTTTGTAGACGCATGCAAAAGGGACCTTAGAAGTCAGGGATCGACCCAGGCTCTTGGGAGACTCTGGCGGAAGACAGGGCAGCGTGGAGGACAGCCGTTCAGCAGGCGTTGTGAATGCGGAGAGGAGAAGAGCAGAAAGCGCAGATGAGAAAAGGGCTCTTCGCAAGCAACGATCCAGAAACCAGACAACAGCGACTCAATTTATATGTGGCAAATGTGACAGAGATTGC
>JAPXFY010000033.1:39754703-39772203 GCA_030674185.1 Monoplex corrugatus
CATTCTTACCAACAAATGCCCATCAATTAACATCAGGAAGAGAGTTCTTGAATGTTATATAGAACCAATACTGTTGTACGGATGTGAGGCGTGCACAATCAACAAGCAAAGCCAGAACAAGATTGAGGCAGCCGAGATGTGGTTTCTAAGAAGAATGTTGAGAGTTCCATGGATAGCAAAGAAAACAAACGAGACAGTCTTGATGGAGGCAGACATAAGTAGATCACTCATAAGGAAGATTAGGAAAAGACAGGCAACATTTATAGGCCATTTTATGAGGAAAGGGGAATTTGGAGCACCTGGTCACAACGGGAAAGCTGGAGAGAAAGGGAGCACCAGGTAGACCCAGGGAGAAAATGCTGGACGGACTTGCAGAGTGGCTGGGGACGAGGAGGGTGGGGAAGATGCTAGGGGCAGCGAGAGATAGAGACAGATGGAAGTCCATGATCGCCAATGCCATGCAGCAGGCACTTGATGATGATGATGATGATGATGATGATGGTGATGTAATGATGATGATGATGATGATGAATGATGATGATCCCTTACCATATCCGGCCAGCTGCAAACACTTAACCCTTTCATTCCCTCACCTTGTCCAACACCACCTGCAGGAAGCTGGTGGTTAGGTGAAGGGATTGAAAGGGTTAAATTTTTGCTTTTCTGTCATGGCTGACAAATGCGGGATAGGGTGAGGGAATTAAAGGGTTAAATATACGGTTTTACTTTTTTTTTTTTTAAATCTCACCTTTTGTGTACCACAGGTGATCAACTTCACGTCCTTTCTGGTCATCTTCTTCTCCTACCTGTGGATGTTCGTCATCGCACGTCAGACCCGCAGCGCTGTCCGCAGCAACGAATCGAAAAACGACACGGCCATGGCTCGCCGTATGACGCTGATCGTGATGACGGACTTCCTGTGCTGGGTGCCCATCATACTGCTAGGGTTCGCTTCCCTTGGTGGAGCCCGGTCCAGCAACGAGGTGGGTGGACTATTTTTTGTTATGTTGTGTGTTTTTTGTTGTTTGTTTTTTGTGGGGGTTTGTTGTTTTTTGTTGTTTGTTTTGTTGCATTTGGGGTTGTTGTGTTTTTTGTTCGGTATTGCATTTTTTTTTTTTTTTTTTATTTGTATATATTTTCTGTTTTGTTATTGTTTGTTTTTTGGGTTGTTTTTGTGTTTTCATTCTTTTTTCGGATGCAGTATGCTTTTTTTTTTTTTTTTTGTTTATACTATTTCTTATTTTATTTGTTTGTTTATTTTCTTAGCCTTCCGGTTTTCTTAACAATGCACGTATACATTCTTTTAACTTATCTATATATTTTTTGTACTTTTTTTTTTTAGCGTTCCGTTGTTGTTTTTTAGATTTCAAAAGGGTGCAAGAAAAATCTGTATAATTTCAAAATCGGGACCGAAAAAAATCCGTATGATTTTAAAATAGGACAAAAAATATCTGATAATTTCAAAATTAGACAAACATATTTGTATACTCTTAAAAAATATCTGCATAATTTCAAAATGGGACCACAAATTATCTGTATAAATTCAAAATGAGACCAAAAAATATCTGTCCAATTTCAAAATGGACCAAAAAAAAACATCTGCATATTTTCACAAAAACAAGTCTGTACAATTTCAAAACAAGACAAAAGAAATATCTATAATTTTAAGAAAAATGTCTAATTTCGAAATGTGACAAAAGAAAATATCTTGTACATGTACAATTTCAAAATGGGACCAAAAAAATTTTGTATCATTTCGAAAAAATACCTGTATGAATTTTTTTTTTTTAAATCTGTATAATTTCAAAATGGGACCCAATTTACTATCTGTCTTCTTTCAGGTATACGCATGGATCGCCGTGTTCGTGTTACCGTTGAATTCCGCCATCAACCCTGTGCTGTACACCATCTCCACGGCTCCATTCTTGGGCAACGTGAGAAAGAGAGCCAACATCTTCCGTAAATCCTTCATCAGCTCCTTCACTGTCGACAACACCAAGCACAGTTATGTTGGTATGAACAGTTCACTGTGTGGGTATGATGATGGGAGGGGGGGGAATTTGGAGTGGGGGGGCGTGGGGGCATGGGTGTGTGATGGGGGGGGATTTGGAGTAGGGGGCGTGGGGGCATGGTGTGTGATGGGGGATTTGGAGTGGGGGGCGTTGGGTGTGTGGGTGGGTTGGGGTAGTCTGTGTGTGTGTGTAGGGGTGATGGGGGAGGGGTAGGGGTGGAGGTGTAGTGTGTGTGTGTGTTTGTGATGTGTGTGTGATGTGGTGGTGGTGTGTGTGGATGTGTGTGAGTGGGTGGTGTGGGTGGTGGGATGGGTGTGTGATGGTGGGGTGTGATTGGGTGTGGGTGTCGGTGCGGGCTATTGTGTGTGTGGTGGGTTTGTGAGTGGGGGCGTTGGGTGTGTGGTGTGTTGGTTGGGGGTGTGTGTTGTGTGTGTGTGTGGGTGTGGGGGTGGGTGTGATGTGTTGTGGTGTGTGTGTGTGTGATGTGTGTGTGTATGTGTGTGTGTGTGTGTGTGTGTGTGGTGTATGTGTGTGTGTGTGGATGTGTCGTGTGTGTTCGTGTTATTTGTGTGTGTGTTTGTGTGTGTTGTCGCGTGCGCGCGCTTATGTGTGTGTGTGTTGTGTGTGTGTGTGTTTGTGTGTGTGTGTGTGTGTGTGTGATGCGTGTGGTTTGTATGGTTATAATGTTGTGTGTCAGAGAGAAAGAGAGAGATGGGGTGAGAGAGAGAGAGTGAGACAGAGAAAGAGACAGACAGACAGACAGAGAGTGAGAGTGAGAGAGAGAGAAAAAAGAGAGAGAAAGAAGAGAGAGAGAGAGCTTGTGTGGACTGTTTTGCATATTAAGGAATGGAAATGCCAACCTGATGGTAAGAGTTCTTTTTTATTTTTGGTTTGGAGTTTTGTTGTTGGGGTTCTTCTTTGTGTTGTGGTTGTTGTATTATATGATGATGATGATGATGATGATGATGATGATGTTGGTTGTTGTTGTTGTTATTGTTGTTGTTGTTGTTGTTGTTGTTGTTGTTGTTGTTGTTTGTTGTTTGTTTCTGCTAGGATGTTATTTTCATTAGACACAACATTTTTTGATTTGTGGACAAAGCAAAACTCAAACAAACCACTCATGCATTTTCCTTGTCTCTGACCTGTGATCTGTCCATTTACGTTCACGACTTTTATTCCAGACATTTCAATTTTTCATGCTCAAGCCACCACACCAACACACAAATTAAAAAATCAGAACAGATTCTAAAAAACACCGATAACAGATTTCAATGTGTGCTTACAATAAAGTCTTAATTCTTACACACAATTGAAAGGAATCAGAACAGATTCTAAGAAATATCGATACTGGATGTCCATGAACATATACAATGTCTTCTTCTTCTTCTTCTTCTTCTTCTTCTTCTTCTTCTTCTTCTTCTTTTTCTTTTTTCCTTTATCTTCTTCTCTCCTCCTCCCTCCTCCTCCTCCTCCTCCTCCTTCTTCTTCTCATTCTTCTTCTCCTCCTTCTTCTTCTTCTTTTTTTCTTCTTTCTTTTCTTCTTCTTCTTCACAAAATATCACCAGGAACAATATCTACAATGTTACAAGTCTGGTTAAGATCGACACCCATGAATTGTTACAACAATAATAATTACAGTATTATATGGTGCCAAATCTTGACAATGCAAATCAAAGCGTACTAACGCACCAGACACACGCATGCAATCAGCGCAGACTACCTTACAATATACAAAAAAGATATATACACACATTAAGTGAAAGAGGTAGTTGTAGAATTCATTGCCAGGAAAAGAGGTGTGTTTTTTGGGTTTTTTTCAATTCGATTTAAAAGCAGAAAGTGTAGGTGTTAGGCGAAGGAAGAATGGAAGTCTATTCCAGGCTGACGGTCCTCAGACAGCAAAAGAACGCTGGTCAACAGTTGATGGGTTAAATCCAGGAACTAAAGGTTTACACACGAAATGAATCATATTAGTTCACGGTTAAAACTGACATCAATAGATTATTAAACACCAAATAAACGACGTCAGTATCTGGTTAAAATTGACACCAATGTATTTTTATACACTAAATCAATGACGTCAGTATCAGCTTAAAATTGCCATCAATGTATTGTTCTACACCAAATGAATTATGTCAGTACCTAGTTAAAACCGCCATCCATGGATTGTTGTACGCTAAATGAATGACGTCAGTATCTCGTTAAAATTGCCTCAGTATAAATCAATGACGTCAGTATCAGCTTAAAATTGCCATCAATGTATTGTTCTACACCAAATGAATGATGTCAGTACCTAGTTAAAACCACCATCCGTGGATTGTTATACGCTAAATGAATGACGTCAGTATCTCGTTAAAATTGCCTCAGTGGATTTTTATATGCCAAATGACGTCAGTATCTGGTTAAAATTGCCCCTGAATGAATTGTAGTACACTAAATGAATCACGTCAGTATCTGGTTAACACTGCCGTCAATGGATTGTTATACACCAAATGAATGACCTCATTGTGTGGTTAAAATTCCCATCAAGGGATTTTTATACGACAAATGAATGACGTCAGCAGTGTCTGGTTAACCTTGTCTTCAGTGAATTGTTATATGCCAAATGAATGACGTCAGTATATAGTTAACATTTGCCGCTGAATGGATTTTTATACTACTAATGAATGACGTCAGCATCTGGTCAAAATGGCCATCAATGGGTTGTTATACACCAACTGAATGACACCTGTATCTGATTAACCCTTTCACTCCTGCACCTAATCCACCATTTGCAAAAACTTAACCCTTTCACTCCCTCACCCAATCCACCAGTTTACTACAGGAAGTTGGTGAATAAGCTGAGGAAGTAAAAGGGTTAAGTTTTTGCTTTGCTGTCATGGCTGACAATGTGGGATGCTGGTGGATGGGGCGTGAGTGTGAAAGGGTTAAAATTGATACCAATGAATTGTTCTACGCCAAATGAATGGGGTTAGTACATTTCTAAGATCCTCGTCAGAGATTATTTCTGAAAGTTTCAAACTCTTAAGTAATTTTTTTAAAAAAAAGGAAAACACAAAGCGAAACAAGCGTAAACATTTTGAAATAAATTATTAAAGTGACCTGCCATCACGAAATCAGTCTTAACTAGATTTTTGGGTAATTTGAAATATACATATCACTGGAAAGTGTACATTCTGCGATTATTTGGGTACTTAAATAAAGCTTGTACTAAAAAAATGTAGAAGTTATGTATGTTTAAAGTCATTAAGTTGTATGAGAAAACGGCCTCTAAACTTTTTATGTATTCTCCTGCACATTTTCCTTAAATTTCTTTATTTGGTGGCTTTGACCCAGTTTGTTTCCAATTTTAGCTGTCATTATCTGAAAGGTGCACCAAAGAGCTTTCGTCAGTATATTACATGTGGGGATACTGTACAGGTTACGGTTCATAATAAGAGATAAAAATAAGTACATTTAGTGGAAATTGCGTTCTTTCTGCTGCGATCAGTGCATTGAAATACCATTTTAAAGTGATTAATAATATTTTTTTCAAGAAAAAAAAATTCTGTGGGGGATAGATTATAGTCTGCAGAAATCAATTTTGAGAAAAAGTCAAAACACCCCAGATAGACCCTCAGTCACCTTTTCAGCTCCTAGTGCTGTTCGACTGACTGCGAGTTAAGACTGATTTTGTGGTGGGAGGTCACTGACTGAGCTGTCGCCGAGGTGTTCCACCTGTGAGTGAACCTATTGTGTGTCAGAATGTAAAGCTGTTTCGTCTGGCACAGACGACAATGCCACAGGTGATTCTGGTGTTTGACTACTTGGTGTCTTCGTTTATTCGTTCTTTGATTTAACGTCTTTTCACTATAAGTGATATTAGACGGGGGAGGGAAATAAAACATAAATGAAATAAAATGGAGAACGATAGTTGGACAGGCTGGATTGGGGCAGAGGGGAGACAGAGTGAAAAATCATAAATATGTGGTAGAATAGAAAAATGGAACGAAATCTTAACACTAACAGTGTAACAATTGACTTCAACAATGTGAAAGGAAATTTTAACACTAAAACACAAACTGCATAAAGTTAAAGTAATGCATTAACAGGACTGTGAACTAATGATTCTGAACTTGTAACTAACAAAGATTGATGTGACGTTACTTTTTTGAAATGAGTTTCAGAATAAATTCCTTGTGTAAACATTTTCGGTAAAAAAGAACGTAGCATTTTGCAGTAAAATAAACGGTGAAACAGTGTGAACTGTTCGCCGCAAATACACTTGACATTTTTACAATATTTTGTTTTCAATGCATTTAGCTGAATACAAAACGAACAGTAATAATCGATCTCAAATGATACAGGGAAGAATACTGCAATTTTTTACATACATTTTGAACGGAAAGTTTTATCATTTGTTGTGACACAAACTGTTCATTCAAATGTTCATGAAATCGAGTCCATGAGGCTGATTCGAGCAAGTTGCAAGCTTCTTTTACGGAAGTATGAATATCTAATTCTATAGCATTATCAGAATTCTGTGCACCTTGCTTAGCTGCTCTGTCAACTACTTCGTTGCCGTGAAGACCAACGTGAGAAGGCATCCAGAATAAACTGAAACCTGTACCTTTTATTCTTAAACGATGTACAAGATGATTTGCCTCAGAAATTAAATCAGGTCTTGCGTCGGCATCAAAAGACCGTAAGGCATATAGTACAGATTTTGAGTCAACAAAGAGAACTACTTTGTGTCTCACCTGTTGATGGTGCTGATGGTGTTTGACTACTTTGTGTCTCACCTGTTGATGGTGCTGGTGGTGTTTGAGTACTTGGTGTCTCACCTGTTGATGGTGATGGTGGTGTTTGAGTACTTGGTGTCTCACCTGTTGATGGTGCTGGTGGTGTTTGAGTACTTGTTGTCTCACCTGTTGATGGTGATGGTGGTGTTTGAGTACTTGGTGTCTCACCTGTTGATGGTGATGGTGGTGTTTGAGTACTTGGAGTCTCACCTGTTGATGGTGCTGGTGGTGTTTGAGTACTTGGTGTCTCACCTGTTGATGGTGCCGGTGGTGTTTGAGTACTTTGTGTCTCACCTGTTGATGGTGCTGGTGGTGTTTGAGTACTTGGTGTCTCACCTGTTGATGGTGCTGGTGGTGTTTGAGTACTTGGTGTCTCACCTGTTGATGGTGTTTGAGTACTTGGTGTCTCACCTGTTGATGGTGCTGGTGGTGTTTCATGGACATGGTGTGGCGTTTGAACGCCTGCTGTGGCCGAGGTTAATGACACTGTCAATATTTCAACACTCGCTGTAATCCTGTCAACCCAGGCGTCAAATGTATCTAACATCGCTTCCTCTGAGCGACGTGAAAAAGCGTGCGTGCTGTCGGCAAATTTCATTTTCTTCTGAGCGACGTGAAAAAGCGTGCGTGCTGTCGGCAATTTCTTTTTCTTCTGAGCGACGTGAAAAAGCGTGCGTGCTGTCGGCAATTTCTTTTTCTTCTGAGCGACGTGAAAAAGCGTGCGTGCTGTCGGCAATTTCTTTTTCTTCTGAGCGACGTGAAAAAGCGTGCGTGCTGTCGGCAATTTCTTTTTCTTCTGAGCGACGTGAAAAAGCGTGCGTGCTGTCGGCAATTTCTTTTTCTTCTGAGCGACGTGAAAAAGCGGGCGTGCTGTCGGCAAATTCTTTTTCCGCATCCTCTTCGAATTTAGTTTCGTTCTTTCGTTGACGTGTTGAGTGCAGGCGGTCCGAATCCCAGAATGCTTCAGTCTGTGTGTGCTGGGAATTTGATGATGAATCCTTTGACTTGCCTTTAGTGTCGGTCTGTGTACCTTTCGTTTCTAAACTGCCATGGCGCTGTTTCATCTTCCAAGCTAAGCTGCTGTGAACGATCGAAAATTTCGAAATCAAAGATTTGAACCCCTTCCATTGTCTCATGGTGGGGCATAACCAGGTGAAGAATAGTTCGCCGTGGTCGTTAACGTAGATGAAGTCCTGTGTTTCGTCACGAGCTACGTAAACACACCTGTATCTCGAGTCGTCATGGAGACGGACAGCAAAACGCTTGTAGACATCGATACATTTACATAATTCATTCGTGAATGTAGGCTCAGCCTCCAGGTCAAAATTGTGATGGTTTGCGATCGCGTGTCTGACACTGAAAAAAGCTAAATCTGTTCTGAGACTCAGTTTGGCGTCCCGTTGCCATATATCGTCCACTTTCTGTGAGATTTTGAATCCGTTGACCATTTCGATAAAAAATCTCTTCTGACCGGCATGGAGAACTTGAATATAACTCCATACATGACGGTTAACCCAGACAGAAGGTGTGTCACGTGAGGAAGGATGGGTCAACTCCGGCGTGTAGACCCGCCTAGGAAGCGACAGTTGTTTATCTACGATAATGCCAGTGGGTTGAAAAAGCCCGCTTTCGTCGTTCTCTTTCCCGCCCAGTACCGGATGCATGAACATAAAGATGGCTTGTTTAACGTACTTTTTGAAACAGATAACCGGAAGCTTCTGTGCGTTTTCCAGTTTTCGTGTTTTCAACCATTGATCAAAGAGATGGTTCAATTCGTCAGCCTCTTTACGCTGAAGCAGAGTAAAATCTTCTCCTGCCATTTACCTGGTTGTCTGACTTTTTCACGATGGTTTCTTCTGAAGAAGTACACAGGAGAAAAGCGACACAGCTGTGGCAAGCAACACACAAACCTTCCTTCCTTCTTTCGTTTACTGTGTGATTCGCTCAAGTGAAAGCTTATCCAGTTTACCAACGAGATGATGGCTCTTTTTTTGTAAAAACTTGGTCTCAAACTGAATGTGAACAGATAAATTCATGCTCATAGCTCTGATAAAAGAGAAGACAAGCCTGAGTAGCAATCCACGCGAGTTATATACACGGTAACAGTTGCTGGGGATCATTCTTAGTTTTTTTTTTCTTTTCCTGTCCTCAAGTTTATACTGAGTGGCTAGTTGTGTTGTGATTCAGACCTCTTATTATTTACTTTAATTATCTGTTCTTTTCTTTGAATATAAGACACACAGATACGCATGTTATCTACATGTAACCAAAGATTGTTCAGTTTCATTTCAGTTTCATTTCTCAAAATGACGTCCCGCGCTCGGAATGAATTCCGTATGCACTAACGTCACAGGTGCCATGTGATGGAGAAGATCCAGAAAGATCATGGCACAAGCCTCAAGCCTGCACATAAACCCACGAGCTTGGTCAGGTCCTGATTGTTCAAGATTGTTGAAATAATGGACTGATACAATCCTGGTTAAAAAAAATGTAGGCTAGGTAAAACACAGGCTAGGCAGGACTTCAAGACCTGGCCAGCTCACGGGTTTATGTGCAGGCTTAAGGCTTGTGCCGTGTTCACCATCACATGGCACATGTGACGTTAGTGCGTATGGAATTCGTTCCGAGCGCGAAGACGTCATCTTGAGAAACTGAAACTGAAACTGTCTTCTTGTACCGTTAAGGGGGCAGACCTACCCAGATTTGGGTACCAAGATTGTGATGTTCAGTGTTTCAGTTCTAATTAACCAATCACCATGATATTTGGCAAAAATATACCTCAGACAGTATTCTTTGAATTGAATATCTTTATTGGAGTCTGTGAGTTATGAAAAGTTGACAAAAAGTAATTAAAAAATGTTCTCGCGAAAATGAAAAAATATAGTGCATACTGTGACATTTATAACTACACATATATTCATGTTAGGAATTCGATATTTAGTGAGCAAACATCTGTATAGTATGTATGGCATGTAGTAAAATCTTAGCTCTACTATCATTATTTTCTGTACAATCATCACACCAATTTTTAGAATAATTTTAATTTAAAAAAATTATAATACAACTTTTGATAAAAATGTTTCTTTCGAGCAGAACTGCAAGATTTTACTATCGGCTATAGGTACCTGTCCCTGCTACATGTGTACCAAATATCAAGGAAATCGGATGAAAACTTTTGAACATATTATGTCTGATGTATACATTAGTGTAGGTCTGGGTAGGTCTGCCCCCTTAAGCGTTGGAAGGAGCTGCAGCTTTCCGACGTGGGCCAGATGGGTAGCGTCTGACATTGTTAGGGTTGATTCTTTCAGTTGTTTCTTTCACACCTTCTGTCCATCTTTTCCTAGGATGCCCCCCCCCCCCCCTATCTTTGGGTCACCGTCTTTTCATATTTTAACCCTTTAACTCCTGTACCTTAGCCACCGACTGAAAAAAATTAACCTTTTAACTCCCCCACCCTACCCACCAACTGCAAAAAGTTAACCCTTTAACTCCCGGACCCTACCCACCAACTTCAAAAATTAACACTTTGACTCCTGCACCCTACCCACCAAATGCAAAAAGTTAACCCTTTGACTCCTGCACCCTACTCACCAACTGCAAAAACTTAACCTTTTGACTCTCGCACCCTATCCCCCCAACTGCAAAAAGTTAACCCTTTGACTCCTGCACCCTACCCACCAACTGCAAAAACTTAACCCTTTAACTCCCGGACCCTACCCACCCATTGCAAAAAAATTAACCCTTAACTCCCGCACCCTACCCACCAACTGCAAAAAGTTAACCCTTTGACTCCCACAACTATCCACCAGCTTCCTGCAGGAAGCTGGTGCGTAGAGTGAGTGAGTCAAAAGGTTAAGTTTTTGCTTTGCTAGCATGGTTGGCAATGAAGGATGCTGGTGAACAGAGTGAGGGAGTCAAAGGGTTAAGCTTTGTATGCTGGCTGTTCGCTTAAATACCTTATGAGGTGACTGAACCATTTCAGCCTGTTTTTCTGTATATTCTAGATATGGCACAGTCCCCATGATGTCTCTAATGACTTCATTTCCGGTCTTGTTTCGATGTGTGACATTCATTGTCTTTCTGAGACATCTCATCTCGCAAGCTGTTATTTTGCTTTTTTAGTCTTTGGTTAAGTGTCCAAGATTGTTCAAATAATCACTCATGCAGGCGGCCTCCATGATTCAGGCTACATTCTGTGACTACAGACAAGTTGTCTTCTTGTCTGATGCCCTCTCCGTGCTGCAGGCATGCCAGAACAACACGCTCCCCCTCCTGTCTAGAGCTCTGCACCAGGTTGCCACAACCAGAAAAGAGCAGTTCTGCAGTGGATTCCAGCCCACTGCGGAGTCTCCAGGAATGAGCGAGGTGATATCCTTGCTAAGGAGGGAGCCAGAGAAGAGCAACCTAACAACAGCATCAGCTACAGTGAGAAGAGGAGCATCATCAGGGCGCTTTCCATGCCGAGACGACACAGGGATGACTACCACCTGTTGTCTAGAGAGCAGCAAGTTGCCCTGGTGAGGTTGCGCACTGGTCACAATAAGCTGAACAGCCACATGTACTGCAAACTGAAGCTGGCGCCCTCCCCGACCTGTCCCTGCGGTCAAGAAGACCAAACCACGGAGCATTTACTCCAAAGATGTTCCCTTCACCAGGTGGCAAGACAGGACGTGTGGCCGACAGACACTCCGCTGACAACCAAACTCCATGGCTGCAGACAGGAGCTGGAAAAGACGGCTGCATTCATCACCCAGACTCAGATGATTGTGTAGCAGCGTACGCCAAGAAGAAGAAGAAGATTGTTCAAATAATAGACAGATACAGTCCTGGTTAAAAAAAAATGTAAGCTAGGTAAAACACAGGCTAGGTAGGACCTCAGGACCTGGTCAGCTCACAGGTTTATATGCAAGCTTAAGGCTTGTGCCATGATCACCATACACGTGGCACTGATCATTCAGTCACTTGAAAACTAGCACACAACCACATCTTTTTATACTAAACTTTTATTTGAAATCTTAGACTTGTACACGAGTTGGTAAAAGGTACATGATCATGTGAAACTTCGTCATCAGACGAAATTGCCCAACACTACGGATAACTCAAACACTTCTTTCACTATACTGTCTTTTTGTTTGTTTGTGTGTTTGTTTGTTTGTTTGTTTGTTTCTTTGTTTCTTTGTTTCTTTGCTTGTTTGTTTGCTTGTTTTTTTGCTTGTTCGTTTGTTTGTTTGTTTGCCTGTTCAATGCTTTCTTTCTTTCTTTTTTCTTTCTTTCTTTGTGTCTGATGCGTAGTAGACATTTACAGGTATATTTCGCACAATAGCACTGTTCCTTTCATTTCATTGAGCACATGTGGCACGTGGAGTCATTGCCTATTGTGACGTCATACGTTAGCCTTGAACTCTTTAAGGACCCCCCATCCACCCACCTGCAGTCTCCCTTTGAAAACAGTCAGGCTATATTATAATCTCTCTTTGTATACAAAACGTTTTAAAAAAATACTTTTAACACGCATCTCTCAGGAACCAGAAAAAAAAACACGAAAATAGAATCAGAACGCGTATTTAATACAACAAGACAAGACAGGCGTAAATTTTCGGCCAACTGGCCTTTGTCAAGCGTGAATGTAAGATCACAAACAAACACCAAATGCAAAATTATGAGAAAAAAGACTGAAACTTCCCTGCTGCTTCGTCCAGTGGGAGAAGAGGACTCTGTGTGTAGGATACAGCAAGGGAAAAAAGCGGAGGAGGAAGAAGTTGGAAATCAGACTGAAGACGAAAATGTAGGTTTGATGTAAAACGTGGCATCATGTAACAAACTAAGAGACAAAAACAACACGTGATACAAACACACCAATACAAATATAATGTAGATAAAAACAAGACGTGATACAAACACACCAATACAAATATAATGTAGATAAAAACAACACGTGATACAAACACACCAATACAAATATAATGTAGTAGACAAAATCAAGACGTAATACAAACACACTAATACAAATATAATGTAGATAAAAACAAGACGTCATACAAACACACTAATACAAATATAATGTAGTAGACAAAATCAAGACGTAATACAAACACACTAATACAAATATAATGTAGATAAAAACAAGACGTCATACAAACACACTAATACAAATATAATATAGTAGACAAAAACAAGACGTCATACAAACACACTAATACAAATAAAATGTAGCAGACAACAACAAGACGTGATACAAACACACTAATACAAATATAATATAGTAGACAAAAACAAGACGTCATACAAACACACTAATACAAATAAAATGTAGCAGACAACAACAAGACGTGATACAAACACACTAATACAAATATAATGTAGATAAAAACAAGACGTAATACAAACACACTAATACAAATATAATATAGTAGACAAAAACAAGACGTCATACAAACACACTAATACAAATATAATATAGTAGACAAAAACAAGACGTCATACAAACACACTAATACAAATATAATATAGTAGACAAAAACAAGACGTAATACAAACACACTAATACAAATATAATGTAGATAAAAACAAGACGTCATACAAACACACTAATACAAATATAATATAGTAGACAAAAACAAGACGTCATACAAACACACTAATACAAATAAAATGTAGCAGACAACAACAAGACGTAATACAAACACACTAATACAAATATAATATAGTAGACAAAAACAAGACGTCATACAAACACACTAATACAAATAAAATGTTGTAGACAAAAACAAGACGTCATACAAACACACTAATACAAATATAATATAGTAGACAAAAACAAGACGTCATACAAACACACTAATACAAATAAAATGTTGTAGACAAAAACAAGACGTCATACAAACACACTAATACAAATATAATGTAGACAAAAACAAGACGTCATACAAACACACTAATACAAATAAAATGTTGTAGACAAAAACAAGACGTCATACAAACACACTAATACAAATATAATGTTGTAGACAAAAACAAGACGTCATACAAACACACTAATACAAATAAAATGTTGTAGACAAAAACAAGACGTCATACAAACACACTAATACAAATAAAATGTTGTAGACAAAAACAAGACGTGATACAAACACACTAATACAAATAAAATGTAGACAAAAACAAGACGTGATACAAACACACTAATACAAATATAATAAAGTAGACAAAAACAAGACGTCATACAAACACACTAATACAAATATAATATAGTAGACAAAAACAAGACGTCATACAAACACACTAATACAAATAAAATGTAGACAAAAACAAGACGTCATACAAACACACTAATACAAATAAAATATAGTAGACAAAAACAACACGTGATACAAACACACCAATACAAATAAGATATAGTAGACAAAAACAACACGTGATACAAACACACCAATACAAATATAATGTAGATAAAAACAAGACGTGATACAAACACACCAATACAAATATAATGTAGATAAAAACAAGACGTGATACAAAGACATCACCATCATCAGTCCGGTAGTCTGGTTGACCGTTGGGGCACCACTGAAGATTTTGCAACCAACTTCCTCCACTCCTCACGGCCCTCAGCTTTCCGCAGACTGATGTTCCATTCAAGGCCAGTCCACTCTCTGATATTGTCTTACCATCTTTTTCTCTGTCTGCCTCTTCGTCTCCCTCCCTGTACTGTTCCCTTGCAAGACGGTCTTGGCCAGTCCAGATGATCGTGTGACGTGCCCGTACCACCTCAGTTTGCGTCTTATCAAAGAAGTCAGGAGGTCTTCATGCGGACCGATAGCGTTTTCGATTCGGGTTTTCACTTCCTTATTGGTTATATGATCTTTGTACGAGATACCAAGGAGATTGCGGAAGCATCTCATCTTCATTGCCTGAAGGATACAGGATACAAAGACAGTTAATACAAATAAAATGTAGTAGATAAAAGCAAGACGTGATACAAAGACGTTAATACAAATAAAATGCAGTCTTAGAGTAATACGAAATCCTAAACAAGTGCGTCTGCTCGTGTTGAAGCAAACAGGAACCAGAAAATAGAATCAGAACGCGTATTTGATACAACAAGACAAGACAGGCGCAAACTTTCGGCCAACTGGCCTTTGTCAAGCGTGAATGTAAGATCACAAACAAACTCCAAATGTCTCATCTCAAATCTCGCAGCTGAGAAACCAAAACAGTCCAGCTGTTGAAAAATCGTCATTATTGTATTATTTTTAGAAATCAGTTATCTTCATCATCGTGTGCCTTGCCACGTGCCGTTGTCGATCATGACCCTCCATACGAATCTATCTTAATGACCATATTGTGTCTGTCACCATCGTCACTATCGTCACCACCACCACCATCACCATTATCACCATTATTATCGTCATCATCGTCATCATGACTTATCAGAATCACCACCATCATCATTATCATTATCATCTATACTATAAGCGCCACGTTCGTCGCATCATTATCATCGTCAACTTCATATGCCCTGCTGCATGGCGTTGGCGATCATGGCCCTCCATACGAATCTGTGTTTCCGCTGCAAGAACATCCCCCACCCTCTCTGTCTTCATCCACTCTGCAAGTCTGTCCAATTTTTTCTCCCTGGGTCTACCTGGTGCTCTTTTTCCTTCCAGCTTTCCTGTTGTGACTAGGTGCTCTAATTTCTCTTGCCTCATGAAAGATCCTATAAATGTTGCTTGTTGCTTTTCTCTCTTCTTCATTGGTGTTCTTTTTATTCTCCTCTTTCAAGGCTGTCTCGTTTGTTCTCTTTGTTGTCCATGGAACTCAACATTCTTCTTAGAAACTATATTTCAGCTGCCTCAATCTTAGACATCGGTACACTATTAAATTGACAGGTATTGAAAAAAAAGAAGAAGAAATGGAAATACCAAGAAAATGAAAAGTGGAGGGATTATTGTTAAAAGGCAGAATAGTATGATACATTATTGTTGACAATTGTAGGTAGTGATTGGAGAAATTAGAGCACATAGTCACAACAGGAAAGCTGGAGGGGAAAAAGAGCGCCAGGTAGACACAGGGAAAAAATATTGGACGGACTTGTAGAGTGGTTGAGGACGGAGAGGGCAGGACTGAAAGGTTTAAATCGGCGTTGTTCTTGTTCTTCTTCTTCTTCTTCTTCTTCTTCGTGTTCTTTTTTGTTCTCTTCTTGTTCTTTTTGTTCTTCTTGTTCTTGTTCTTATTGTTCTTGTTCTTATTGTTCTTGTTCTTGTTCTTTTTGTTCTTCTTGTTCTTGTTCTTTTTGTTCTTCTTCTTCTTCTTCTCCTCCTCCTCCTCTTCCTCCTTCTCCTCTTCCTTCTCCTCCTCCTCTTTCTTCTTCTTTTTCTTCTTCTTCTCCTCCTTCTCCATCTTCTACTACTTCTTCTTCTTCTTCTTCTACTACTTCTTCTTCTTCTTCTTCTTCTTCTTCCTCTTCTTCTTCTTCTTCTTCTTCTTCTTCTTCTTCTTCTTCTTCTTCTTCTTCTTCTTCTTCTACTACTACTACTACTACTTACTACTACTACTACTACTACTACTACTACTACCACTACTAACACTATTACTACTACAACAACTATTTCTACTACTACTACCACACTACTACTACTACTTATTATTATTATTATTATTATTATTATTATAATTATCATTCCTTTTCCTATTCTTATTCTTATTCTTATTCTTATTCTTATTCTTATTCGTATTCTTATTCTTATTCGTATTCGTATTCGTATTCTTATTCGTATTCGTATTCGTATTCGTATTCTTATTCCTATTCGTATTATTCGTATTCTTATTCGTATTCTTATTCTTATTCTTATTCTTATTCTTATTCTTATTCGTATTCTTATTCGTATTCGTATTCGTATTCGTATACGTGTTCGTGTTCGTGTTCGTATTCGTATTCGTATTCGTATTCGTATTCGTATTCGTATTCTTATTCATATTCGTATTCGTATTTGTATTCTTATTCATTACGCTAACCACACACTGGCAGTCTGTGTATGTTTTCTGATTTACAGACGAGCGAACGACCAACTCATACTACGGAGACCGGAAGTCCACGTACCGCCAGATGGACTTGATACGCATGCGTAGCCTGAACAACTCCCCCATCCAACGCCGTCCATCTGAATCTGATCTTTGAGGGAGGGATCGACGTCATCAGATTCCTCCGCTGTGCTCTCTGGTTCTTCCTCAGACTGTGAATGGTTGAGGTCTTCCGATGATCCGGATGGGATTGACAGATTTTGTTTTGAGTGGTTGACATTGTCTGTGGATACATAGATGGTTTGAGATTTCTGCAACAAGACACTTGATGACAGTGAGACTGACAGTGACAAAGGAAATCAGGAACCTTGTTTGGTCTTTTAATAAGACAAAGGATCTGTGAAGATGACAGTGAGGCTGACAGTGACAAAGGAAATCAGGAACCTTGTTTGGTCTTTTAATAAGACAAAGGATCTGTGAAGATGATAGTGAGGCTGACAGTGACAAAAGATTCACGGACTTTACTTATCTTTTCTTAGCATAAGGGATCTGTGAAGATGACAGTCACTCTGACAGTGACAAAGGAAATCACGAACCTTATTTGATCTTTTAATAGGATAGAGGATCTCTGAAGATGCGGAGTGAATTTTGACTTCATGTGCTGGACTGAGATTTGGGGTTGTA
>JAPXFY010000033.1:39777203-39782203 GCA_030674185.1 Monoplex corrugatus
GTTGGTGGACAGGTGAGGGAGTCAAAGGTTAATTTTTGCAGTTGGTGGACATGGTGAGGGAGTCAAAGGGTTAAGTTTTTTTGCAGTTGGTGGATAGGGTGAGGGAGTCAAAGGGTTAAGTTTTTGCAGTTGGTGGACAGGTGAGGGAGTCAAAGGTTAATTTTTGCAGTTGGTGACATGTGCGGAGTCAAAGGAATAATAGTCAGCTCCTGCACTGTAATTAGAGTGCAGGCGTACTATTACATTGTGACAGGACATCTGCACTGTAATGTATATATATACGTATGCACGTATATATTATATGTACATATATATATATGAAGTGATATTAGAGAGAGTGTTGTGTGTGTGTGTGTGTGTGTGTGTGTGTGTGTGTGTGTGTGTGTGTGTGTGTGTGTGTGTGTGTGTGTGTGTGTGTGTGTGGTGTGTGTGTGTGAGGATGGTTGTGTGTGGGAGGAAGCACCATGTGTATATATATGTGTGTGTGTGGTGTGTGTGTGTGGGATGGTTGGGTGCGGAGGAGCACATGTGTATGTGTGTGTGTGTGTGTGTGTGTGTGTGTGAGGATGGTTGGGTGCGGAGGAGCGCATGTGTATATATATATATAATATATGTGTGTGTGTATGTGTGTGTGTGTGTGTGTGTGTGTGTGTGTGTGTGTGTGTGTGTGTGTGTGTGGTGTGTGTGTGTGTGTTAAGCTAGAACGGTAGTTGCCAGGTGAAGTAAGGGAGGGAACCAGCCAGTGTTCAAGTGTTTGTGTGTTTTGTGCCCTGGAGTTTGGGTTCTTGCTGGTGAATGCTTTGGTGAATGATGAGGGCGCGCGCTTTGATTTGATTTATGTATCATGATTTGATGCTGCGTAAATGTATTGTTAATAATAATAATGATAATAATAATAATATGATGATGATGATAATAATAACAACAATAATAATATAACAATAATAAAATAATGATAATATATAATAATAATAAAATAATAATAATAACAATAATAATACATAATAATGCAATAATAATAAAATAATAATAATAATACAAAATAATAATAATATAATATGATATAATAATATAATAATAATAATAATAATAATATACATATAATAATAAGATATAATAATAATAATAATAATAATAATAATAATAATATAGTAAATATACTAGAAGAAAGATAGTAATAATTGATGTGCCAAAGATAAGTGAAATTAGCTATTCTTATGGGGTAAATATTTAGAAACTTTTAACGAGCATAAAAGAATTAGCTATATGGCTTGACTATATATATTTTTTTTGCACTACGATTGGCCTGTGAAGGCCGTGTGTGTGTGTGTTGTGTGTGTGTGTGTGTGTGTGTGTGTGTGTGTGTGGTGTGTGGTGGTGCTATGTGTGTCTATGTGTGTGCACATGTATATTTATTCATTTAGTGTTAGTCCTGTTTGATTACCTTACATACTCAGTTAACGACAAATTATCGAACAAACGTAGCTATACAAAGAAAATCAAGCAGCTCTCTCTCTCTCTCTCTCTCTCTCTCTCTCTCTCTCTCTCTCTCCTCTCTCTCTCTCTCTCTCTCTCTCTTCTCCTCTCTCTCTCTTTCTCCTACTGCCCTCTGCTCATATCTATCAATCTATATATCCACTAGCTATCTATCTATCTATCTATCTATCTATATAAATCTGTCTGTCTGTCTGTCTATATATGTCTCTATCTATCTAGCTAGCTTACCTCTCTCTGTTCACTCTCTCTCTTCTCAGTCTCTTCTCTGTCTCGCTCTTATCTATCATCTATATATCCACTATCTATTATCTATCTAAATCTGTCTGTCTGTCTGTCTGTTTATATATTTATTCTCTATCTAGCTACTACCTCTCTCTCTGTCACTCTCGTCTCTCTCCTTCTGTCTCTTTCTCTCTCTTTCACTTTGTCTTTGTCTCTGTCTGTCTCTGTCTCTGTCTGCTGTCTGTCTGTCCTCTCTCTCTCTCTCTCTCTCTCTCTCTCTCTCTCTCTAACACACACACTTTTTTTGTTTGTTTTATTTGTCTGTTTCTTTTTCCTTTTTCATACACATACACAGACACACACACGCGCACACACACACACACACACCACAACATAACATATATATATATATGTGTGGTAGAGTGAGAGAGAGAAGAGAGAGAGAGAGAGAAAGAGAGAGAGAGAGTCAGTGAACGAGGAGAGAGAGACTCACACACACACATTCATGCTTTTGAATGTACGTATTCACGGTTGTGTATTCATGATCAAGTATATTATTTTCTGATACATGTCATTTTCAATTATTTTGCAGCATTTTTATTTTCTAATTTAAGTCCCGTGCTTCAGCAAAAGCAGTGGGCCAGTCTGCTGTCTATAGAGCTGGAAAATAAATATTTAATTAATATCTATCTCTCTGTCTCCTCTTCCTCCTCCTCCTGCTGCTCTCTCTCTCTCTCTCTCTCTCTCTCTCTTTCTCTCTTAAGTTCTCTGTGTGTCTCTGTCTCTATCTCTGTCTCTGTCTCCGTCTCTGTCTCTGTCTCTCTCCCTCTCTCTCTCTCACTCTCTCTCTCTCTTTCTCTCTTAAGTTCTCTGTGTGTCTCTGTCTCTGTCTCTGTCTCTCTCTCTCTCTCTCTCTCTCTCTCTAAATATATATATGTATATATCTCTGTATATACCTTCCTGTGTCTTCCTGTCTCTGTCTCTCTGTCTCTGTCTCTCTCTGTCTCTTTTTCTATATATATCTCTCTCTCTCTCTTTCTCTCTCTCTCTCCGCTAGTCTCTCTCTCTGTCTCTGTGTCTCTGTCTCTTGTCTCTGTCTCTCTCTGTCTCTTTTCTGTATCTCTCTCTCTTCTCTCTCTCTCTCTCTCTCTCGCTAGTCTCTCTGTCTCCTGTCTCTGTCTCTGTCTCTTGTCTGTCTGTCTCTCCTCCTCTCTCTTTCTCTCTGGTCTCTGTCTCTTGCTCTCTCTCTCTCTCTTTCTCACACATGCACACGCATTTCCATATATGTATGCACTATTAGTTGTTGTTGTTGTTGTTGCTGTTGTTGTTGTTGTTGTTGCTGTTGTTGTTGTTGTTGTTTTTCAAATGATCTATGTTGTTGCTGCTGTTATTGTTTAATATGTACATTTTTGTTTGTATGTTTTCCTTTTGTTTTACACACACACACACACACACACACACACACACACACACACACACACCGATATGCACACACACCACAAACACATACGCACATACACACACATTGCACATGCATATACACACTCACGCACACACACGCACACACACACACCACACACATACACACACCGGATATGCACACACGCACAAACACATACACACATACACACACATTGCACATGCATATACACACGCACGCACACACACACACACACACATACACACACACGGATTGCACACACGCACAAACACATACACACATACACACACACACACACACACACACACACACACCACACCCCAGATATGCACACACGCACAAACACATACACACATACACACATTGCATGCATATACACACGCACAACACACACACACACACACACACACCGATATCACACACGCACAAACACATACACACATACACACATTGCACAGCATATAACACACACACACACACACACACACACACGATATCACACACCACAAACACATTCACACATACACACACATTGCACATGCATATACACACGCACGCCACACACACACACACACACACACACACACACACACACACACACACACACACACACACACACACACACACACACCGATCACACACGCACAAACACATACACACATAGACACACATTGCACATGCATTGTACACTCGCACGCACACACCACACACACACACACACACACAACACACACACACACACACACACACACACACCGGATACGCACACACAACAAACACATACACACACGCACACACACACACAGCACATGCACACACACAAAACACACATACACACACACACACCCCGCACATGCACACACACACACCACACACACACACACACACACATACGTACACACCCCACATACACACACGCGCACATACACACATAGACACAGACACATACACACGCGCGCTCACACTCACACAGAGAGAGAGAGAGAGAGAGAGAGAGAGAGAGAGAGAGAGAGAGAGAGAGAGAGAGAAGATACATTTGAATATGTGTAGTGATTTTTATGTAACTGTGACAAATATCGTATTCCTTTTTTTTTTTAATTAATTTTGTTTAATCAAATGAGTCAGACCGTGTTTTACTAGTTAGATCGTAGGGCAAGCTATTTGATATCAACACCATCCAAGTATATACACCAACATCCGCAAGTACTAAAGATGAAGCTGATAACTTCTACGTGGGATTAGAGACAGCCAAGGCATCATTCTTCTTCAATATAGGCTCTATGTAAATCAGAGGACATTTCAACAATAATGGGAGATGTACAATAATATATAACATTCAAGGACTCTCTTTCTGATGTTAATTGATAGGCATTTGTTGGTAAGAATGCTTGTCATCTTCTTGAATGCTGTTATATAGAACAAACTGTTGTACGGATGCGAGGCGTGGACAGTCAGCAAGCAAAGCCAGAGCAAGATTAACGGCAGCCGAGATGTGGTTTCTCAGAAGAATGTTGAGAGTTCCATGGACACCAAAGAAAACAAACGAGACAGTCTTGATGGAGGCAGACACAAGTAGATCACTCATAAGGAAGATTAGGAAAAGACAGGCAACATTTATAGACCATTTTATGAGGAAGGGGAGATTTGGAGCACCTGGTCACAACGGGAAAGCTGGAGGGAAAGAGAGCGCCAGGTAGACCCAGGGAGAGAATGCTGGACGGACTTGCAGAGTGGCTGGGGAAGGGTGGGGAGATGCTAGGGGCAACGAGAGATAGAGATGGTTGGAAGTCCATGGTCGCCAACGCCATGCGGCAGGGCACTGATGATGATGATACATAAT
>JAPXFY010000033.1:39792203-39829703 GCA_030674185.1 Monoplex corrugatus
TCAACCAGTTTACATTAAACATGTTACATCAAGATTCTAATATGCCACAAATCAATGAGTTTACATTAAACGTGCTATATCTAGATTCTGTTTAATATGCCACAAATCAATCAGTTTACATTAAACATGCTATATCAAGATTCTATTATACCACAAATCAATCAGTTTACATTAAACATGCTATATCAAGATTCTATTATACCACAAATCAATCAGTTTACATTAAACATGCTGTATCAAGACTCTGTCTATATGCCACAAATCAATCAGTTTACATTAAACATGCTGTATCAAGATTCTATTATACCACAAATCAATCAGTTTACATTAAACATGCTGTATCAAGACTCTGTCTATATGCCACAAATCAATCAGTTTACATTAAACATGCTGTATCAAGACTCTGTCTATATGCCACAAATCAATCAGTTTACATTAAACATGCTGTATCAAGATTCTATTATACCACAAATCAATGAGTTTACATTAAACGTGCTATATCTAGATTCTGTTTAATATGCCACAAATCAATCAGTTTACATTAAACATGCTATATCAAGATTCTAATATACCACAAATCAATCAGTTTACATTAAACATGTTATGTCAAGATTCTAATATGCCACAAACCAATGAGTTTACATTAAACATGCTATATCAAGATTCTAATATGCCACAAATCAATGAGTTTACATTAAACATGCTATATCAAGATTCTAATATGCCACAAATCAACCAGTTTACATTAAACATGTTACATCAAGATTCTAATATGCCACAAATCAATGAGTTTACATTAAACGTGCTATATCTAGATTCTGTTTAATATGCCACAAATCAATCAGTTTACATTAAACATGCTATATCAAGATTCTATTATACCACAAATCAATCAGTTTACATTAAACATGCTATATCAAGATTCTATTATACCACAAATCAATCAGTTTACATTAAACATGCTGTATCAAGACTCTGTCTATATGCCACAATCAATCAGTTTACATTAAACATGCTGTATCAAGATTCTATTATACCACAAATCAATCAGTTTACATTAAACATGCTGTATCAAGACTCTGTCTATATGCCACAAATCAATCAGTTTACATTAAACATGCTGTATCAAGACTCTGTCTATATGCCACAAATCAATCAGTTTACATTAAACATGCTGTATCAAGATTCTATTATACCACAAATCAATGAGTTTACATTAAACGTGCTATATCTAGATTCTGTTTAATATGCCACAAATCAATCAGTTTACATTAAACATGCTATATCAAGATTCTATTATACCACAAATCAATCAGTTTACATTAAACATGCTATATCAAGATTCTATTATACCACAAATCAATCAGTTTACATTAAACATGCTATATCAAGATTCTATTATACCACAAATCAATCAATTTACATTAAACATGCTATATTAAGACTGTCTAATATACCACAAATCAATCAGTTTACATTAAACATGTTATGTCAAGATTCTAATATGCCACAATTCAATCAGTTTACATTAAACATGCTATATCACGATTCTAATATACCACAAATCAACCAGTTTACATTAAACATGCTATATCAAGATTCTATTATACCACAAATCAATCAGTTTACATTAAACATGCTATATCAAGATTCTATTATACCACAAATCAATCAGTTTACATTAAACATGCTATATTAAGACTGTCTAATATACCACAAATCAATCAGTTTACATTAAACATGTTATGTCAAGATTCTAATATGCCACAAACCAATGAGTTTACATTAAACATGCTATATCAAGATTCTAATATGCCACAAATCAATGAGTTTACATTAAACATGCTATATCAAGATTCTAATATGCCACAAATCAACCAGTTTACATTAAACATGCTATATCAAGATTCTATTATACCACAAATCAATCAGTTTACATTAAACATGCTATATCAAGATTCTATTATACCACAAATCAATCAGTTTACATTAAACATGCTATATTAAGACTGTCTAATATACCACAAATCAATCAGTTTACATTAAACATGTTATGTCAAGATTCTAATATGCCACAATTCAACCAGTTTACATTAAACATGCTATATCACGATTCTAATATACCACAATTCAACCAGTTTACATTAAACATACTATATCAAGATTCTAATATGCCACAAATCAACCAGTTTACTTTAAACATGCTATATCAAGATTCTAATATGCCACAAATCAAACAACAATGTCAATCGAAACGAATCACATTTTCTGAGCAAAATCAAAAGCTGTGTGTGTGTGTTTTTTTGTTGTTGTTGTTGTTTTTTTTTATCGTTTGCTTTGGGATTCTACTGTTTATGATTGTATCTTTGTTAGATGTTACCTCCGCAATGTTGACACTACCATCATAATGTAACTGATTTCTCTAGTCATATTGAATAAATGGTCCAGTGCATTATTTTGCGTGTGATATTTGTTTTATTATTTTGCGTGTGATATTTGTAGATGTGATATTCTTGATTGTTTGATCTTTGTATGTGGTCCCTTTTTGGAACAGTAACCCTTCTGAGTCCCTGCACCCTGTCCACCCAGTATCCTGCATTGTCAACCATGCCAGCAAAGCAAAAAATTTTTAACTTTTTTTTTTAGCATTATCGAGCTTAGAGAGGTTACCTTTGTGCTCACTCTTATTTTTTGTTAGTCCCATTTTCTATGACACCTTAATGGCAACAGAAGCTGACAAAGTTTTTTTTTAGTTTTTTTTTATACAATGCCATGGTGATGATGTCGATGAGGATGATGATCATGCTGTTATGGAGTTCCTTCTAAGCTTGAGACTGCGTGACAGGGCTGTACTCGACGCTTTTTATCGTAATATATCCTGGTGTCAACCAGGCCCGAGAGATACAGACACCTGCGGTGCTGGTCAGACGATTTGAGCAACAACCTCAATGACGCATCCGTGAAGTGGATGAGACTCGACCGCGTGGTCCCAGTCTTCCCAATGAACCCACAGCGCACCCAAATCTAAGTAGGAGCCGGTTAGAGAAGAAAAATCCCACAATGATTTTTGAAGGGACTGATGGGGATTCGAACCCACAACTTTCCAATCGGTAGTCCGTTGCAAGCACACAAGTAGATCACTCATAAGGAAGATTAGGAAAAGACAAGCAACATTTATAGGCCATTTTATGAGGAAGGGGGATTTAGAGCACCTGGTCACAACGGGAAAGCTGGAGGGAAAGAGAGCACCAGGTAGACCAAGGGAGAGAATGCTGGACGGACTTGCAGAGTGGGTGGGGAGATGCTGGGGGCAACGAGAGATAGAGATGGTTGGAAGTCCATGGTCGCCAACGCCATGCGGCAGGGCATCTGATGATGATGATGATGAGTCCATTGCGTAACTTAACCACTACGCCACGGGGACTGCTTTAACCGACAAGACTTATTTTTTTAAAAATCGAGTTTGAGCGACCGGAAGTCAAACTCAGTCATGGCCTCAACGGGGTCGTAGGGCGAAAAAATTAACCCTTTGACTCCCTATGTGTGCGGAGAGAAACACTAAGCTGACACCAACAGAATGATGGAAACATGAATAAGACAGGCAGCAAATATGCTAGTTTTTAATAATGCGGGCTTAGGATTAAATTCGAGATACCAGTTATTGAGTCAATGGCTTTATCGTAAGTACCAGCCAATCCGCGTGAAGACACTCCACGCTCAAAACCCCAGAGATATTTAGCTTTAATTAACCATTTGACTCCCGCACTCTGTCCACCATGCTAGCAAAGCAAACACTTATCCTTTGATTCCCTTCAGCCTACCAACCAGCTTCCTGTAGGAAGTTTCGTGGATAGGGTGAGGGAATCAAACGATTAATTAACAGGAAAAAAAGCCTTGCCCCGATGATTGAAAATCATCTTAGGGTTCATATTTTGAGTTTATTCTGTTCATGAATGCTAAAAATCACTGTTAACATTTTTTTCAAAATTTTAAAAGAAGCTGAATTGTGTGGGCAAAATCTTCGTTTGTAATGACCATCGTAGGACTACAAGTTATCAAAGTTTAACCCTTTGACTCCCGCATCCTGTCCACCAGCATCCTGCATTGTCAACCATACTAACAAAAGCAAAAAGTTAACCCTTAGATTGCCTCATCCTACCAATCAGCTTCCTGTAGAAATCTTGTGGACAGGGTGAGGGAATTAAAGAGTTCAGTTTTTGCAGTAAGTAGATAGGGTGCGGGAGTCAAAAGGTTAACAGGAATATAAACCTTGCCCCGACGATCGAAAACCATCTTAGCGTTGATGTTTTGAGTTTATTCTGTTCATGAATGCTAAAAACCATTGTTAAAAAAAAAAAAAAAAAATGGAAAAAAGAAAAAAAAAGAAGCTGAACTTTGTGGGCAAAATCTTCGATTGTAATGATCATTGTAAGACTACAAGTTACCAGAGTTTAACCTTTTGACTCCTGCACCCTGTCCACCAGCATCCTGCGTTGTCAACCATACTAGCAAAACAGAAACTTAACCGTTTGATTCCCTCACCCTACCAACCAGACTCCTACAGGAAGTTTGTGGACAGGGTGAGGGAATCAAAGAGTTAACTTTCTGTGGTTAGTAGATAGGGTGCGGGAGTCAAAGGGTTAATTAACAGGAAAAAAGCCTTGCCCGACGATTGAAAACCATCTTAGGTGTTGATGGTTTGAGTTTATTCTGTTCATGATTGCTGAAAATCACCGTAAAAAGCAACAACAACAACAACAACAACAACAACCAAATAAACAAAGAAACTAAAACAACTGAATTTTGTGGGCAAAATCTTCGATTGTAATGACCATCGTTGGACTACAAGTTATCAGAATTCTTAACCCTTTGACTCCCGCACCCTGTCCAACAGCATCCTGCATTGTAAACCATACTAGCAAAGCAAAACTTAACCTTTAATTCATTCCTCATCCTACCAACCAGCTTCCTGCAGGAAGTTTGTGGATAGGCTGAGGGAAATCAAAGGGTTAAATTTGTGTAGTTGGTGGATAGGATACAGGAGTCAAAGGGTTAAAATAGCCCAGATGGAACAGGAGGAATAGTGTGACCAGACGGTCAACCCACGAGAGCTGCATCCCTCTCGGGCAATCGGGGAGGGAGGGGGGGGGGGCATGCCTACCCCTTTTCATAAATTGTTTAAAAATTAAAGCTTAAATTTGTATTTGTGCGATCTGATGCGTTCTGGGCTCAATTTTGATAGCTTTAGAGACAATCAGAAAAAAGTTTTTTCTTGCACATAAAAATTCACATATATTGTGCTCTCTCTCTCTCTCTCTCTCTCTCTCTCTCTCCTCTCTCCTCCACACACACACACACACACACACACACACACACACACACAACACACACATACCGTCATGGGCCTACTCAACACAGAGAGACAGAGACAGAGACAAACAGACAGATACAGAGAAAGACAGACAGAAAGACAGAGACAGAGAGACAGACAGAGACAAACAGACAGACACAGAGACAGACAGAAAGACAGAGGCAGAGAGACAGACAGAGACAAACAGACAGACACAGAGACAGACAGATAGACAGAGACAGAGAGATAGAGAGACACAGAGAGAGACAGACAGAGAGAGACAGACAGACAGATGTAGACAGAGACAGAGACAGACAGAGAGAGAGAGAGAGAGAGACAGACAGACAGACACAGACAACACGGACAGACACAGACACAGACGGACAGACAGAGGAGAGAGAGGGAGAGAAGAGAGAGAGAGAAAGAGAGAGAAAGAGAGAGAGACCCACTAAGCAACCAGATAAAAACACACACACACGTTACACACACACACACACACCACAAATCACACACACACACACACACACACACACACACACACACACACACACACACACACATAAACACACACACACACACACACAAATCACACAGACCATCACACATCCACTCATACACTTATACACTTTTTCTTCCATATTCTGTTACATACAGTCATTCATACTTTTAACATTTGCTGTGTTCAGTCGTGTGTATGGCAAATTTCTAAAAAGTCTGGGTTTAGTGCTGGGTCTGTAACAGCGATGATTGTAAATAATTATAATGTAATATTGTCAATTTTTCAACATGTTATGTGTTCCTGCCAGTTTCAAAGTGTGTTCTTTCATGCTGAATGTAGATTGATCTGTGCATTGTGGTTGGACGTCATCATTATTAAATATAAGACAGATCTTCAGACAATACTGGTGGCATTATGTTTTTTGTGGAACAAAAGAGAAAATACTCGCAAATACAAATAAAGAATTATCATCAACCATCACCCCCTCTATCACATAACTTTATACATAAACACATACACACAACACACACGCGCGCGCACACACACACACGCACGCACACACACACGCACACACACATACGCGCGCGCACACACACACACACACACACACAATTATATACATACACATGCACACATACATATGGACAGACAACACACAAACAATATACATAAGAACATACATACAGTACACACAAATACAGAAAGATACATACACACACACAATAATACACATATGAACATACATACATACCTACAAATACAGAAACAAACACATCTGCATGCATGCACACAGCACACACACCAATATACATAACACATACAAATACAGGCACGAACACATATAATATACACACACTCATAGACACATACAGACACAAGAGTTTCTTCATGTGTCGGTTTTTCAATCTTTACAATGTTTATTGATGGGTTTTGAAAAAAATAAATGAATAAAGTGAAGTCACTGTCTTGTTGGTTAATACTCTCTCTCTCTCTGTTGGTGCATGTGTGTGTGTGTGTGTGTGTGTGTGTGTGTGTGTGTGTGTGTGTGGTGTGTGTGTGTGTGTGCGCGCGCGAGCGCGCGTGTGTGTGTGTGGCATGTGAGGGTCTTTTTCTCTCTTTGTGGGCATGTATGGAGGCAGACACAAGAAGATCATTCATAAGAAAGATTAGAAAAAGACTGGCAACATTTATAGGCCATTTTATGAGGAAAGGGGAATTGGAGCACCTGGTCACAACGGGAAAGCTGGAGGGAAAGAGAGCACCAGGTAGACCCAGGGAGAAAATACTAGACGGACTTGCAGAGTGGCTGAAGACAGGGAGGATGGAAGAGATGCTTGCGGCAACAAGAGATAGAGACAGATGGAAGTCCATAATCGCCGAAGCCATACGGCAAGGCACCTGATGATGATGATGATGGTGATGGGTGTGCATGTGGGGATGTATATGCGAGTGTGGTGCATGCGTACATATGTGTATGCATGCCTGCATTATATATGTATGCATATTTTCAGCATGCGTGTCTGTGCATGTGTATCTTTTGTTCATTCTCTTATCAACAGTAATAGCCGACTCATTCATAACCAATTCAGAACAGATCTCTTTTCTGTTCACTCTGTTTTGAACAATAAAAGCCAAACTCATAACTCATTCACGACAAATTCAGATATGTGTCATTGTCGACCATGATATCAGAGACTAAGCTGTATTTGAATCAGATTTTTTTCTTAGAATTGCTTGTGTCCAATTCGTTGGACTGTCTTTATCTTCGTCTATGTCTCGATTGCGATGTCATAATTGTTTCGGCCTTCCATGCGGGAATGAAGTTCGTTTGTAGTTGACTAAAGTCCTCTTCTCCACTGGACGAAGCGGCAGGGAAGTTTCAGTCTTTATCTCTTAATTTTGTATTTTGGTGTTTGTGTGTGTGATCTTACATTCACGCTTGACAAAGACCAGTTGGCCGAAAATTTGCGCCTGTCTTGTCTTGTTGTATTAAATACGCGTTCTGATTCTATTTTCGTGTTTTTCTGGTTCCTTTTTCCATGTTTGCCAATAATACTGATACAGTTTCTAGAAATTCATCAGTGTAGCTGATTGTGAATCTTAATCGTCTCTCCTTTTCCTTTCGTTTCGTCCCGATTTGAAGAACAAACTAGGTCTGGTTTTAGTTTGTCTTCTGAATCTCAACTGGTTCTTTATCTGCCATTTTACCCGTGACAATGGCCAGAAAAAATAGTTTCCTGCAACCAGACGCTGTTAGAAAGATCATTCACTGCAAAGCAGTATATGAGACTGTAGACAGCCAATGAGACTACGCAAGTAGGCACTGAGACTACACAAGTAGCCAATGAGACTACACAAGTAGCCAATGAGACTACACAAGTAGCCAATGAGACTACACAAGTAGCCAATGAGACTACACAAGTAGCCAATGACACTACACAAGTAGCCAATAAGACTACACAAGTAGCCAATGAGACTACACAAGTAGCCACTGAGACTACACAAGTAGCCAATGAGACTACACAAGTAGCCACTGAGACCACACAAGTAGCCAATGAGACTACACAAGTAGCCAATGAGACCACACAAGTAGCCAATGAGACCACACAAGTAGCCAATCAGACCACACAAGTAGCCAATCAGACCACACAAGTAGCCAATGAGACCACACAAGTAGCCAATGAGACTACACAAGTAGCCAATCAGACCACACAAGTAGCCAGTGAGACCACACAAGTAGCCAATGAGACTACACAAGTAGCCAAATGAGACTACACAAGTAGCCAATCAGACTACACAAGTAGCCAATCAGACTACACAAGTAGCCAGTGGAGTTACATTAGTAGCCGACTACATTTTTAAAAATTTATTTTTAGGATCAATGCATTCAGGGAGGTTACCTTTGTGCTCACCTTTTTTTCTTCTTTTCCCTCCCATTTTCCATGCCCTATCAATGGCCACAGAAGCTGGAACAGTTGTTGACAATGCGATGATGATGATGTCGATGAGGATGATAATCATGATGCTATGGAGTTCCATCTAGGATTGAGACTGCAAGACAGGGCTGTACTCTACGCTTACTATCATAATATATCCTGGCGTCAACTAGGCCCAGAGAGAGACAAGACACCTGTGGTGCTGGTCAGAAAATTTGAGCAACACCTTTGATGACGCATCGTGAAGTTGATGAGACTCGACTGTGTGGTCCCGGTCTTCCCAATGAGACATAGCATGCCCAACTCTGGGTAGGAGCCCCAAAATCCCACAATAATTTTTGAAAGGACTGATGGGGATGCAAACCCACAACCTTCTAGTCAGCAGTCCGTTGCGCTAACCACTACACCATGGCGACTGGTTCAAACAAGAGCTTTTCTTGGAGGTAATAATAATAATAAATAATTACAATATTTATATAGCGCAAAATCTTGATAAAATCAAATCTAAGCACTGAAGGTGGATGAGCGGCGCTTATCTGTCATTCTTTCCCAACTGTATTCGTCCTTTGCTAATTCGCTTTTCATCATCATCATTAGGTGCCTTGCCGCATGGCGTTGGCGATCATGGACTTCCATCTGCCTCTATTTCTCGTTGCCCCTAGCATCTCCCCCACCCTCCTCGTCCCCAGCCACTCTGCAAGTCCGTCCAGCATTTTCTCCCTGGGTCTACCCGGTGCTCTTTCCCTCCAGCTTTCCCGTTGTGACCAGGTGCTCCAAATCCCCCTTCCTCATAAAATGGCCTATAAATGTTGCCTGTCTTTTCCTAATCTCCCTTATGAATGATCTACTTGTGTCTGCCTCCATCAAGACTGTCTCGTTTTTTTTCTTTGCTGTCCATGGAACCCTCAACATTCTTCTTAGAAACCACATCTCAGCTGCCTCAATCTTGTTCTGGCTTTGTTTGTTGACTGTCCACGCCTCGCATCCGTACAACAGTATTGGTTCTATATAACATTCAACAACTCTCTTCCTGATGTTAATTGATAGGCATTTGTTGGTAAGAATGCTTGTCATCTTCTTGAATGCTGTTTTGGCTTGGCCGATTCTGCCGGCTATTTCTGATGTGCATCTGCCATCTGATGAAATGATCGTTCACAGGTATTTGAATTTATCAACCTGTGTCAAGGTTGTGCCATTTGCTGTTATTTTGCATGAGGGGATTTCATGTTTTTTACTGATCACCATGACTTCAGTCTTCCTGCTGTTTAGTTCCAACCACTTACCTTTGCTTTCTATTTCTAGTATATTCACAAGGTTTTGTAGGTCTCTTTCACTTTCTGCAATTAGCACGGTGTCATCTGAATATCGAATGTTGTTTATCATTTTCCCTCCAACCTTTAATGCGGGGTCTTCTTCTATAATTCGCTTTTAGGTAATTGTTTTGTTGTGTTTAACCCTTTGACTCCCGCACCCTATCTAAAAACTACAAAAACTTAACCTTTTGATTCTCTCACCCTATCCACCAGCTTCCTGCAGGAAGCTGGTGGATAGGGTGAGGGAATCAAAGGGTTAAGTTTTTGCTTTGCTAACATGGTTGGCAATGCAGGATGCTGGTGACCGGAGTGCGGGAGTGAAAGGGTTAATGATTGTGATTTGTGATTTCAGGAATTTCTGGACTTTCCGGTAAGCTAGATGATTAAATGTGACCTGCCAGCACGAAATCAGTCTTAACTAGCATTTTGAGATATCCATATCACTGGAAAGTGTACATTCTGCTGATTAATTTGGTACCGGTACTTGAATAAAGCTTGTACATGTACTAAAAAAAATGTAGAAGTTATGTATGTTTAAAGTCACCGAGTTGTATGACGGCCATTTTGAGAAAATGGCCTCTAAAGTTTTTGTGTGCTCTCCTACACATTTTCCTTAAATTTCTTTATTTGGTGGCTTTGACCCAGTTTGTTTCTAATTTTAGCTGTCATTATCTGAAAGGTGCACCAAAGAGCTTTCCGTCAGTATATTACATGTGCAGGTACTGTACAGGTTACGGTTCATAATAAGAGACAAAAATAGGTTCTTTTGGTAGGAAATTGCATTCTTTCTGCTGCGATCAGTGCCTTAAAATACCATTTTAAATTGATTAATAATACTTTTTCAAGAAAAAAAAATTTCTGTGGGGGATAGATTATAGTCTAAGAAATCAATTTTGAGAAAAAGTCAAAACACCCCAGATAGACCCTCAGTCACCTTTTCAGCTCCTAGTGCTGTTTGACTGACTAAGAGTTAAGACATTTCGTGGTGGGAGGTCACAAATATTTAATTTTTTTACACATATTTCATGACTTTCTGATAAGCTAGATGATGTAATATTGTTTCTTTTACACTGTCGATTGTGGACATGGTTCTGAACAATTAGAGGTAGTTTTGAACTGACAACAGTGACCCCAATGTGGCTATGACTGAGTTTAACTCCTGGTCGCTCAAATTCAATTTTTAAATGTCTTGTCAGCTAAAGCAGTCGCCGTGGTGTAGTGGTTACTGCAACGGACTACCGACTGGAAGGTTGTGGGTTCAAATCCCCAACAGTCCCTTCAAAAATCATTGTGGGATTTTTCGGCTCTAATCGGCTCCTATCCAGAGTTGGGGTGCACAGAAAATGGGACGGAAAAAAAAAAAAGGTGAGCACAAAAGATAGCCTCCCCTGAGGGCTAAGATCCTAAAAAATAAATAACTACCATAAAGTTCGGGCTATAAGCCGCGACTTTTCCCCCCAGCTTTAACCCCTGCGGCTTAAAAACCGATGCGGCTTATTTGTGGATTTTCCCCGATCCCAGGAGCTTCACGTTCTCATATATTCTTAGCTTCTCTTTAACTCACCAAAATCTGTTTACCGTTCATGACTTTTTCAGTGAGCTCCATGTTAAAGTTTTAACTGTTCATGTTAAAGGACTGTTAACTGTTCACGTTTTTAAATCAAATCCACACACATTGAAGCATTTGGATCGGTATTCAGATCTGCTCAGCTCAAGCGTACACCCTCATCATGCCGAAAACGCGACGTAATGCCTACGAAGCAGCCTTCAAGTTTAAGGCGATCGACCTGACCATTGAAAAAGTGTGGTTTATAAACCAGTGCGGCTTATGTGTGAATATAGTTCAGATTTTCTATGATTTAGTGGGTGCGCCCTGTATACCGGTGCACCCAGTAGCCCGAACTTTACGGTACATAGATAGATAAAATTAAAAAAATCTAAAAACTTTTTCAAAAAGCTCTTGCGTGAATGACAAACTCTCATGTTCTCTCGCACGATCCAGATTCTTGATGGAATTCTGGGAAGCAAAGCACATATGAAACAACATACAATGTAAATTTTTTCTGTGTTTTATTCAAACAAAATAAGCACTTGCACATACATGAACAAGCATGCACTTAAGTACACACACACACACACACACACACACACACACACACACACACAGACAACACACACACACACACACAGAGTCTGTGAAATTTTGATTCCAATCATCAACTCTTGACAGAACAGCCTGTCTAAATCACTCCATACACACACACACACACACACACACACACATAAGCACAGTTCTACTGTAATACACACACACACACACAACACACACACACACACACACACAACACACACACACACACACACAACACACACAACAACACACACACACACAAACACACAACACACACACACACACACACACACACACACACACACCACACACACACACACACACACACACTCTTTCACGAAACTAAGTTTTGAACAGAGTGTACGATTCCACTGACATCGTATGGAAGCAGTTTCAGGATAAACAGAAAAAGTATGAAAAATGTTACATGAACTTTGAAATTAGTAAAACACC
This sequence comes from Monoplex corrugatus, assembly GCA_030674185.1. Classification (NCBI taxonomy): domain Eukaryota; kingdom Metazoa; phylum Mollusca; class Gastropoda; order Littorinimorpha; family Ranellidae; genus Monoplex; species Monoplex corrugatus. The sequence goes on from JAPXFY010000033.1 coordinate 39,804,886, forward strand.
TAAGCAGTTTCCTGCCAGCAGAAGTAGCCTATACAATCTCTTAATCTCTTATGTATAGGTGGAAATTGATGCATTCAAAACAAAATACACCAGGAATATACTGTGTCTGTATGGAAAGAAGATAACACATAGTCATATTCTTTCATGCGTTCGGGTAAAACGACATACTCCTACACTATCTACGAAGACAGTTTCTGACATATTTGCCTCACCATCACATATGAATTTTTTGTTAGCCTGTCAAAAAGTCTAATAGCGAATTATCTTTAACGCGCCGTTATTTCTCGTGTTCAATGTTATGGTTAGCCAATTTTACTGTTTCAACCCTTAATTATGATATTGTCATTTGTGAATTTTTCCTTCTCGTTTTCGGCACAGTTGTTTTTTGGTTCATTTCTTTTTCCTGAAGATTAACCATTTCCAAGTTTCCTCTTCTCTCCTCATGTATCCTCTCCCCCCCCCCCCCTTTTTTTTTGTTGTTGTCTTAAATCACTTTAGTGAATAGACATTAACACTTCCTGTCCGACGAGCCGCAGTGAGCGGCTTGACTGACTTTCAAAATGGCCAGCGAGCCACACACTGTGGCTCGGCTCGTCACTTTATGCTTGTGTTTCTTCACCATTTAACGACATACAACTGCATGATGGCATATAACGACAGTCAGATACTTCCTTTTCCTTTTCAGCCATTTGCTTTGTCATTCCATGTGTTTTCTTTGCATATGCGCCTCGTTTGTTGATATGTTTTCACTTTCTTAAGTGGAGTTGCTATGGCGTCAGGCAGTCGGCGTCCTGTTAGGCTCACTGCTGCTCAGGCTGTCGCACTTTTTCAGAAATTTTTGACAAAAGTGATGATGAAATAGCTGCCAGTGACAGTGATGATAGCTTTGTTGAGAGTGCATCAAGTGCGAGTCAGAAGAAGCGAGTGTTGACGATCATGAAGGGCCTTCTTGTTCTGCAAAGAGACCACGCCTCTCCCGTTCTGTTTCTTTTACATCATCTACAGACACATCGGGGCAGGAACAAGGTAGATCGGCTGATTCTCCTGGTGACAGTGATGATGTGGGTTGTAGGGGGGAGAGTGACAAGGATAGAGGCAGGCATGCACAAAGTAGGCCTAACATCAATGCAAGCCAGCCCAGGATGGACAGTGGTGTAATAATAGTAGTTTTGTGTTATTTTAGGTGCGTGACCTGACAATGATCAGTGTTATGTAACTTCATATTATATGAAAAATGAACTTTTTTAGGTGCTGTGTTCATTTAATGGATATTGAGGAACATGTTTTCTTCTTTGACTTTGGAGCTATATGGATTACCTGGTCGGCTGCAGCTTAGTTAGTAGGCTACTAACTGTATGCATGAAAAATTATCTGCATCAAATAGTATGCATGCAAAACTCACAGGTCAAGTTTTATATAATGAACATTATCATAATTTTATTACCTGTATGTTGTTTAGAATTTAATTCTGCACAACCTAATAACAACCTTTTTGTTTTATGTTGAATACAAACAAATCTACAAGTGTTTTACTGACCTTACCCCCTGTTCCAAAATAGGTCGCAGATGAACCCTGCGTCCAGTCTGAAAACCCTTAACGTACAGGAAGAGTTCAATCAAAGACCATCACCACACACACACACACACACACACACACACACACACACACACACACACACACACACACACACACACACACACACACACACACACACACACACACCAGTTATACTCCTAATCCAAACACTACAGTACAGTATCTAACATGTCCACTGATCATCTCTTCTTGATGTTCTTCTTCGCGGCCTTGGTCTGGAGGGTGGGGGCCTCTCCTTTCTTGGGATCTTTGGCGTCACAAAATTCCCACAGGCGGTCCAGGACCTCCAGCGTGCTCAGGTGGGCAGTCCTCATCACCAGCTGATGGCCGTCCACTGTCAACACCACCACTTTACATCTATACTCACTTAACTCTTTCACTCCCGCACCCCACCCACCAACTGCAACAACTTATCCCTTTGACTCCCTCACCCTGTCCACTACTTTCTTGCAAATGGGTTAAGATTTTTGCTTTGCTAGCATGGTTATTGTTAATGTTGTTTAACCCTTTGACTCCCGAAACATGTCCACCAGCATGCTGCATTGCCAGCCATGCTAGCAAAGCAAAAACTTAACCCTTTGATTCTCTCTCCCTATCCACCAACTTCCTGCAGGAAGCAGGTGGATAGGGAGAGGGAGTCAAAGGGTTACCTGTTTGCAGTTGGTGGATCGAGTGCGGGACTCAAAGGGTTAAAGCCCAGCCAACTGTGTACAGCAATGTCTGGGCTATAACCACTTCAAAACATACACAATATTTCAACAGGAGAAAAAGGAAAAGAAAATTAAGCACACATATCAATGCATTCGTGCACATAATCTAAGGAAATGTCCCTGGTGTTGACCACTCCATCCAATTTATTGCACAGACGATTAAAAAAACATACCTGAATACAAATTTAAACATAACTAAGGACACGTAAACATATATAAAAGCAGGCCTAAATTACCTAAAATTGCTTCCACATATCTCATATCGCTAGAGCCAAAAATGCACCCAACACATGCATCCAATTATCAATCCTAAGAACAAATACGGAAGACTTTATCCAACACATACAGGTGAATGGGCCAGCAAGGCACAAAATGATAGGAAGAAATGACAGAAAGCAAAGGAGGAAGAAAGAAACAATGAGAGTGACAGAAAAGAGGAAATTTCTAGCTCAGAATTTCCAGAAATGGGGATACTATTATACTGAGAGTCTCTGGCATCCCCACATGAGCGTAGGTAAGGCTAGATAGCATGAGAGAATCATGCAAATTGCCTTTGTGTTTGACAATACCTCTTGTCTTCTATTGTAGAAGAAGCGCAGCATCATGTGCCCTGCCGCATGGCGTTGGCAATCATGGCCCTCCATATGCATCTATCCCTTGCCGCTGCAAGCGCATCTTCTGCCCTCTCTGTCCTCAGCCACCCTCTTAGTCCATCCAATATTTTCTCCCTGGATCTACCTGGTGTTCTCTTTCCCTCCAGTTTTCCTGTTGTGACCAGGTGCTCTAATTCCCCTTTCCTCATAAAATGGCCTATAAATGTTGCCTGTCTTTTCCTAATCTTCCTTATCCAATGATCTTCTTGCGTGCTTGCTGTCTCGTTTGTTTTCTTTGCTGTCCATGGAACTCTCAACATTCTTCCTAGAAATCACATCTCAGCTGCCTCAATCTTGTTCAGGCTCTGCCTGTTGACTGTCCATGCCTCACAACCGTATAACATTATCGGTTCTAGATAACATTAAAGAACTCTCTTAAGTGCTATATATCAGCCAAAAATCTATTCCAGCTTCATGTCTGTTTCATAGCAGTCTTTTAACTTGCCCTCTACCTTGCCACTTGCATGCGAGATGCTAACCCCAGATGTCTTAAATCACATTATGTTCAACAAGGCTATCATGTCCATCAATATACCTGTCTTCAATATCTGTCTGCGTCACCGGGTTCGGGGTTGGCCGCTGCACATCTGGATGCCACTATATCCCTCCAGGCCGCTCTGTCTTGACTTTTGTGGGCAATTTCTTGAATATTTAGGCCACTGATGTTGGTTATGTTCTCGATGTATGAGATTGGAGGTCTGCCTTTCTTCCTTTTTGCCACTGTTTTTCCTTGAAAGATGGTTGCCATGAGGTCCCTGTTCTTGTTGAGTGACACATGGCCAATGTATTTTAGTCTTCTCTTGTTGATGTCTGCTGGCAGTTTTCTGGTGGTATCAAGTTCTTCTAGGACACTTTCATAAGTTCTCTGTCTGTCCATTTGACACATAGTAGTAGGTACCGGCAGCCAAAAATTAAACTTCTGAAAAGGTTATTAACACTTATATTTCTGAAAAGTACAGGAAAAAATAAGCACAATGCAAAAAAAAGTAAGTCTCTAGCTGTATTAGGTCCAGAGATAACACACTTTGAAAACGGCAGTTTACTATATTTTCCCAATTGTAAAATGTAGCAAGTCTGCAGGAACCTAAATTTCCAAAGTCCTCAGACAGAGAATGTCATTTCTGATTTTAATTCTTAACAACATAAACTACATAAAAAAAGCGAGCATACAAGCAGATCTGTTCATACATTTACACATCAGTGCTGCAAACTTCATAAATATGCCATTTTTCAATGTTCGAAATTGCATGACAAGCCATTTTCGCACCCTCATACACAAAAATAAGAAGACAGAATTAGCTAGAGTTTACTTTTCCTCAGAAACAATGTTATTGTATGAATCTTGAATTTTTTGGGGCAGCGTAAAGTGACAAAGTCATGAGTTATATGGCTCCAAAAATGGCAAAATATCTCATTTGAACGATGGAAAAAGCATGGTTCACGTACCAGACCAAATTAAAACGCACATATTTCGCTTATTTTTTGATGGATTTCCTTGACATTTTGCATGTGAATCAAATAGAAAGCTACCAGTAAATTATTTACAAGCTTAGTTATATTCAAGATGTAAGATATTTTGTATGCATTTGCACCCAAATGATGTGAGTGCCCATGTGTCGGGCCAACTTAAAACAGACATAACTCACATTATGTCTTGATGGAATCTCTTGAAATTTTGCATGTGAATCAAATACAAAGCTACAGCTTCACTCTTTACAAGCAAATGTTGCTAATATACGAGATTTTAAGATTTTGTGTGCATATACTGATTTAGTCTGAAACAATGTGATCCACAGATGACTTTGTATCATACTAGCACAGAAAGACATCCTTCTCAATAACATAACGAAACTAAAATGTGTAACAGCAGAAGATACATGCCTGTCAATGCAGTATATGACTTACAGCCATTTCTATACTCATTCCTAATGTTTATCAATAAGTTATTTTCATCAGTTATTTCGCAGTAACATGCATCTTCCCATATCCACAGACAAAGAAATTTTCAATGTCTGGTCCATCTACTGAAAATCTCTCCGCTTCTTTTAAAACTGTCTCAAATTTTGTCTTCAGATTTAGCCCCTGAGGTGATGATTAATCAGTGTTACTAATTTTTGAAACAAAAGTCGTGTTCTCGTCTCTTGACTTATCACATTCAGTTCTCAACAGTTTTAACTGTAAAAGTAATTTATTAGTGAGTGTCTGCTGTTGAAGTTTTGGTGGCAGTGATGGTTAATTTCATCCACAAAATATCATCATTGCCTTGAAACCAAATAGAAATAAAATCCAAATTTTTTCTTAAGTATTTTCTTTTAATTTATGCAGCTATTACTTTTGAGAGTAAAGTAACTTATATTGTGCCATTAGAAAGGCTCATTGGACTTTGTGGAGCTATGTGTCCGTGTTTGCCTGATGCTATATAGTGTTCTGATAATGTGTGCGTGCCTGCGTGCATGCGTGCACGCGTGTGTGACTGTGCAAAATGGCCATTTGCTGTTTCTTTGCGATGATAAACATTGTCGAATCTGATCTGATAGACGACATGCACTCGCTGACCAACTTCCGGTTTGAATTTCTTGCCAAGTACTAGCACAAATATGATGATTTCGATGTATTAAAACAAAATTCCATCGTATTCATTAAATACTAGCAATATAAACACCTTTGGAAAGCAGTCGCTTCACACAGTTTTACCTCTACTAGTTCCAGGTCGCTTAAAAAAAATCCCTTGGCAATAAAACATCAAACCGGAGATCGTACTTTCATTTCTTTGCTTATGCAGGCTATACCTGCCGCGGATTTCTTTTAAAATCTTTCTAAATAAAGAGAAACATCAAAAATAATTCACTGAATCAAACTTCTAAGTCAATTTTCATGAAAAATCAGTCAATGTTTACACCGTTTTTCCTTCAGCTTGACGATCACAGGTAGAAATCCGTTGACTGGACTTTCAGCGATCGCTTCGAAGGCCGCCATGATTCGAGGTTCCCGTACGCTAAACTGGCAGATCACAGTTACTCGCCGCAGACATCCTGGCGCACTCACTGGAAACGTCACATCTCACCGTATACGATTGGATTCAACAAAAAATAAGCTACAGTAAAACACTGATATAAAGAACAACCCCAGGCAAAAAAAATAGTTCTTTATATCAGTAGTTCTTTATTTCAGTCAAACCTTTACACACACATTTTATCCGTAAACTCAACACCCAGCTCTGAAGCAAACTGGTTCGCCTTTTCCATCAGCATCGTGCCTGAGATTGGTACGCTGCCAGCTCTGTGGTTCTTAAACCATTGGATCAAACACTCCTCAACATCTTTTAGTTTGGATTTCCTCATCTTTTTACGTGATGGTTGGAAAGAAGCTGACATTAGTGAAGACTCGATCTTCGCTCGATCCTTCAACATCGTCGACAGTGAAGACTTTGCCATGCCGTATTTCTTACAAATGTCAGCTTTTGAAATCGTACCACTGTCTACCTCACGCAACACTTGCATTTTAAAGTCCAAAGAATACGACATTCTCTTTTTGGAGCTCATGTTGAATGACGAGATAGGGAAAGCAGGCTACTATAGATTTACTGTAGAAATTGAAATCACTTCTCCACAACTTTTCACAACAGCACCAAGTGAGATGAGAGATAAGCTAGGCCTGGACTAGGCACAGGAGGCAGAAAGAAACGAGAGCAGCGATGCCATCGATCGATAATCTATTTTTAGATCGCCGTCATGAATAGGCGCGGGCAAGCGAGGCATTGTGCGATAGTGACCACCGTCCGTGACCAGGCGAATGTGGCCAGGGGGCCGGCCACGTGTTTTCAGGCCCACGTGGGCTAGTTCGTTACTTCAGTCGTGAACAAAGAAAAATAAGACCTTGGTGGGCAAAAACATGAGTTCGTTACAGCCGTCAGTTCGTTAACGCTTGTTCGCTAAATGCGTGAAAATTTAATTGAAATAAAGAGACAAATAAGCGGGGCACAGAAATGCGTTCGTTATTCCCGTCAATTCGTTTCAAGCGTGTTCGTTATAAGTGTGCTCTACTGTATTTGCGTATCCGCAAAACGATCTAATTTATTAAGGAGGTCCTCAGATATTCTTCTTCAAAGTTTGCCAATATTTCGACCTTTAGAAGACTAACAAACTAATAATCTTATAAAATAAATATTATACAGGAATGAAGGACAGGGTTTCGACCTGTCAACTGTACTAATTTGCATGAAGGTAGTCCTGTGTGACCCGTATAATTTAAGTTGCCGTGAACCGGTCACCCAAGCACTGCCGTGAGCCAGTCGCCATTATGTGACACGCAGTGAAACTTTGTCGGTCGGCATGGTTTTTTTTTTGCGCAGATTTTCGTATGGGTGCATTTATAACAAAAACAAACAGCACAGATCGACAGAGGAAAGAATCTTTATCTTCGTGGTAACAACTTTGTCATTCATGTTTATCTGCAAGAATATTTGACTGATAGATAAACATGTGCAATTTTTCCACTGACTGACACAATTTACGCATTGCTAAAGAGAGGCTGCCGGTACCTAATAGTAGTCTCCTATAAAACCACATCTCTGCTGCCTTGATTCTTCTGCAATCAGATTTTCTCTTGAGTCCAGCTTCGCAGCCATAAATCATGACGGCCAGATAAAACAGGCCGTTTGGTATGCCTATGTCTTTCCAGATGTTGTTGAGTTGAACCATTTTTCGACTTTGCCATTCCAATTCTTATTTTGATGTCTTTGGAGCAGGAACCAGAATAAACACGGAAAAAAAAAAAAAAGAATAAAAACACTTATTTAATACAACCAGGCACAAATTTTCGGCCAACTCAAGCAGGTTTCATCATCACTTTTTACAGGGTCAAGATATTTGAAATCCTTAACATTTTCTATAGGAACTTTGTTAATTGTGCTGTCATGAATGTGTTCAGTATCTCAATGCCCATCATAACATACAAATTCTACAACTCTACAGTATACCCACCAAACTCCACATCAATGACAGGCTCTGAGCGGTCAGACTTGATGTCCACCTTCATTAACGTGTTGGGATTCGTGCGGATGATCTTTGGAGCATGCATTTGGAACAGGACATCCCTGAAACATCATTAATTCATGATTGGATGTAAAAAAGGAAATTTTCCTTCTAAAATTACAACTCCCTCACCCTGTCTATCCACATGCATCTCGCATTGTCAGCCATGACAGCAAAGCAAAAACAATCCTTTCACGCCCTTATCCTACCTACTAGCTTCCTGCAGGAAGTTGAAGGACTGGATGAGGGAGTGAAAGGGTTACTTTTTTGCAGCTTGCATAAAATCTGCAGGAGCGAAAGGGTTAATAACGGGGGGGGGGGGGGGGGGGGGGGGGGCGCGTTACGATTATTTTCTTTGTTTTTAGTAACTCCATACCGTATACATGCAAGCACACAGTTTAACACACACACACACACACACACATCACACACAACACCCACCACAACACACAACACACACACAAAACACACACACTATATGCACATGCATACGTACATACACACACACACACACACACACACACACACACAACTTAATCTTACACAATGAAGCACACATTTTAGATTAACCCTTTGACTCCTGCACTCTGTCTACAAACTGCAAAAAGTTAACCGTTTGATTCTCTCACCCTATAAACCAACTTCCTAGTACAGGTTACGTTTTTGCTTTGCAAGCATGGTTGGTAATGTAGGATGCTTGAGGACAGAGTGCGGGAGTCAAAGGGTTAAAGCACACATAAATCACACTTTCTTTGTTCTCTTTGTTCTCAGGATATTGCATATATAACAGGAATGATATGATGCATGCAGAGGCATAATGATAAGCACATATATGATCGCAACACATACAGACACTGTAAGTTTTTACACTATGACACAATGTGACAGACATACCAATACTCACAATGGTATACTTTGAACTATAATACTGTGTCATAATGAAAGTAAGCTAACAATGTAACATGCAACACAAACTGACTGATTAACAATACATTAAGTTATTAACACAAACACAATGACACAGTGATTACTTTTTGCTCACACACACACACACACACACACATGGGTGTCTATGACTATAGGCCTACACACACACACACAGTGACACACAAACACGTGAATGCATGCATACACACATGCCCATGCCTTGCACTCGCACACACACACACACACACACACACACACACACACACACACACACACACACACACACACACGAAGTGCAATAACTGCATGTTAAACGAATAGGCCTACTGAAACGTCCTTGAAAACACAAACGTCTTATTTACACTTCTCGGGTTCTTCCTGAAGACCTTGCCAACACACAGAGTTTATATACAGGCTTAAAGGCTAACGCCATGATTATTTTGGATGTTCTACACCATATGGATCTTATCCCGAGCGAGGAAACTTCTTCTCAAGAAAATGAAACTACAACACTGCCACTGCCAGGTCACGCTCAACGTGCAGACGTCAGAATAACAAAATCAACTAAGGTGATAATTTGCACATTTTCAGGCACAAGGCAGACACAAAACTAATCGATACTCCACTATGAAACTTACGAACTGACCTGACAGACCTGACGTTGGAAGAGTAGGGATCAAACGAAAACTTCATGCTCTTCACCGCTCGTAAATGATATAATTTTAGGAACTTCGAGATACCCTTGTAAGCCATTTTGGAAAATGTGCAGGTTAGGTTACTCTTCTTCATTTAGTAAAACAAGCAGCTTCTGGATTACTTCCCTTCACATGGATTGCCCAAGACCTCAAACGGGATATGTTCACTAACTATTCGGAAACGAATCATTGTTTTGTGTGTGATTATATTTATAGCCAAGTAAGCTCATTGCTTGTAGTCTTTTGTAATATATCTGTTAAACTCATCCAACCCAAATCCTCTCCTCCCCTCTCCCTACAACAATATTTTAAACACTTTCATTCTTTATAATTTTTAACACTATTACCGCTATTATGGTTAAGCCATATCAACTTGCATAGATGCAATGAAACATTTTCATTACTTTAAACCAATATCTGTCTTTATTCGCTGTTTTTGATTGCATCTAATGAAGTTTTTATTTCCATTGATTTTGTTTTCATTTTTCGTTTTCTTTCATTTTTGTTTGTTTGTTTGTTTGTTTGTTTTTTTTTATCATTATCATTTTCTTACATAAGAATTAGTTGTAGGCTTACAGCAGTTTTACGTTCTGAGCAAGTTGGATGTGTCATTGGATACCGTTCCCCCTCATCCATCCCAGTTCCTATTATTTTCTGATCGTAGTTAAAGTCATGCAAAGTTTTTGTTTCGTATTATTACCTCTGTTATTGTTGTTGTTGTTTGCTTGCATGGCTGGTTTTCGTTATTCTCGGATCTGTCTCTGTCTGTCTGTCTGTCTGTCACACACACACACACACACACACACACACTCTCTCTCTCTCTCTCTCTCTCTCTCTCTCTCTCTCTATCAGGAGTGCTTGAGAAAACAGAAACGTAATCAGATCAGGGAATAGAGCAAGGGGAGAGAATGATAATCATCCCACCCCTTTTCTTTTCTTTTTTTAATTTTTTTTTTAATATCAATTTCATCATAGACGGATGTTCGATTTCATGATAATACGTTCACAGTTTACCATCTCATCATTCATTACCCTCGACTGACCTCTTTTCCAGCTTCAGTTTCACAGGATAAGTCATCTCTGTTAAAACTTTGGCCATATCGCCTCATTGTAATTACACCTCGTTTTTCGTTTTTCGAAAGAAAAAAAATGAGTAAATACAAAAACAAAATAGAGAGAGAGAGAGAGAGAGGAGAGAGAGAGAGAGAGAGAGAGAGAGAGAGAGAGAGAGAAAGAGAGAGAGAGAGAGAGAGATTTTGATTGGGCATTTTCCTCCAATCACACGGCTAATTCTTTGGGGACATGACGACATGCGATTCGATTTCCGGTCACCTGCTGAATGGTTTGTGACACCGACGTAGGTACAGCATTTGAAGTTTGTTGATGACGCTTTCTGCTTTGATTACGACTAAAGGCGGAAAAGTGGAGAAGGTGATTACATTGTTTTCTGGTGAATTTTTTTAGTTGTAGCTGATATGTTGATCGACTGAAACTAATGAACGTGACCCATAAACTCTCAAGCTGGCATGCCCGAAACTTACTTTACTTAGCCTTGTCAAGTTTGTCACTTGTGACAGCTTGCCAACGTGTTATCAGTTATATGTTACAGTTCAGCATTTGTTAGTTGGTCACGCGTGCGTCACACATTCAATCAATCTCTTCGCTGGCAGTGTCAGATTCTCAGAATGAGTATCAGTCGTCTGTTGTGTCAGCCACTGAATGATAGAGCGAATCGATCATGACCACAGCCACGAGACTGGCCTCAGAACAGAGGATTGACTCAGTGAGGTTGTCTTCAAGAAAATTTGGGGCGATTGCGTTCTTGTCGTTTTTGATAAATAGCATTTTACACACTTACAGTAAAATGATTCATTGATTTGGGGAATTGGAATCTGTCAAAATAAAATCTGTAGGCCTAGGCCTATATTCTAATATTGAAGTATCTGTTTAGTAGGCCTATTAGTATAAATATAACTATAAGCGGTTATATGGATTTTTTTGGGATTTTTTTCATTTTTTAATCAATACAGTTAGTTATTCAGTTAATTATCATGTCCGTCACTGTATTATGCATTTGATCATCTTCTCAATCACTTTCTGCCTCAGAAACTTCATTTTAACCATTGCCAGAATTATTCATGTGGGGATGCTGGGGGCTGTTTCAGTATGAATAGTATCCCCACCCTTTGGAAATTCTGTGCTAAAAATTTCCCATTTTCTGTCACTCTCACTAGTACTGTAGTAGTAGCCTGCTCACTGGAAATACTGGTCATGGTCATCATCATGTACCATCCCGCTTGGCATTGGCGATAATGGCCTTCCATAGGAATCAATCTTTTGTCGCTGAAAGATATATCTAGATCTCCTACCCTTTCTGTCCTCATCCACACCACAGATCCATCCAGTATTTTCTTCCTGTGTCTACCTGGTGAGCTCTTTTTTCCTCCAGCTTTCCTGCAATGACTAGGTGCTCAAATTTCTCTTGCCTCATAAAATGTCCTATAAATGTTGCTTATCTTTTCTTAATCTTCTTCATTAATGTTCTTTTTGTGTCTACCTCTTTCAAGTCATGGTAGAAACACCAAACAATCACAACACACTGAACAATGAAACGAGTATCTGTATTCTGTGACTGTGGGTCACCATGTTAGAATGGATGTGATTCTGGGAACTTACAGTGGGTTCTATAGACTCCTGTTGAAACGCTAAGAAATTAATAGGCCTGCAATAGTGGTCACAAAATATACAGTCACAAATAAAAAAACTGCTACAAACTGTACAAAATGTCCAGGCACACACACTTATGTCCCTTTGACTAATTTCAGTAATACGAAAAAGCCGAAAGATTTATGCATGGAAATTAAAATGAAAGTGGCACAGGTTTAATGCTGAAGTCATGCTTCACATATATATATATATTTTATATAAATTTTACGTATATATATAATAATATGTAGGCCCCTATATCATATGTGTGTGTGTGTGTTTTATCTGTGTGTGTGTGTGATTACTGATATATATATATATATATATATATATATATATATTATATATATATATATATATATATATATATATATATATATTATATATATATATATATATATATAATATATATATATTTTATATATGCAGAACAATTCAAATGAGTTGAATCATCACCATGTTGTTGGACAGATGGAAGTTATAATTACAAGTAAAATTTTGTTTGGTGGTTAATTTCTGTGATGTCATTATAACTATAATATTAGACTGCTTTGCAGACCTATACAGCATTATACGAGTACTAGAAGGCAAGTTGTTTTTTCGTTCATTTCCAGTTGAGTTGTTTTTGTTTGTTTGTTTTGTTCATTTATTGTATGTAAATGTGTTAACATTACACATTGAAGTATAGGCCTGAGTCCAGATTGTCCCAGTGACAGACCAATACAAAAATAAGTTTTTATATATATGTGTATTGAACTGTTTGACTCTCAGTCTCACACACTGTGCACCAGCTTCCAGCATTGCTAACCATGTTAGCAAAGCAAAATCAGAAGTCTGATTCCTTCACCCTTTAGGAAGCTGTGGGATAGGGTGAGGGATTGAAGCAGCGCTTACCAAATGCGCTCGCCCGCTCGCTTTCGCGACCAAATTTACAGTCGGGCGAGTCGAGGTGCCGGTAGCGGTAGCCCAAATGGCGAGTAGGAATTCTGACATGACATGATGCAGGCACCACAGTCAGCTTGATCGAGCGTGTTGTCGATCCAGCTGACTGTGCAGGCAGCCTGGCACTTCAGCAAAGTGTTTTTAACTTCTCCGATCATCGATGCGCGATTCGTCTGCTTTTGCCAATTTGGCCGGCGGAAACCAGCTTCCGCGCATGCGCTACGAATGCGGTATGTTTGCAAAACATCCGGCCACCATGTGGAAGTTTGGTGTCGGAGCGCCTCTCCCTCCAAAAAAACCGAAAGAAGACAAACTTCAGCGGTCCCAACAATATGAGGACAAGAGAGAAAGGAAATTCCTCACCAAGTGGAAGGTTAGAAAGGACGGTTCATACAGACTTTGGCTCGAATATGATGAAGAAGAGGACTTCATGTTCTGCACCGTGTGCAGAGCCCACTCAAATGACAAATCAACGGAGTTCGTCCGGGGAAGCCGAAGCTTCAAGTGTGATGCTATTGTCAAGCATGAGGAAACGAAAGTTCACAAGCGAGCCGCGCAAATCCAAGAGGCTAAGGAAAAGGGAACAACCCTCTCAGTCTCAGTGATGATGAAGAAGGACATGAAATTGAAAGGCTAAACTGAATATTTCAAACACAGCCCACCTGCCATCTTGCATGACTGTCTTGCTACTATTTGACCAAAGCCCAATAGTCAGCTAGTCACTACCTCGCCGTACTACTAAGTGTACTCCTACCCTACAGTATTAGGTTATGTTTGTTAAGATATGTTGAGATTATTATTATTTTGGTGTTTGCGCAGAATCGAACAAATGTTTTTGTACCAGAGGCTGTACATTCCCACAAGAATAAAACACAAAACAAATTTCAACTTGGTCTTGATTTGAATTCAATACTTGTACTAGTTGTAGTTGAACTGTTGAATGGCAGTGTTGTGTGTGTGTGTGTGTGTGTGTGTGTGTGTGTGTGTGTGTGTGTGGTGTGTGTGTGTGTGTGTGTGTGTGTGTGTGTGTGTGTGTGTGTGTGTGTGTGTGCGTGTGTGTGCGTGTGTGTTTGTGTGTGTGGGCACGCGTGTGTGTAAAATGACATCTTCGCTATTGTGGCTACCAGATTTTTTTTCGGGCTACCAGTTTTGCTCAAGGTGGTAGCCCGAATGGCTACCATGGTCCTGACACATTTGGTAAGCGCTGTTGAAGGGGTTGATTTTGCAGTTGGTGGATAGAGTGCGGGAATCAAAGGGTTAATTATGTTTGCATATTTGTATTCAGGTTGCTTTTAACTAATTTAAGTAACCACATGGTGATATATGTTTGCATATTTGTATTCAGGTTACTTTTAACTAATTTAAGTAACCACCTGGTGATAAATTTGATGATCTTCAACACTAGAGCGGCGTATCCTTAGATTGTCAGGGCTCCCACTTTTCCGCGAATTCCGGATTTCCGCGAAAACCGAGAGTGAGAATCCGCGAAAAAAAACATTTTCCATATATATTATATTATATATATGTGTGTCACTTTGTGCATGTGTGTGTGTGTGTGTGTGTGGCACTGTGTGTGTGTGGCACTGTGTGTGTGTGTTTTGGTATCCTTAGGTATGCTTAAATTTGTATTCATGTGTGTCTTTTAAATCCCTTGTGCGATAAATTGGACAGAGTGGTCAGTGCCAGGGGCATGTCCATAGATTATGTGCGTGAATGCATCAGTATGTGTACCTAATTTTCTTTCCTTTTTTCTATATTTCCTGTTGAAGTTTTGTATGTTTTGAAGCGGCTATAGCCCTGATATGGCTACTATGCAGTCGGCTGGGCTTTAAAGAACAATAACAAACTGCGCAAATGCTTTGATGCATATAAGTTATAACATATGTCTGATTTTCTTTGTTGAGATACTTATAGTTCTGAGATGGCTGTGTGCATTTCCGCTGGGCATTAAACAATAATGATAACAGTAGCTTGGCAGCGCAGTTCTTTACTAAATTTGAAATAGCATGTTTTAAAAAGTATTCAAGAAGCATTGGTTTTGTGTCAGAACCTATCACAGCCCTAATGAGAAATCTTGATCTCCAGATGCCTCCTATTCAAGAAGCATTGGTTTTGTGTCAGAACCTATCAGTATCACAGCCCTAATGAGAAATCTTGATCTCCAGATGCCTCGATCAGGTCGCAAGCGTTCGTATGGCCAGGACTCTTCGTGGGACGACGATCACCCTTCCAGAAAACGAAGCAGAAGGTGCAGCCGTGATGATCAGCGTAATGGTCGTCGTCATAGCACTGAATCTTCTGACCCTTATAGGTCTGAGATGAGGTTTGTCTCTCTGTATTGATTGTATGTTGGTAACTAGTGTGTTGTCAGTTGTGTGTGTGTGTGTGTGTGTGTGGAGAGAGAGTGTGTGTGTTTGTGTGTGGTGTGTGTTTGTAAGTGTGTGTGTGTGTTGTATGTGTGTGTGTGTCTGTGTCTGTTGTGTGTATGCTTGTGAGTGTGTGTGTGTGTTTCTGTGTCTGTTGTGTGTATGCTTGTGAGTGTGTGTGTGTGTGTGTTTCTGTCTGTTGTGTGTATGCTTGTGAGTGTGTGTGTGTGTGTGTGTATGTGCATGCGTCAGATTGCTTTCACTGTTTCAATAGCAAACAGTATGTTTTAGATGGCTATTGTGTATTAGTATTACATTTAAACTGTAAACTCCTTCCAGTATTCAATTTTATCATCTTATTACTTATATATTAGCATTATCAGTTAACCCTTCGACTCCTGTACCCTGTCCGCCAGCATCCTACTTTGCCAAACATGTTAGCGAAACAAAAACTTAACTCTTTGATTTCCCCCGCTCTGTCCACCAGCTTTCTGCAGGAAGCTGGTAGAGAGGGTCAGGGAGTCCAGTGGGTTAAGATTTTGCCATTTGTGGATAGGGTACGGTAGTCAAAGGGTTAATAGCATTATTATTCTTGTGTAGGAAAGTTGGTTCTTTGGATAGATGTGTAGATTGATTGGAGATCTGATATCTCGAGTTCAAACCCAGCCTGCAGTATTGAAAACTGGCCCGTTTACTGCCCATCCCGCACCCTATCCACCAACTGCGAAATTTTAACCCTTTCACTCCCTCACCCTGTCCACCAGCTTCCTGCAGGAAGGAGGTGGATAGGGTGAGGGAGACAAAGGGTTAAGGTTTTTGCATTGCTTTAGAACAGTCAAACAATCAAACAAGAAAACAAACAACAACAACAGCTCATTGTACATAAATCTTGTTCAGTTTTGTGAATGATATTATAATAACGTTCAGCAAAAAAAAAAAAAAAAAAAAAAAAAGTTTTTGCATTGCTAACATGTTCACAATCCAGGATGCTGTCGGACAGGCTGCAGGAATCAAAGGGTTAAATAGAAACATGGAGACAAGAAAGGAGATGAAATAGACCTTTTGCTTGACAGAAACTGTCTGATCTAAAATACAAAATGAAAGTTAAAGTCAAATGTAGAGAAGGTATCATAGGCATGAGAGAGGAAAAGAAGGGTTGTTTCCCTTGCAAAGGTAAAACTAAATAGAAATATGAAGACAAAAAAGGGACAAACAGGACTTTTTACTCGACAGAAACTGTCCTAAA
Source organism: Monoplex corrugatus (assembly GCA_030674185.1). NCBI lineage: Eukaryota > Metazoa > Mollusca > Gastropoda > Littorinimorpha > Ranellidae > Monoplex > Monoplex corrugatus. The sequence goes on from JAPXFY010000033.1 coordinate 39,821,761, forward strand.
TACAGAATGAAAGTAAGGTAAATATAGACAGATTGTCATTGCCACAAGGAAAGAACAGAGCTTAAAACGTTCCGCGTCTTGGCGGAATTCCGCGATTTCGGTTGGTCCAAAAAACAAAACAAACAAAAACCGAAAAGAGCAAGGCATCCATGATCAGCTTGCAAGTGTTCATAGCAACGGCGCGCAAGTTATGGCCCCTGATTTGCCCCCCCCCCCCCCCAGACCCCCCTAGTTTCAGTGGTTTTTTCCTCCTCCTGAATTTAAGCCCTGAAACTTAGTGAAAGAAGAAATCAAGCAGAAAAAAAAAGTGGGGGGGGGGAGAGAACAAGAAGGAAAAATCGATGTTTTACTCCTCAGAATAAACTGTCTGATTAGAGGACCCCCCTGTCTGATCTGAGGACCCCCTTCCCCCTTCTTCCCCCCTCCCCCCGGTGAGGATGCTGGTGGGCTCTTTCAGTATTCAATAGGATCCCCACCTTCTGGAAATTATGTGCTAGGAAATTCCTCTTTTCTGGCAGTCTCTTTGTCACTGCCTTGTTCCTTTATCATCTGTCATCTCTTCTTTACATATCATTTTCTGCCTTCCTGGTCCATTCACCTGTATGTGTTCCATTCACCTATATGTGTTCCATTCGCCTGTATCAGTATGTCTTCCATTCACCTGTATGTGTTCCTTTCACCTGTATGTGTTCCATTCACCTGTATGTGTTCCTTTCACCTGTATGTGTTCCATTCACCTGTATGTGTTTCATTCACCTGTATGTGTTCCATTCACCTGTATGTGTTCCATTCACCTGTATCAGTGTATGTGTTTCATTCACCTGTATGTGTTCCATTCACCTGTATGTGTTCCATTCACCTGTATGTGTTCCATTCACCTGTATCAGTGTATGTGTTCCATTCACCTGTATGTGTTTCATTCACCTGTATCAGTGTATGTGTTCCATTCACCTGTATGTGTTTCATTCACCTGTATCAGTGTATGTGTTCCATTCACCTGTATGTGTTCCATTCACCTGTATCAGTGTATGTGTTCCATTCACCTGTATGTGTTCCATTCACCTGTATCAGTGTATGTGTCCCATTCACCTGTATATGTTTCATTCACCTGTATGTGTTCCATTCACCTGTATGTGTTCCATTCACCTGTATCAGTGTATGTGTTCCATTCACCTGTATGTGTTCCATTCACCTGTATCAGTGTATGTGTTCCATTCACCTGTATCAGTGTATGTGTTCCATTCACCTGTATGTGTTCCATTCACCTGTATGTGTTTCATTCACCTGTATGTGTTCCATTCACCTGTATGTGTTCCATTCACCTGTATGTGTTCCATTCACCTGTATCAGTGTATGTGTTCCATTCACCTGTATGTGTTCCAATCACCTGTATGTGTTCCATTCACCTGTATGTGTTCCATTCACCTGTATGTGTTCCAGAAACTCATAAAGTCTTACATACTTTCTCTTAGGATTGATAATTAGGTACAGGTATTAACCCTTTGACTCCCGCACCCTATCCGCCTACTGCAAAAACTTAACCCTTTGATTCCCTCACCCTATCCACCAGCTTCCTGGATAGGGTCGAGGGAATCAAAGGCAGGAAGCTGGTGGATAGGGTGAGGGAGTCAAAGAGTGAAGTTTCTGCTTTTGCTAGCATGGCTGACAATGCAAGATGTTGGTGGACTGGATGCAGGAGTCAAAGGGTTAATTAAGTGCATTTTTGGTTCTAGGGAAATGTGATATGCAGAAGCAGTTTAAAGTAACTTATGCCCATTTTTATATTTATTATATATAGTGTCTTTAATTTTGTATTCAGTATGTTTTTGTCTTTAGTTATATTAAAATTGCATTCAGATATGTTTTTAAAATGCCCTGTTTGATAAAGTAGACAGAGTAGCCAACACCAGGGGCATCTGTTTAGATTATTGTACGCGAATGCATTGGTATGTGTACTTAATTTTCTTTTCCCTTCATTTTTTTCCTGTTGAAGTATTGTGTATGGTTTAAAAATGGTTATAGCCCTGATATGGCTCTGCACAGTCAGCTGGACTTTAAACAGAAATAACAAGTAACAATAGGTCTGTGGAGTTTAACATAGAGCAAAATGCATCACCCTCTTTAGAAGCATAGAACTTACGCATTGAAGGACTGAAATTATACTGATACTTAGCCAGGTATTCTGTATCACTACCCAGCTATCAGCAGACTTTGTTTGTTTCCCTTTCTTTTTCTTTCTCTTTCGTTCTTGTTAATGTTATTGTTATTTTGCATTGTTTTCTTACCAGTGGCAAGCACAGTCATGCATCCTGTCGGGATACCAGGGGCTCTTTCGGTGTGAATAGTATCCCCACCTTCTGGAAATTCTGTGCTTGAAATTTACCTCTATTCTGTCACTTCTTTGTTTCTTCCTTATTCTTTGCTTTCTGTCATTTCTTCCTATCATTTTCTGCCTTTGGTCCATTCACCTGTATGTGTTTCGATAAAGTCTTACATACTTTTTCCTATGATTGATTATTGGGTACATGTATTAAGTGCATTTTTGGCTCTGGGCAAGTGAGATGTGTGGAGGCCGTTTTTGGGTGGTTTATGCATGTTTTTAATTTTATATATGTTTTGGTGTCCTTGGATGTGCTTGCATCTGTACTCAGGTGTGTTTTTTTAGGTCCCCTGTGCGATAGATTGGATGGAGTGGTCAGTGCCGGAGGCGTGTCCTTGGATTGTTTGTGCGAATGCATTGATATGTGTACTTAATTTTCTTTTCTTTTTTTCCCTGTTGAAGTTTTGTATGTTTTGAAGCAGTTATAGCCCTGATATGGCTCTGCGCTGTCGCCTGGGCTTTAAACAACAATAATAGTAACAGTAACAAGCACAGTCACAGTAGCGTTGAGGGAATTGTGCTGTCACTAGTGTCAGTATTGAAATGTTTTAAATGTGTCACAGTTTGCATGTCTGTGTTGACGCAAAATTTATTTCCACCAGTACCCGACTTCTCTACGACGACTTCTACGAGCCATACTATGATTCGTCCTACTACAGAGACCGCTCACGAGGTCGTGACTACGAGCGGCACACCACAGCAGTCACAGCTCCGAGTACAGCCGTCACGCAAACGTCAGAGACGAGATCGTGATGAGAAGCGACGACAAAAACACCACGAGAAGTCCTCCGCCCACACCCACAGACGGGTGAGTTCATTGTTCATGGGGAGGGCAGGGTGGGGAGAAGTAGCGAAATGTGTGAAGAAAGGACTGGACTGATGGGCATTTAGATCGGAAGGAGAAAGGTTTCTGGGTATGGATATGATTTGCTTGGTGGTAACATTGCATGGAACTTGGAATTATGTTGTTTTCGCTTGTTTAGTTGTTGAGAGCGATTGCTTTTCAAATGATCGTCATGTGCATGTGTTTGATGGCTTTCTCGTCTTGCAGCCAAACTGAAGTTCTCTACATATCTTGTGGTGAAGTTCAGGTATTTATTCCTGACTTTAGATATGTCACAGTGTGTACAACAGTCATCCATAGATATGTACAATGCGTACAACAGTCATAGTTATGTACAATGCGTACAGCAGTCATAGATATGTACAATGCGTACAACAGTCATAGATATGTACAATGCGTGCAGCAGTCAAGAATGTACAAGCTACAGCAGTCATATATGTACAATGCGTACAACAGTCATAGATATGTACAATGCATACAACAGTCATAGATATGTACAATGCGTACAGCAGTCATAGATATGTACAATGCGCAGCAGTCATAGATATGTACAATGCGTACAGCAGTCATAGATATGTACAATGCGTACAACAGTCATAGATATGTACAATGCATACAACAGTCATAGATATGTACAATGTGTACACAGCATAGATATACACAGCGTACAACAGTCATAGATATGTACAATGCGTACAACAGTCATAGATATGTACAATGCGTACAACAGTCATGATATGTACAATGCGTACAACAGCCGAGATCAGACAATAGATTTTACCATGTGCCTATTTGGCAGAAACATACAGCAGGGAATGAGCCAAGACTCCAACAAATGTGAAAATACAGCTTAACTCTTTGATTCCCAACCCTATCCACCAACTGCAAAAACTTAACCCTTTGACTCCCTCACCTTGACCACCAGCATCGTACTCTGTCAGCCATGCCAGAAAAAACAAAAACTTAACCCTTTGATTCCCTCACCCTATCCAGCAGCTTCCTGCAGGAAACTGCTGGATAGGGTGAGGGAATCAAAGGGTTAAGTTTTTGTAGTTGGAGGATAGGGTGCGGGGGAGTTAACAATGCAGGATGCTGGTGGACAGGGTGCAGGAGTCAAAGGGTTAAGTTTTTGCTTTGCTAGCGTGGTTGACAATGCAGGATGCTAGTAGACAGGGTGCAAGAGTCAAAGGGTTAAATATGAAGCATTGATGGAGGCCTGGTTCCCTTGCCTTTCAGTATGACAGCGCAGATTTGATCCTTGCTCATGAAAACTTTGTCTCCCAGCTGTTAACGAGTGCCTGACCCTTTTCTTCTTTGGGGAGGTTTAACCCTTTAACTCCCGCACCCTGTTCACCTGCATTGGCAACCATGCTAGCAAAGTAAAAACGTAACCCTTTGACTCCCTCACCTATTCACCAGCTTCCTGCAGGAAGTTGCTGGACAGGATGCAGTTTTTGCAGTTGGTGGATAGGGTGTGGGAGTCAAAGGGTTAAGTTTTTGCAGTTGGTGGATAGGGTGTGGAAGTCAAAGGGTTAAGTTTTTGCAGTTGGTGGATAGGTGTGGGAGTCAAAGGGTTAAAGTTTTGCAGTTGGTGGATAGTGTGTGGGAGTCAAAGGGTTAAGTTTTTGCAGTTGGTGGACAGGGTGAGGGAGTCAAAGGGTAAAGTTTTTGCAGTTGGTGGATAGGGTGTGGGAGTCAAAGGGGTTAAGTTTTTGCAGTTGTTGGATAGGGTGAGGGAGTCAAAGGGTTAAGTTTTTGCAGTTGGTGGACAGGGTGAGGGAGTCAAAGGGGTTAAGTTTTTGCAGTTGTTGGATAGGGTGAGGGAGTCAAAGGGTTAAGATTTTGCAGTTGGTGGATAGGGTGAGGGAGTCAAAGGGTTAAGTTTTTGCAGTTGGTGGATAGTGTGTGGGAGTCGAAAGGTTAGGTTTTTGCAGTTGGCGGATAGGGTGTGGGAGTCAAAGGGTTAAGTTTTTGCAGTTGGTGGACAGGGTGAGGGAGTCAAAGGGTTAAGTTTTTGCAGTTGGTGGATAGTGTGTGGGAGTCGAAAGGTTAGGTTTTTGCAGTTGGCGGATAGGGTGTGGGAGTCAAAGGGTTAAGTTTTTGCAGTTGGTGGATAGGGTATGGGAGTCAAAGGGTTAAGTTTTTTGCAGTTGGTGGATAGGGTGAGGGAGTCAAAGGATTAAGTTTTTGCAGTTGGTGGATAGGGTGAGGGAGTCAAAGGGTTAAGTTTTTGCAGTTGGTGGATAGGGTGTATGAGTCAAAGGGTTAAGTTTTTGCAGTTGGTGGATAGGGTGAGGGATTGAAAGGGTTAAGCAGTCGGAAAAGAGTAGAACCCATGGCCTCATCATTCTGAACAAGTTTACAGTTATAGATAACAACAACAACAGAAAGCAGGAAGGAAAAAAAGATACAAAAACCGGATGAAAAAAATATGTCAAGCAGAAACGCACAGATGAATAGTTGATTGATGGAAGGGCTGGCTTAGGATCTCCTTGGAAAACAAGCGGACGATGGGAAAAAAGAGGACATTTACAAATGTGAGGAAAGTACCATCTTTTGGACAATGATGATGGTGATTGATTGATTTAGTGTTTACACATCAGATACTGGTGACCCTGCTGACTGTACTAATTATTATTTATAGATGCTGTCTGATTTTCGAAAGAGAATTCTAAACTTGACTGTACTAATTATATTATAGGATGCTGTCTGATTTTCGGAAAGAGAATTTTCTAAACTTTCTCCACGTATGGCATGAGCAAGTATAACTGGAGTGCTTGCTTTTTGATAAAGAAACATTGGAACGCTGGTTGTATAGAAATGAAACAAGTCAGAGATCATCCGTATAAAGCTGAACAGGTGTACACCTGTACAAGTTTGTGGAAACGAAAAGGTACTGACAATATGTTAGATGAAAAAAGTAAAGAAAAGAAAGAAAAAAAAAAAGACATCATTGATCTAAATCATAGTCACAAAACAGGATCAATATAAAATTCAGTCAGCAAACGCCATTGTTTTAAAAACAAAATCAGAGTGGTATGTAGAAAATAATTCTGTTTAGAAAAAAAAAAAAAAAAGAAAAAGAAAACAAAAAAGCTGAAAAAGAAGGTCTGTGTATTGGCAATGACAAAAGACCATAGTATGATTTTAGTTTTTATTCATAGGTAAAGCTTACAGTTATGATTTTAATTTTTCTTCATAGGTAAAACATAACAACCAGTTTTGTTACATGTTAACACAGTTCTTTAGTAAATGGGACAAGATAATTACGGTATATGATCTGTGCTTGTTGTCTTCTTTGTTTTAAACCAGATATTAAAGGTAAGTTTTGTGTGCTTTGTTTTAAACCAGATATTAAAGGTAAGTTTGTGTGGATTTTTTCTTAGTGTTTGAGTTTGACATTTACGATTGTACAAGTTTCAGACTTTGTTTTTTAGTTATTTAGTAAGTGTGATATTTCCATTTGACAGATTGATGTAAAAGGTAAGTTCTTTTTTGTTGTTGAAATGCTTGATTTTGAAAGTTGCAGGACTTGGAGACATCTCTTTGTGCTGTTATGTCTGAATTTTATGTTCTTGTTGTTATTTTTGTTTTGTGAATTTTTATGTGGTGTTGTTGTGACATTTTGTATTGTATTTGTGATTTTTATGTGTGTTATTTGTGATTTTTATGTGGTGTTATTTGTGATTTTTGTGTGATGTTATTTGTGATTTTATGTGGTATCATTTGTGATTTTATGTGGTGTTATTTGTGATTTTTGTGTGATGTTATTTGTGATTTTATGTGGTATCATTTGTGATTTTATGTGGTGTTATTTGTGATTTTTATATAGTATTATTTGGGATTTTATGTGGTGTTATTTGTGATTTTTATGCGTTGTGATTTTTGTCTGTCATTTCTGATTTCTCTGTTATTAGTGGTGAATTTTAAATGTTATTTGTGTGTGTTGTGTGTTGTTATTTGTGATTTTTATGTGCTGTTAGTCGTGAATTCTATGTGTTGTTATTTGTTATTTTTATGTGTTACTAGTTGTGAATTTTGTGTGTGTTATTTGCAGATATTGTTCTGGTACTTGTGGTGAACTTGTATGTGTTGTTTGTTGTGATTTTTGTGTGTTATTTGTAACTTGTATTTGTATCATTATTTGTGAATTTTATGTATTATTAGTTGTGAATTGTATGTTTCTTATTTGTGATTTATTATTGTGGTTGTTATTGTATTTGCAGTTTTGTGTATTATTTGTGAACTTTTGTGTTTTGTTGATTATAAATTTCATGTGTTGTTCATTGTGAATTGTAATTTGTATGTATTGTTATTTGTGAATTTAGTGTTTTGTTTATGAATTTCATGTGTTGTTATTGCAAATTATATGTATTGGTATTTGTGAATTTTTCTGTTATTTGCAGTTTTGTGTGTTGTTTGTTATGAATTCAGTGTGTCATTAGTTATATGAATTTAGTGTGCTTTTACATATAAAATTATGTGCTGTTATTTGTGAATTATGTGTGCTGTTATTTGTGAATTTGTTGTTGTTGTTTTAACTTGTATGATATAGAAGTTGTCTGTTCTTGTTTTGTCACTGTTTCTACATATATTATGTCATCCCTTGTTTTATAATGTTATTAGCTCGTCTTGCCGCGTATGGTAAATCATTGATTCATTACCTGTATGTGTATGTGCTGTTTGGGTGATATCATTTCTTGTTCGTTTGGCTTTATT
>JAPXFY010000033.1:39834703-39842203 GCA_030674185.1 Monoplex corrugatus
TACGTCTACATAACTGTGAAATTTACCTGTGAAATTTACCAGTTTTTCACGGAGTGGTCAGTGCCAGGAGCATTTCCTTGAATTATGTGCTCAAATGCATTGATATATGTACTTATTTTACCTTTTTTTTTTTTTTCCTGATGAACTATTGTGTTTGTAATTCAGGTATGTTCGTTTAAATCTCCTGCTGATAAATTGGGTGGAGTGGTCAAAGCCAGGGGCATATCCTTAGATTATGTGCACAAATGCATTTATAATATATGTGTACTTAATTTTATTATCCAGGTGTTTTTTTTGTTGTTTTTTTTTTTTTTGATCTTCTGTGAGATAAGGTGTACTTTTTGTTTTATGTTCATATTTTGTGTGTAGAATAGTAAGGATTAGCTGTAAGACAGGTCCAGTGGGACCAAATGCTACTTACTACCTTGCCCCCCTCTGCCTTTGTCTGTCTGTCTCTGTCTGTCTGCTCTGTCTGTCTGTCTGCTCTGTTCTCCTGTCTCTTTTCCCTCTTTCTGTCTGTTGTCTGTCTGTCTTGTCTGTCTTCTCTCTTTCCTTTTCGCTGTCTGCTGTTTTCTGTCTGTCTCTTCTCTCTCTCTCTCTCTCTGTCTCTTCTTCTCTCTCTTCTTCTCCTTTCTCTCTTCCCCCTCTGTCTTTCTTCTGTCTGTCTGCTCTCTCTCTCTCTCTGTGCTCTTTGTCTCCTCCCTCTCTTTTCTCTTTCTCTTTCTCTTCTTCCCCCTCTGTCTTTCTGTCTATTTGTCTGCCTCTCTCTCTCTCTTTTCTCTGTGCTCTTTGTCTCTCTCTCTCTTGCTTTGCTCTTTGTCTCTCTCTCTCTCTCTCTCTGTGCTCTTTCTTCTCTCTCTCTCTCTTCCTCCTCCCCTCTCTCTCTCTCTCTCTCTCTCTCTCCCCCCCCCCCTCTCTGTTATGTGTACGTGTGTGTGTCCTTGTCACTATGTCTGATTGTTTTTGCTTTGTGTGTGATATATCAGCGTCCATCTGTCAGTTTGTCTCTGTGCATATTTCTTTGTGTGCGAGTGTCACACTGCGTATGTGTGAAGTTGAGAGAGAGAGAGAGAGCACAGAGAGAAAGAGCACAGAGAGAGAGAGGGGGAGAGAGAGAGAGAGAAAGAGCACAGAGAGAGAGAGAGAGAAGAGCACAGAGAGCGTACATGTCTCTTCTTTTCTTCTTCTCACTCTGCCCCATGTATCCCTTCCCTCTCCCCCCGCCCTCTCCTTTCTCGTTCATTCTCTCCCTCCCTCTAATTCTCTCTGTTTCCCACTTTCCCTCCTCTGTCTCTGTCTCTCTCTGTCTCTATCTCTCTGTGTCTCTCACTCTCTTTCGTTCTCTCTCTCTCTCTCTCTCTCTCTCTTTCGTTCTCTCTCTCTGTGTCTCTCGTTCTCTCTCTCTCTCTCTCTCTCTCTCTCTCTCTCTCTCTCTTCTCTCTCTCTCTTTCCGTACCTCCCTCCTGTCTCTCTTTCCCTCTCTCTCTCTCTCCCCCTCTCCTTCCTTTCTCTCTCCCTCCCTCCTCTTTCCCTCCACTATTTCTCTGTCTCTCCCCCCCCCTCTATCCCTCCCTCCTCTTTCTCGCTCTTTCCCACCTTCCCCCATCTCTCTCCCTCCCTCCCTCCCTGCTCCTCTCTCTGTCCCCTTCCCCATCTAGTTACAGTCCTCCATCTGTCCGTTTGTCTCCCCCTGTATGTCCGTTGTCTCCCCTTATTCCTTTCTTCCTCCTCCCTCATGCACTCTGTGAGGGCGGCACACAGTGACTGTGTCGCGCCAGGACGTAAACGTGTGCGCCATTGAACTTTTGTCAGCGGTACGGCATTCTGTCAGAATGATGTGTAGACTGTAATCATCCCCATCAGACTCCTAATAGCCTGTTGTCATAGACCTGCAAGAGAAGGGACCATAAAGAATTGCCTTCAAGAGGACGTCGCTGCGCGCCATTGAACTTTGTCAGCTGTACAGCATTCTATCTGTTGCCATCAGAATGATGTGTAGACTGTAATCATCTCCATCAGAGTCATAATAACTTGTTGTCATAGACCTACAAGAGAAGGGACCACGCTGGATTGCCTCCAAGAGGACGTAACTGCGCGCCTTGAACTTTTGTCAGCGGCACAGCTAGCATTCTGTCAGAATGATATGTAGACTATAATCATCCCCATCAGACTGCTAATAGCCTGTTGTCATAGACCTGCAAGAGAAGGGACCACGCTGGATTGCCCCCAGGAGGACGTAACTGCGCGCCATTGAACGTTGCCATCAGAATGATGTGTAGACTATAATCATCTCCATCAGACTCCAAATAGCTGTTGTCATAGACCTACAAGAGAAGGGACCATAAAGAATCGCCTTCAAGAGGACGTAGCTGCGCGCCATTGAACTTCATCAGCTGTACAGCAATCTATCTGTTGCCATCAGAATGATGTGTAGACTGTAATCATCCCTATCAGACTCCTAATAACTTGTTGTCATAGACCTACAAGAGAAGGGACCGCACTGAATTGCCTCAAGGAGGACGTAACAGCACATACCTGTGAAATTTGAGTTTTTCATGGAGTGGTCAGTGCCAGGGGCATGTCCTTGAATTATGTGCTCGAATGCACTGATATGTGTACTTAATTATTTTCCCTTTTTTTTTTCCTGATGAACTATTGTGTTTGTTTTGAAATGGTTGTAGCCCTGCTATGGCTCTACGCAGTTGGCGGGGCTTTAACCCTTTGACTTCAGCACCCTATTCACCAACTGCAAGAACTGAACCCTTTGACTCCCACACCCTATCACCAGGAAGCTGGTGGACAGGGTGAGGGAATCAAAGTGTTAAATTTTTTGCTTTTTTAGCATGGTTGAGAATGCAAGAAGCTGGTGGATAGGGTGCGGGAGTCAGTTTTTGCTTTACAAGCATGGTTGACAATGCAGGATGCTGGTGGACAGGGTGAGGGAGTCAAAGAGTTAAGCAAAAATAACAGTAACAATAAGTTCCTGTTAAAAGGCACAATATGCATCTCTGGAGTCCTTGTGTCCGTCTGTCCCTGTCGTTGTAGATCTATGGTTTGATATCCGCTGTCCTGTCGTTGTCTAGGTCTATGGTAGGTATATCCGTTTGTCCCTGTCGTTGTAGGTCTATGGTAGGATATCGGCTGTCCCTATCGTGTAGGTCTATGGTAGGATATCCGCTGTTCCTGTCGTGTAGGTCTATGGTAGGATACCAGCTGTCCCTGTCGTGTAGGTCTATGGTAGGATATCCGCTGTCCCTGTCGTGTAGGTCTATGGTAGGATATCCGCTGTTCCTGTCGTGTAGGTCTATGGTAGGATATCGTCTGTCCCTGTCATGTATGTTTATGGTACGATATCCGCTGTCCCTGTCGTGTATGTCTATGGAAGGATATCTGCTGTCCCTGTCATGTATGTCTATGGTAGGATATCTGCTGTCCCTGTCGTGAAGGTCTAGGATAGGATATTCAACAGTCCTCCACTTGACACACTGGCAGTCCAGTCACATCGCTGCTGCTACTAATGCTGTCGCTGTGAAGTGTGTGCCTCTTATGCATCATGCGCTGATTGAGGCCTGTGTGCCTGTATTATGTGTGTGTGCGTGTGTGTATGTGTGTGTAAATAGTTCTGAGTCAGCTGCTGCCTTGGAAGTTTGTTTGGTGACACTTCTGGTAGTTCTAACTCCAGCTATAACCAAAGAGCAATCTCGCGGTTTGTGAATTGAATATTTGGAAGGAGCGGTGGTGACTGGATTTGTATTTTCCTAAGTTAAGTGATGGTGTTCTTCATCGACATTTCCAGACTGTCTTAGTCTTCGCTGGATATCAGCATTTTGTGGTTTGAACGTGGTACAGTGATATGGTGGTAATTGCAGGTTTTTGTATATATATTATAATTATGTAGATGTGTTGTTTTTTTTGTGCTGAACTTTTGTTAAACACTGTTTGAAAAGTTTCCTGTTCTTAGCGCTTTGGCTTTTGCACAAATGCCAGACGTCAGATTTCAAATCAGCGAATTCGCAGAATTGGATGGAGCGCATTATGTTTAGTGGAACTGTCTCAAGGCTGTACGGGTTCAAAATTTCAAACTGCAGGATGGAATCCTTAAAAGAGTTCAGTGCCGCCAACTGTTGTGTGGCAGAAAGTGATGTAGGCCCTGATGGTTTGTGAAAGTGATGAAAGTGTTAACCCCTTGACTCCCGCACCCTATTCACCAACCGCAAAAAAATTAACCCTTTGACTTCTCCGCCCTGTTTACCAGCTTCCCTGCAGGAGGCTGATGGATAGGGTGAGGGAATCAAAGGGTTAAGTTTTTGCTTTGCTAGCATGATTGGCAATGCAGGATGCTGGTGGACAGGGTGCGGGAGACAAAGGGTTAATGGAAATGTCTCAAGTCTGTACAGGTTCAAAATTTCATTCTCCAAGAGTTAAAGAGTTCAGTGCTGTCAGCTGTTGTGTGGCAGACAGTGATGTAATGGTTTGTGAAAGGGATGAAAATGTTAACCCTTTGACTCCTGCACCCTGTTCACCAACTGCAAAAACTTAACCCTTTGATTCCCTCACCCTACCCATCAGCTTCCTGCAGGAAGCTGGTGGATAGGGTGAGGGAATCAAAGGGTTAAGTTTTTGCTTTGAAAGCATGGTTGACAATGCAGGATGATGGTGGACAAGGCGCAGGAGTCAAAGGGTTAAGGGGTAGTGTGTTTTTTAACCCTTTGACTCCTTCACCCTGTCCATCAGCATCCTGCAATGTCAACCATGCTAGCAATTAAAAAAAACTTCATTCTTTGACTCCCTCACCATATCCACCAGATTCCTACAGGAAGCTGGTGGATAGGGTGAGAGAATCAAAGGGTTAAGTTTTTGTAGTTAGTGGATATGGTGCAGGAGTCAAAAGGGTTAAGCTAAAGCTTACTGGAAGTGGTGGATAGGTGAGGGAGTCAAAGGGTTCAGTTTTTGTAGTTAGTGGATATGGTGCAGGAGTCAAAAGGGTTAGATCTAAGCTAAAGCTTACTGGAAGCTGGTGGATAGGGTGAGGGAGTCAAAGGGTTAAGTTTTTGTAGTTAGTGGATAGGGTGCAGGAGTCAAAAGGGTTAAGTTAAAGCTTATTGGCATGTCTGTTCGTCATTACCCTTTGGGAATGTCCCCGGGCTGTACCAGTATAAATAGCATCCCTACCTTCTGTAAATTCTATGCTGGAAGTTTCCTCTTTTTCTGTCACTCTTTAATTCTCTTGCTTCTTTGCTTGCTGTCATCTCTTTATATCATTTTCTGCCTTGTTGGTCCATTCACCTGTATGTTGTATAACATCTTATATACTTTCTCTGAGGGTTGATAATTGGGGACATGTATTATTCAGTGTATTTTTGGCTCTAAGGATATGTAATGTACAGAAGTAGTTTTAGGTAATTTAGGCCCATTATATATACATATGTGGTGTGTGTGTGTGTGTGTGTGTGTTGTGCGTGTGTGTGCTTGTATTGTGTGTTTTTGTGTGTGTGTGTGTGTGTGTGTGTGTGTGTGTTTTGTGTGTGTGTGTCCTTAGTTCTGTTTCTGTTTGTACTCCGGGTTTCATTTTTAACCCCCTGTGTGATAAATTGAACAGAGGGGTTTTGATATTTTAACCCCCTGTGTGATGAATTGGACAGAGGGGTTTTGATATTTTAACCCCCTGTGTGATGAATTGGACAGAGGGGTTTCGATATTTTAACCCCCTGTGTGATGAATTGGACAGAGGGGTTTTGATATTTTAACCCCCTGTGTGATGAATTGGACAGAGGGGTTTTGATATTTTAACCCCCTGTGTGATAAATTGGACAGAGGGGTTTCTTGATATTTTAACCCCCTGTGTGATAAATTGGACAGAGGGGTTTCTTGATATTTTAACCCCCTGTGTGATGAATTGGACAGAGGGTTTTTTTGATATTTTAACCCTCTGTGTGATGAATTGGACAGAGGGTTGATATTTTAACCCCCTGTGTGATAAATTGGACAGAGGGGTTTTTGATATTTTAACCCCCTGTGTGATAATTGGACAGAGGGTTTTTTTGATATTTTAACCCCCTGTGTGATGAATTGGACAGAGGGGTTTTTGATATTTTAACCCCCTGTGTGATAAATTGGACAGAGGGGTTTTTGATATTTTAACCCCCTGTGTGATAAATTGGACAGAGGGGTTTTTGATATTTTAACCCCCTGTGTGATGAATTGGACAGAGGGGTTTCTTGATATTTTAACCCCCTGTGTGATAAATTGGACAGGGGTGTTTAATATTTAACCCCCTGTGTGATAAATTGCGAAGCATTGATTGATATTTAATTGTATATTGGACAGAGGGGTTTTTTGATATTTTAACCCCCTGTGTGATGAATTGGACAGAGGGGTTTCTTGATATTTTAACCCCCTGTGTGATGAATTGGACAGAGGGGTTTTTTGATATTTTAACCCCCTGTGTGATGAATTGGACAGAGGGGTTTCTTGATATTTTAACCCCCTGTGTGATAAATTGGACGGAGTGGTCAACGCCAGGGGCTTATCCTCAGATTATGTGTGTGCGAATGCATTGATACGAGTAATATTCTTTTCCTTTTTTCCCCCCTAGTTAGATATTGTGTTCATTTGAGAGATGGCTGTGCCCTGATATGGCTCTTTGGCGGTTGGCTGGGTGTTAAAAAAATAACAAAGTGTCTAAATGACGGATAAGTGGTGGCGTTATTTTGGTGACATTTTTGGCCTTGGTTGTGATCATGATTTATGTTGTGTAACAGAAGCAATTGTTTGTGTGTGTGATGGTGTGTGTGGTGTGTGTACTGTGTGTGTGCGTGTGTGTGTGGTGTGTGTGGTGTGTGTGTGTATGAGTGTGGGAGAGCATTGTGTGTGGTGTGTGTGTCTCTCTCTGTCTCTGATCTCTGTCAGAGTGTCTGTCTCTCTCTCTGTTTGTCTGTCTGTCTGTCCTCGCATTCTCCGTTCTCTCCGTTATTCCTATTGTCCTCTGTTTATACGTAACCACCAAAATACCACTACCACACAACACACACACACACACACACACACACAACACACACACACACCACACACACACACGCACGCCGCACACGCACCACACACATATTTAATAGTCCTTAAAATGAGGTTAAGATAATTATAGTCACCCCTTTCCACCCCCTCGCACACACAGACACGCCGCGCGCGCGCACACACACAAAACACACACACACACACACACACACCACACACACACACCACACACTCACACCACCACCACACACTCACTCACTCAACACACCACACACCACAGACAGACTACCGCTGCGCACACACACAACTACACACACACACACACCACACACACCCACACATACACACACCCACACACACACAACACACACACACACCACACCACACACACACACACACACACACACACACACCACACACATTTAATAGTCCTTTAAACGAGGCAAGATACAGTCACCCCTTTCCACCCCCTCGCTTCATTCTCCCCCT
>JAPXFY010000033.1:39844703-39847203 GCA_030674185.1 Monoplex corrugatus
ACTTAAAACTGTAAAGTTTTAGTGCCTCGATTAGCGCACAGTAGGTGGAACTCGTACTGTGTACTGTGTGGTGTGTGTGTGTGGTGTGTGTGTGTGTGTGTGTGTGTGTGTGAAACTGAACTTGAAACTGTAAAGTTTAGTGCCTCGATAGCGCAGTAGGTGGACCCGTGTACTCTACTCTGGTGTGTGTGTGTGTGTGCGCGTGTGTGTGTGTGTAATTTGTGTGTGTGTGTCTGTGTATGTATGTGTCTTGGTGTGGTGTATGATGTGGCGTGTGTGTTTAGGCTTGGGAACTCTGTGGATTAGTAGCAGCCATTGATTAATACAATAAATAAATAAATGAATTAATAAATAGATAAATAAATAAATAAATAGATAAGTAAATAGATAAATAAAAACAAATTTTGAGTGTAGCTGCTGTAACAGTGTGATCTAACACTGCCCGCACGTGTGTTAACCCTTTTGACTCCTGTACCCTATCCACCAACTGTAAAAGCTTAACCCTTTGACTCCCTCACCCTATCCACCAGCTTCCTGCAGTAAGTGGGGTGGATAGCACCTTACAGGCTTTCTGGCAGGTAAGCTGTGGTGGACTAGGGTGACGGAAGTCAAAGGTTAAGTTTTATGCGTGTTTCCATGCCCAATCGTTGACAATCCTGGTGACAGGGCGCGTAGTCCAAAGAGTTAACGCACTTATCGTACATGCAACAGGTGTTTTCACATCCCACACATCCCGACTGACAACTCCCTCCCCAGGGCCACAGAGCTCCCCTCCCCCACAGCTCCCCTCCCCAGGGCCACATAGCTCCCCTCCCCAGGGCACATAGCTCCCCTCCCCAGGGCCACAGCTCCCCTCCCCAGGGCACATAGCTCCCCTCCCCAGGGCCACAGCTCCCCTCCCCAGGGCCACATAGCTCCCCTCCCCAGGGCCACAGCTCCCCTCCCCAGGGCACATAGTTCCCCTCCTCAGGGCCACATAGCTCCCCTCCCCAGGGCCACATAGCTCCCCTCCCCAGGGCACAAACTCTCCCCTCCCCAGGGCCACATAGCTCCCCTCCCCAGGGGCACATAGCTCTGGAAACTTCTGCTGTGGAAGCCGGGGGCTCTTTCAGAATAAATAGTGTCCCTGCCTTCTGGAAATTCTGTGCTAGAAATTTCCTCTTTTCTGTCACCCTCTTTGTTTCTGCCTTGCTGGTCCATTCACCTGTATGTGTTCCATAAAGTCTTGCATACTTTTTTTCTTAGGATTGATAATTGGAAACATGTATTCAGGGCATTTTTGGCTCTAGGAAGATGAGATGTGCGGAAGCAATTTTAGGTAATTTGTGCCCGTTTTTATGTTTTGGTGTCCTTAGACTAGGTATGCTTAAATTGGTATTCAGGTGTGTTTTGTAAAAAATCCCCTGTGCGATAAATTGGACGGAGTAGTCAATGCCAGGGGCATGTCCTTACATTATGTGTGCGAATGCATTCATATCTGTACTTAATTTTCTTATTTTTCCTGTTAACGTTTTGACATTGGACGGAGCAACAGGGAAGTTTCAGTCTTTTCCTCCTAATTTTTGTATCAAATCTAGTGTTTGTTTGTTTGTGATCTTACGCTTGACAAAGGCCAGTTGGCCGAAATTTGTGTCTGTTTTGTCTTGTATTAAATACGCGTTCTTATTCTTTTTTCTTTTGTTTTTTTTCCTGTTTTTTATGTTTTTGTTTTTTCCTGGTTCCGGTTGAAGTTTTGTATAAATATTTGAAGCGTATAGCCGGATAGCTCTACGCAGTCATGGCTTAACCTTTTGACTCCCAGCTTGGTCCACTTTATCATGCCATTGCACGTAGCAAAGCAAAACTTAACCCTTTGATTCCCTCACCCTGTCCACCAGCTTCTGATCGTACCATGCTACAAATGAATTACCTTTTGATTCCTCATCTATCCACCAGCTTCCTTTCGTCAGCTGCTGCAACAATGAACTTACCCTTGATTCCTACCTATCCACCAGCTGTCTGCTTCCTCAATCATGCTAGCACATGCAAAAACTAACCTTTGATTCCCCACTTGATCCACAGCTTCTGCAGAATTTTTGATAGTGAGGTAGTCAAAGGGTTAATTTTTGCGTTGTGGATAGTTGCGGATCAAGGGTTTAACACAGTACATTGGAACAAAGCACTGCAATCTGGTCTGTTACATGTTCTCATGGCCGTTGTCAGCCAACGCGCATAGCATGCAAATTAATCACACACTTATGTTTTATGTACATTTCTTTATGAGAACACAGAAACCTATTCATATAGAATGAATCAGAAAAATGATATTTTCTTTAGTGCACATTTAGATCGAAATAGGACTGTCACAGAATGATGAATTATACCGATAGGGCGTTAACACACGGACTCACCCCCCCCCCCCCTTCCGGTTACCCCCCCCCCCTCCTCCCACCACCCTCTTCCGTTCTTTGCTCACACTGGCTCCCTGAGATGGTTTCAAGGTCAAGGACCATCTTATCAA
>JAPXFY010000033.1:39854703-39857203 GCA_030674185.1 Monoplex corrugatus
TAGTGAAGAGAGCTTGATGGAGATTTGCTACTGTATACCAAAGATGATGAAGGGCAGATCAGAAGCCTAGAAAAAGTCATGGTTCAGAATGTCAGGGGTTCTTGGGGAAGGTTGCAACATCTGAAAGATCTGTTATAGGTTTTTGTAGCGATGAAGTGAGGACATGTATTTGAGTTCAGAGAGATGTTATATTCAGGTATTGTTACAGATTGGGGAGATGACAAAATCTGATAGGTTTATAATATCTTTTTTTATGGATTGAGAATGTGTATTTGAGAAGTTCAGAGAAATTGAGTGAGAATGTGTATTTGAGAAGTTCAGAGAGATTGAGTGAGAATGTGTATTTGAGGAGTTCAGAGAAATTGAGTGAGAATGTGTATTTGAGAAGTTCAGAGAGATTGAGTGAGAATGTGTATTTGAGAAGTTCAGAGAGATTGAGTGAGAATGTGTATTTGAGAAGTTTAGGAGATATTAGACTCGGTGGTTGTTAGAAATGGGGGAGGTAGCAAAATTTGACAAATCTGTAATAGGTTTGGTAGGGATGAAATGAGGACATGTATTTGAGAAGTTCAGAAAGATATTCAGCGATTGTTACAAATCGTGAAGGTTGCAAAATCTGAAAGATCTGTAAGTTTTTCTCGGGATGAAGTAAGGACATGTATTTGAGAAGTTCAGAGAGAGATATTCAGTGATTGTTGCAGATGGGGGAGGTGTCAAAATCTGATTAATCTGTAATATGTTTGGTAGGGATGAAATGTGGACATGTGTTTGAGATCAAAGAGAGACATTGCATTCAGGGATAGTTACAAATGGGGGAGGTGGCAGAATCTGCTAGATCTGTAGTAGCTTTTGTAGGGATGAATTGAGAGTGTGTATTTGAGAAGTTCAGAGAGAAATTATATTCATATAGGCCTATAGGCCATATATATTCAAGGGATTGTTACAAATGGGGGAGGGTGCAAAATCTGATAGATCTATAAGCTTTTGTAGGAATGTTGTGAGGATGTGTATTTGAGAAGTTCAGAAAGATATCATTTTCAGTCATTGTTACAGTGACTGTAAGTCCTTAGTAATAAGATTAGTGTTTGATGAAAGTTTTATACAATACCAATTGCAGATCCTTAGGAAATATTTGTTTAGTGTTGGTCTTACGCTTTTTAAGACTGTTTGGCCTATAAGATTCGATCATGTTGTTGGTTTTGCCTATGATTTTGCTTGTTGAGGTGGTGATGATGTGGATATTTTCATATTGACTTATAATGTATAAATTTCTTACAGCATATGCAAAAGCCGAAGCATAGTTGCTCCTTCTTCTCAGCAGTTTGCTTCCCATAGAAGAGTTCACCAGTTAAATCATAAGATCTCAGTTTATGCCTTTGTGTGGCGTTCAGATCAAAATTTACATTACCACCATTACTGATGGGCCACAAAGCCCATGTTGTATAATTAAGGATTGAACTCGAACTCTTGAACGGTGTTTAAATCTGTGAGTATGATAATATTTACTCACCCAGCAACCACCACACCCCACCACACCCCAGGTTGTTTTTCTTTTTGAAATACACATAGATAAGGTTTACTTTCTGACAGGCGAAATGTTTGAAAGTTAAAAACCGTTTTAAACACTGGATGAGCCACCATCTCAGGACCTGGCCAGCTCATGGGTTCATGTGCAGGATTAAGGCTTGTGCCATGATCACCGTACACATGGCATCTGTGACATTAGTGTATATGGAATTTATCTGAGCGGGGATACGTCAAGATATCTTAAGAAACTGTATAAGCAGTAGTAGGTTTGATGCTGATAAACTGAGACATCATCAGTATATATTTTCTTTTTCTTTTTGAATCATCATTGTTTGGTAGTTTCCATTGTGCTCAGTATTTTCTTTCTCTTTTTTGGTTCCCTCTTCTCCATCCTCTAAACCCCTCTCCCCCCAATTTCTGTGCCACCTTAACTCTTCCTGTACATTAACTCTTTGACTCCCGCACCCTGTCCACCAGATCCTGTATCATCAACCATGCTAGCAAAGCAAAATCTTAACCCTTTGACACCCTCACCCTATCCACCAGCTCCCTGCAGGGAGCTGGAGGATAGGGTGAGGGAGTCAAAGGGTTAAGTTTTTGCGGTTGGTGGGTAGGGTGTGGGAGTCAAAGGGTTAAGGGTTTTCAGACTGGACGCAGGGTTCATTTGTTACTGATTTTGGAACAGGGGGTAAGGTCAGTAAAACACTTGTAGATACGTTTGTATTCAACACAGAACAAAAAGGTTGGTATTGGGTCGTGCAGAATTGAATTCTAAACAACATACAGGTAATAACATCATTCTGCTGTCATGCGGTTGTGGAAAAACGTAAAGTAGAAAGTGACGAACCATGCCGAGCCGCTGTGATCGGTTCGGTGGCCATTTTGAAAGTCAGCCGAGCCGATCACAGCGGCTCGTCGTGCAGGAAGAGTTAATGGTCTCACAAGCTGGGACAGTTTTGATAATGTGCCGATG
>JAPXFY010000033.1:39859703-39872203 GCA_030674185.1 Monoplex corrugatus
CTGTGGACGACGGTGGGAGCTCCAGTCTTTGTCACAAAGGATCGCCAGGCGACAGGGTCTCAGCTCCTGTGTATGGTATCATGGAGCCCCAGTTTGCAGGCGTCAGCGATGTTGTCCATGAAGGATTTTTTCTGGCCTTCCTTGTTTTCTCTTTCTGCCTCGACTCTCCCCTGTAGTGATGTTATCAAGTCGGTTCTTGTGTTTCTGTTCATGTGCCCGATATACTTTAGTTTTCTTTTGTTGATCTCCAGGAGTATTTTACGTTGGGCAGCTAATTCCTTTAGCAGGCTTTCATTGGTTCTTTTGTCTGTCCATTTTACTCTGAGAAGATGCCTGATAGAACCACATTTGTGCTGCTTTTATTTTATTTTCGTCATCTTTCTGCCAAGTCCAGGCTTCACTTCCGTACATGACAACAGCACAACGGACTACCAGCTGAAGGTTGTGGGTTCAAATCCCCATCATACCCTTCAAAAATCATTGTGGAATTTTTTGGCTCCAACCAGCTCCTACCCAAAGTTGAGCGTGTTATGGGCTGATTGGGAAGACTGAGACCACACAGTTGAGTCTCGTACACTTCACGGATGCGTCATTGAGTCAGTTGCTCAAATCTGATGACCGCCACAGGTGTCAGTATGTCTCTGGCCTGGTTGATGCCAGGAATGATAGTAAGCGTAGAGTACAGCCCCAATCATTCAGTCCTGGATGGAACTCTTGGAATTTTGATTACCCTCCTCATTGTCCTCATCTTCATTGCTTTGTAGTAATAAAAAAAATGAAAAAGAAATAAAACAAAATCCCTATGCCGGCTTCTTTGTGGCCATCAAGGTGGCGTAGAAAATGGGACCAAAAAAAATAAAATAAAATAAATGAATAAAAAATTAAAAATTTAAAAAACTAGAAAGAAAGAAAAAGAAAACACATTGAGAACAAGGAAAATCTCTCTAAGTGCTTTGATTCTTAACCCTTCGACTCCCGTACCCGATCCACCAGCATCCTACATTGTCAACCAAACCAGCAAAGCAAAATCTTAACCCTTTGATTCTGGCACCCTAGCCACCAGCTTCCTGCAAGAAGCTGGTGGATAGAATGAGGGAGTCAAAAGGGTTAAGTTTTAGCAGTTGGTGGATAGGATGCAAGAGGCAAAGGGTTAGAAAAAAATAATGAAAAAAGACATTGATAATAATTTTTTAAAAAATGTTCAGTTATTTGGATGGTAAATATTGATAATAATTAAGAAATGTTAAGGTGTTTTGGTAGTGTCAAGCTTAAGTCTTCCATACTTTCCCCTTCCCAACATTCCACTTCTACCCCAAGATCTTTGCAGCATATAAGGTTTTACACAGGCTTGATTAACTCTTTGACTCCCTGCACCCTGTCCACCAACTGCAAAAACTTAACCCTTCGACTTCCTCACCCTATCCACCAGCTTGACTGGCCCATTCACCTGTATGTGCTTGATAAACTTCAGATAAAGTGTTAGTACTTTCTCTTAGGACTGATAATTGGGTACATGTATTAACCATTTGACTCCCACACCCTATGTACAAGCTGCAAAAACTTAACCCTTCAGTTCCCTCACCCTACCCATCAGCTTCCTACTGTGAGTAACAATCTTTCTAGTATTGTTGTGGTTGCTTGATTGGTTGATAGTAACATTCCTGTCAGAACAGTAATACAGACTTGGTAATTGCTCATCTGTGAGTGTACCTGAACACACTCAAGCATTCCCCCCGAGTCGAGAAGTTAAATTTTTGCTTTCCAAGCATGCTTGTTGACAATGCAGGATGCTGGTGAACAGGAAGCGGGAGTCAGAGGGAATTCTGTGCTAGAAATTTCCTCTTTTATGTCACTCTTTTTGTTTCTGTCTTGTTCCTTTGCTTTCTGTCATTTATTCCTATCATTTTCTGCCTTGTTGGTCCATTCACCTGTATGTGTTCTATAAAGTCTTGCATACTTTATCTTAGGATTGACAGTTGGGTACATTATGTGAAGTCTGCTTTGGGCTCTGGGGAAATTGAGATTTGCAAAAGGAAATTTAGGCCTGTTTTATATGTTTTAATATCCTTAGTTATGTTTCAGTTTGTACTCTGGTTTGCATTCGGGTTTGTTTTTCCCTGTGTGATAAATTGAACAAAGTGGTCAACGCCAGAAGCATCTTCTTAGATTATGCGTGCAAATGCATTGATATGTGTACTTTTAATTTTCTTTTCAATTTTTTACCTGTATAAGTATTGTCTGTTTTGAAATGGTTATAGCTCTGATATGGCACTTCGCATTCAGCTGGGTGTTAAAGAAAAATAAAATAACGGTTGAAGGGTTAAGGAGTCTGGCAGATGATCACTGGGAGATATGTGTGGAGCGCGTATGGACTTGACTGAGCTGTGTTGTTGAATCCGTCTTGAAGACGCTAGAGACAAACTGAATACTTGTGGGTGACATTGACTGGGTTATTGTGCTCTTCTCATTAATGTAACCATCCTCTTGTCTGGATGTGGTGTGTGTGTGTGTGTGTTTGTGTGTGTGTGTTTGTGTGTGTGTGTGTTTGTGTGTGTGTGTGTGTGTTTGTGTGTGATTTTCATAATGAGTTAGTGTGTGTGTGTGTGTGTGTGTGTGTGTGTGTGTGTGTGTGTGTGTGTCATTTTCATAATGAGTATGTGTGTGTGTGTGTGTGTGTCATTTTCATGTGAACTGGTGTGTGTGTGTGTGTGTGTGTGTGTGTCTGTCTGTCTGTGTGTGTCTGTGTCTGTGTGTCATTTTCATAATGAGTAGTGGTGTGTGTGTGTGTGTGTGTGTGTGTGTGTGTGTGTGAGATTTCATAATGCGTAAAGTGTGAATGTATGTGTGTGTGTGTGTGTGTGTGATGGTGGCGGCGGTTGTGGTGGTGGTGGTGGTGTGTGTGTGTGTGTGTGTGTGTGTGTGTGTGTGTGTATGTGTGTGTGTTTCATTTTCATATAATACGTAGACTGGTAACCCAGTCATCGCTGACAGCTCATTAGCTGCGGACGGTTCTGCGTGGCAAGCGGAAGGGTGGGAGGGAGGAGGAGAGAGAGAGAGAGAGAGGAGAGGAAGAGAGAGAGAGAGAGTGTGTGTGTGTGTGTGTCTCATTGTGCGTGTGTGTGTGACAGACAGGAAGAGATTGGATCTCTGTGTATGTGTGTGTGTGTGTGTGTGTGTGTGTGTGTGTGTGTGTGTGTGTGTGTGTGTGTGTGTGTGTGAGACAGACAAAATGACAGACAGATTTATTCTGTTTGTGTTTGTGTGTGTGATTGTGTGTGTGTGAGTCTCGTTGTATGTGTGAGAGAGAGACAGACAGACAGGTAGAGAGAGATTGATTCTGTGTGTGTGTGTGTGTGTGTGAGACAGACTGACAGACAGATTTATTCTGTTTCTGTTTGTGTGTGTGAGTCTCGTTGTATGTGTGAGAGAGAGAGAGACAGACAGGTAGAGAGATTGATTCTGTGTGTGTGTGTGTGTGTGTGTGTGTGTGTGTGTACACAGGCAAGCATACGTGCATTCGTTTGCCTGCATTGTACCTGCTGCAGAAAGGGAAATGGGTGAAGGAGGGGGAGGGGGCTGCCGGAAGGGGAGGGGGACAAAGAGAGAGGGGCTCCTCTTGTCTGAAGAGTTTCTGATAGAGCTTTTCCGTCTGTCTCTGTCTGTCTGTCTGTTTTGTCTGTCACTGTGCCACTGATGTTCGTGCCATTGTGGTGGGGTTTTTTTTTGTTTTGTTGGCTCTCTTTTGTTTTGTTGTGTGTCTGGGGAAAAATATTCTCAAGAGCATAATATGATACACTTAATCTCGACCAGGTGCTGTTTGAACAGATGAGAAGAGAGAGAGAGCGAGAGAGAGAGAGAGTACAGCTTATATCTCTCGATCCCTCCCCTGTCTGTTTTTCATGCCTTCCTGTAACACTTAGACTCCCACACATCTCCATGGGGATGCTTGGGGGCTCTTTCAGTATAAATAGTATCTCTCCACCTTCTGGAAATTCTGTGCTAGAAATTTCCTTCTTTTCTGTCACTCTCTTTGTTTCTACCTTGTTTTCTTGTTTCTTTGCTTTCTGTCATTTCTTACTATCATTTTCTGCCTTGCTGGTCCATTCACCTGTATGTGTTCGATAAAGTCTTACATACTTTTTCTTAGGATTGATAATTGGTTACATGCATTAAGTGCATTTTTGGTTCTACACTAGGTAGTGAGATATGTGGAAGCAATTTTAGATAATTTATGCCTGTACTGTTTCTATATATGTTTTGGTGTCCTTAGGTATGCTTAAATTTGGAATCAGGTGTGTTTTTTAAATCCCCTGTGTGATGAATTGGACGAAGTGGTCATCGCTGGGAGCATGTCCTTAGATTATGTGCACGGATGCACTGATATGTGTACTTAATTTTCTTTCCTTTTTTTTTTCCTGTTGAAGTTTTGTGTGTTTTGAAGCGGTTATAGCCCTGATAATGATATGGCTCTATGCAGTCGGCTGGGCTTTAAACAACAATAAGACTTCCACACCCTTGCCATCAGCATCAAAACCTTAACCCATTGACTCCCTCACCCTATCCACCAGCTTCCTACAAACTGCAGAAACTTAACCCTTAGACTCCCTCGCCCTATCCACCAGCTACCTACAAACTTAAGAAACTTAACCCTTTGACTCCCTCACCCTGTCCACCAGCTTCCTACAAACTGCAGAAAATTAACCCTTTCCCTCCCTCACCCCATCCACCAGCTTCTTACAAACTGCAAAAACTTAATTAACCCATTGACTCCCTCACCCTATCCACCAGCTTCCTACAAACTGCAGAAACTTGACCCTTTGACTCCCTCACCCTGTCCACCAGCTTCCTACAAACTGCAGAAACAACTCTTGACTCCCTCACCCTATGCACCAGCTTCCATTGTTGACGATGCAGGATGCTGGTGGACTGGGCTGCGGGAGTCGAAGGGTTAATACTGAACAGCATATTAAATTATGTTGTTGTTCTCTCTAATACAGTGTTATCAGGATACTCAGTTTAGAATTCATTATGGTAGTGATAATAATATTATAATGATAACAGTTTTATGTGTCGCAACATCTGGAAAACAAGCTCCGAAACACTTTACACTTTACAAAACATGGATATTATGTAATTTGTGAAACACAGTTGAACATATCACTATGTTTTGTGGATGATTTAATTTGTTCATGCATTTTTATTTTTATGTGTTTTATGATAGGTTTGTGTTTTACTCTGAAATATAATACGGATTGAATGGAAATTTAAAAAATTCCTAATCATTATAAAGATGGCAAAATGTAGAACAAGACAGAAAATGGCAGTGTAACTTCATCAGAAACACTGCAAGCTTAAATTTAGAAATCCTTCATGATTTTCAACATGACAAAACATACATAGCGGTATAATCTCATCAGAAAAATCATACACTTACACATATAGAAACATGGTTCTTTATGAATGTGTACTCATGCGCAGAAACACATGCACGCACGCATGCGTGCACTGGTATGTATGCTTACACCACACACTTTCACACTCAAAACATGTCCTGCCTCCCTCCCTCCTCCACGCACACAATGCAGTACACAACACCACACTCTGTCACATTCATACACACACACACACACACACACTACACACATGGAGCGCACATACACACGGAGCACCCACACACGCGCGCACACCACACACACACACACAACACACACACACACACACACACACACACACACACACACACGGGGCACACACACACACACACACATACACACACACACACACACACACATGGGGCAACACACAACCACACTCACAGACTCACTCTCTCTCTCTCTCTCATTGTGTGTCTGTCTCTCTCTCTCTCTCTCTCTCTCTCTCTCTCTCTCTCTCCCCTGTGTCTGTCTGTATGTCTCGCTCACTCTCTCTCTCACACACAGCACACACACGTACACTCACACACACACACTCGCACACACACACACACATGCGCACGCACATACACACACTTGCACTCTATATATAACTATTTCTATATATTTCTCTCTCTGTATCTATCGCTCTCTCTATATATATATTCTATAAATATATGTGTATATATATATATATAGATATATGTATATAGATATATAGATAGAGAGAGAGAGAGAGAATCTGTCTCTCTACATATCTGTCTATAAATATATATACATATTATATATATATATAGATAGATAGATAGAGAGAGAGAGAGAGAGAGATACCATATTACCCAAGTGGAGGAACAAACGACATAAGTCAAGACATAGAGACATGTTAGTGTTAGTGTGGGGAAGGCAGAAAAGAAAGATGAGGTGTGTGTTGGGGGGGGGGGGGGTTGTTGTAAGATAAGTCGAGTGTAGGGCCCAGTAGGTAGAGACTGCACAGGTAGACAGAGGTAGAAGCAGGTGAGGCTGGAATGCTGCATACCCCGGCGCTGTGCCAGACTGATGCCATCACAGCTATTTCTTTGTCTGCAGCTCGCTCTCTGTCTTGTCTGTCTCTCTGTCTGTCTCTGTCAGTATGTCTTTTTTATTTATTTATTTATTTTTGTTTGTTATCCGCTTGTTTGATAAATTGGACGGTGTTCAGTCAGCGCCAAGGGCATCTCTTTCTTAGATTATGTGTGCGAATGCATTCATATGTGTACTTAATTGTCTTTGCCATTTTTCCCCCTGTTGAAATAGTGTGTATGTTTCGATGTGGTTGTAGCCCTGGTATAGCTCTATACAGTTGGCTGGGGCTTTAAATAGATTAGAAATAACCATAACAGTTACACACATGCGCACGCGCATGCACGCACACACACACACACACACACCACACACCCACTCTATCACCTCTCTCTCTCCTTTCCTCTCATCTCTCTTTCTTTCTCTCTCTTTTCCTCGCTCTCCTCTCTCTTTCTCTCTTGCCTTCTCTGGCCTCTCTGCGCTTCTTCTCTCTTCCTCTCTGTCTCTTCTCTCCTCTGCTCTCTCTCTGCTCTGGCTTCTCTCTTTTGCTCTCTCTCTGCTCGGCTTCTCTCTCTCTGCTTCTCTCCTCTGCTCTGGCTTCTCTCTCTCTGGCTTCTTCTCTCCTGTCTCTGGCTTTCTCTCTCTCTGCTCGGTTCTCTCTCTGCTCTGGCTTCTCTCTCTCTGGCTTCTCTCTCTCTGCTCTCTTCTCTCTCTCTGGCTTCTCTCTCTGCTCCTGCTTCTCTTCTCTCTTCTGGCTTCTCTCTGCTTCTCTCTGCTCTTGGCTTTTCTCTCTCTGCTCTGGCTTCTCTCTCTGCTCTGGCTTCTCTCTCTCTCTCTGGCTTTCCTCTCTCTGCTCTGGCTTCTCTCTCTCTCTCTGTCTGCTCTCTCTCTGCTTCTCTCTCTCTCTTCTCTCTCTGCTCTGGCTTCTCTCTCTCTGGCTTCTCTCTCTGCTCTGGCTTCTCTCTCTCTGCTTCTCGCTTCTCTCTCTCCTGCTTCTGCTCTCTCTCTCTCTTCTCTCTCTTCTCTCTCTCTCTCTCTCTCTGGCTTCTCTCTCTGCTCTGCTTCTCTCTTGCTCTCTGCTTCTCTCTCCTCTGTTCTCTCTCTTCTTCTCTCTCTCTGGCTTCTCTCTCTCCTCTCTCTCTCTGCTTCTCTCTCTCTGCTCTCTCTGGCTTCTCTCTCTCTCTGGCTTCCTCTCTCTCTCTGGCTTCTCTCTCTCCTCTCTGGCTTCTCTCTCTCTCCTCCTCTGCTTCTTCTTCTCTCTCTCTGCTCTGGCTCTCTCTCTCTCTCTCTCTCCTGGCTTCTCTCTCTCTCTCCTCTCTGGCTTCTCTCCTTCTCTCTCTGGCTTCTCTCTCTCTCTCCTGGCTTTCTCTCTCTCTTCTCTCTCTCTCTGGCTCTCTCTTCTCTCTCTCTCTCTGGCTTCTCTCGTCTCTCTCTCTGGCTTCTCTCCTTCTGCTTCTCTCTCTCTCTGGCTTCTCTCTCTCTCTCTCTGGCTCTTCCTCTCTCTGCTTCTCTCTCTGTTCTCTCTCTCTCTTCTCTCTCTGGCTTCTCTCTGGCTTCTCTCTCTGTCTCTGCTTCTCTCCTCTCTCTCTCTGGCTTCTCTCTCTTCTCTCTTCTGGCTTCTCTCTCTCTCTCTTGCCTCTCTTCTCTCTCTTCTCTGCTTCTCTCTCTCTCTGGCTTCTCTCTCTCTTCTCTGGCTTCTCTCTCTCTCTCGGCTTCTCTCTCTCTCTCTGGCTTCTCTCTCCTCTCTCTCTGCTTCTCTCTCTCTCTGGCTTCTCTCTCTCTCTCTGGCTTCTCCTCTCTTCTCTCTGGCTTCTCTCTCTCTCTTGGCTTCTCTCTCTCTGGCTTCTCTCTCTCTCTGGCTCTCTCCTTCTTCTCTCTCTTGGCTTCTCTCTCCTCTCTTTGGCTTCTCTCTCTCTCTGGCTTCTCTCTCTCTGGCTTCTCTCTCTCTCTGGCTTCTCTCTTCTCTCTGGCTTCTCTCTCTCTCTCTCTGGCTTCCTCTCTCTCTGGCTTCTCTCTCCTCTGGCTTTCTCTCTCCTCTTCTCTCTCTCTTTCTGGCTTCTCTCTCTCTCTTGGCTTCTCCTCTCCTCTTCTCTCTCCTGGCTTCTCTCTCTCTGCTCTCTCTCTCTGCTTCTCTCTCTCTCTGGCTTCCTCTCTCTCTGCTTCTCTCTCTCTCTGGCTTCTCTCTCTGGCTTCTCTCTCTCTGGCTTCTCTCTCTCTCTCTGGCTTCTCTCTCTCTCTCTGGCTTCTCTCTCTCTCTGGCTTCTCTCTCTCTCTGGCTTCTCCTCTCTCTGGCTCTCTGCCTCTCTCTGCTCTCTCTCTCTGGCTTCTCTCTCTCTCTGGCTTCTCTCTCCTCTCTTCTGGCTTCTCTCTCTCTGCTCTCTTCTCTCTGGCTTCTCTCTCTCTCTGGCTTCTCTCTCTCTGGCTTCTCTCTCTCTCTGGCTTCTCTCTCTCTCTCTTGGCTTCTCTCTCTCTGGCTTCTCTCTCTCTGGCTTCTCTCTCTCTGGCTTCTCTCTCTCTCTCTGGCTTCTCTCTCTCTCTCTCTGCTTCTCTCTCTCTCTCTCTCTGGCTTCTCTCTCTCTTCTCTTTCTCTGGCTTCTCTCTCTCTCTGTCTCTTTCTCTGGCTTCTCTCTCTCTCTCTTCTCTGCTTTCTCTCTCTCTCTCTGTCTTCTCTCTCTCTTTTCTCTGGCTTCTCTCTCTCTCTCTTTCTCTGGCTTCTCTCTCTCTCTCTCTCTCTCTCTCTCTCTCTCCTCTCTCTCCTCTCTCTCTCTCTCTCTCCTCTCCCTCCCACTCTCAGTTGGTGGATGGGGTGAGGGAGTCAAAGGGTTAAACCACATTCGTTCTGTTGACTTAGTAATCATGAATATTATTTTTCTTTGTGAAGCACGGCACTTAACGTGAATCATCACTTGGCCCTGAATAAACGCTGTGTGTGTGTGTGTGAGAGAGAGAGAGAGGACAGAGATTTCTTCAGTTTAGGTAGAGAGAGAAAGAGAGAATAAATTATTTAAATTCAGGCACAGAGCCGGCGAAAGAGGGAGGGGTTGAGAGAGAGAGAGAGAGAGAGATTTAAGTTTCGGTAGAGACACAAAGAGAAAAGAGAGAATAAATGCTTTTTCAATTTAGGCACAGAAAGGGGAAGGGGAGAGAGAGATTTAGAAACACAGAAAAAAGAGAGAGAGAGAGACGGAGAGAGAGAGAGAGAACTACTCAATTTAAGCACAAGCCCTTATTGAAAGAGGAGTTAGCATAGATGGACAGGAATGAAATACATGTAATACATAATTTAAAAAGAAAAGCATCACAAATCATTTCAATATATCAAAAAGTTATGTCATAACACTGCCTAGAATTTTTAGAGTTTCATATGAATATCAAGATTAAACAGACTTGTTTCATTACATGCAGACACTTGTAAATTAAACCTAAATTTAAATGGATCATGATAACACTTTTGTGGTATCAGTTTCAGTGTATGAGTCATCATCATCATCAGGTGCCTTGCTGCATGGCGTTGGCGATTATGGACTTCCATCTGTCTCTGTCTCTTGTTGCCTCAAGCATCTCTTCCACCTTCCCTGTCTTCAGCCACTCTGCAAGGCCGCTAGTATTTTCTCCCTGGGTCTACCTGGTGCTCTCCTTCCCTCCAGCTTTCCTGTTGTGACCAGGTGTTCCAATTCCCTTTTCCTCATAAAATGGCCTATGAATGTTGCCTGCCTTTTCCTAATCTTCCTTATGAATGATCTACTTGTGTCTGCCTCCATCAAGACTGTCTCGTTTGTTTTCTTTGCTGTCCATGGAACTTTCAACATCCTTCTCAGAAACCACATCTCGGCTGCCTCAGTCTTGTTCTGGCTTTGCTTGTTGACTCTCCACGCATTGCAACCGTACAACAGTATTGGTTCTATGTAACATTCAAGAACTCTTTTCCTGATGTTAATTGATAGGCATTTGTTGGTAAGAATGCTTTCCATCTTCTTGAATGTTGTTTTGGCTTGGCCGATTCTGCTGGCTATTTCTGATATTGTATGATTATGTAGTAATTTTTTTTTTTTTAAATAATGTAGCAAGGCCAATACAGTAAACATCCAGTTCATTCATCTCAGGTCTGTTACACAAGCAGTTTATAAGCTCATTTCCTCTTTACAAGTTGAATCGGATGTGATGACAAGCAGTGTTAGAGAGGGGGGAGAGAGAGAGGTGGGGGGGGGGAGAGTGTGAGTTGTGCGTGTGTGTGTGAGTGTGTGTGCGTGTGTGTGTGTGTGTGAAGGAGAGGAGAGAGTAGTGAAAGAGAGAGAGAGAGAGTGTGTGTGTGTGTGTTTGTGTGTGTGTGAGGGAGAGTGAGTGAGTGTGTGTGTGGGGAGAGAGAGAGGAGGCGTGTGTTTGTTGTTGAGGGAGAGAGAGTGTGGTGTTGTGTAGAGAGAGAGACATGAGGTGTGTGGAGGAGAGAGAGGGGGGGGAGAGTGATGACAGAGAGAGAGTGTGTGTTTGTGTGAGAAAGAGAGTGTGTGTGTGTGTATGGGAGAGAGACCGTGTAGCCATTGAGTGAGAGAGAGAGAGAGAGTGTGTGTGTGTGTGTGTGTGTGTTTCATAGACAGAGTATGTGTGTGTGTGTGTGAGAGAGAGAGAGAAGTGTGTGTGTGTGTGTGTGTGTGTGTGTGTGTGTATGTTTCATAGACAGAGAATGTGTACGTGTGTGTGTGAGAGAGAGAGAGAGAGAGGGAGAGAGATTTGTTACATGAATCATTTGTAGTTTGTTGTGTTGACTCATTTGCGGGGTTGTCTTATGATTCTAATGCTAATTAACTTGCACAGACGTTCTCTCCAGTGAGTGAATTCCAGTCATTTTCCAGTGTGGAATTGTATGGGAAGATAATTATTATGCCGCGCATATACTGTACAGTCATGCATGTTTGTATGCATGCTCATGTGTATAAGTACATGTGTATGCGAGTGTGCCTACACACATGCACTCATGCACACACGCACATGCACATACATGCATACACACAATGCTCATGTTCATACAGACATACATGCACATACACACATACATGCACACACACCACCACCACCTTTACCACTATTTTCGCATGTTTTTCTCTAGGTACACACACACATGCACCGACCAACATATGCGCGCCGCACACCGTGCACACACACACACAACACACACCACACACACACACCAACCACACACTACCACCCTCTCTCTCTCTCTCTCTCTCTCTCTCTCTCTCTTCTCATATTTTTAGATTTTCACTCATCCTTTCAGTCTGAGAGGGAAATACCACAGAAATCTATCAGAAGAAAACTGGGTAGTCAAAACAACTTTATGGTTAATTGTCAAGCAAGTTTAATACCCATGAAAGATTGAATTCTGAAGCCTAGGCAGCTTACGATTACTTGTTTTTCTTGCAGATATAGTTATTCAATAGTTGCGAGGAGAAGAGGGTTGTCTGTGTGCATGTGTGTGTGTGTGTGTGTGTGTGTGTGTGTGTGTGTGTGTGTGTGTGTGTGTGTGTGTGTGTGTGTGTGTGCTTCAGTTCCTCAGTTCCCCAAAAAACCTTACAACCTGGATTGCAAGTTCTCCATCTGATTCTCTGTAACCCGTTCACACACTGGTCCTGTTGGTAGTCTGATGGTCAGAAGTCTGCTTCATTTCCTTTAAGAAATATGTATGTGTCACTTTCAGGCACTTTTGAGCTTTGAACGACTCTTTCTATGTCTGCTCTCTCTGTCTCTATCTCTGTCTTCTGCTCTCTCTGTCTCTGTCTCTCTCAGTGTCTCTGTCTCTTGTCTTTCTCTTCTCTGTCTCTCAGTATCTCTGTCTTTGTCTTTCTCTGTCTCTTTCTCCTCTCTCTCTCTCTCTCTCTGTCTCTCTCTGTATCTCTGTCTTTTCTCTCTCCTCTCCCCTTCTCTCTCTCTCTCTCTCTCCCCTTCTCTCTCTCTCTCTCTTCCTCTCTCTCTGTCTCTCTCTCTCTCTGCCTGTCTGTCGGTCTCTCTCTCTCAGTCTCTTCTCTGTCTTTCTCT
>JAPXFY010000033.1:39877203-39889703 GCA_030674185.1 Monoplex corrugatus
GTTATTGTCTTATTTTTGTTGTTAAGATTGATGCAGAAGTGTCCTTTCATTGTGAGATATTGATGAATTATTGCGTTAACATTGTTGTTTTCATTTCTTTTTCATTACTGCCAATTGTTTTTGTTTGAAATATTTTCTTTAGAGTACCTCTAGCTCTGTTTTCTTAAAAATTGTCAAGTTTTCAATCATTATATTGCAAAATGGATGGGTCGATGGAGTCAGGCAGCGTGTTGTGAAACAAAACAAAAAACAAAAAAAGATATTGGATGTGAAAGTACATAAACGTATAGTAAACGATAATGATGTTGAAGATGAGGGTGATGATATGACGATGACGATAAGGCGACGAGGTGACGGATTTAAAACTGTGATATTTATTCTGCAGATGAAGTGGTCTCCACCCTTGGCGAAGGGACCTTCGGGAAAGTTGTCCAGTGCAAAGACCTGAAAAAGTCAGTATCTTGTTTTGATTGTGTGCATGGCTTTGTTGTTGAGACTGTGAATATTGTGTGGAGTGTGTAATGCTTCATTGTTCATGTGCCTGTTGTGTGCGTCTGTGTATGTGAGATGTGTGAGAGAGAGACAGAGAGTCTGTGTGTTTCGTTCATTTTTTCTTTTAATGTCTATTCACATAATTATGTGCTTTTAGACTTTAAAAAAAGGTCTTAAAAATGAACAAAAAAAATAGATAAATAAATAAAATGAATGAATGAATAAATAAATAAATAAATGTATATAATAAATAAATAAGATAAAGAGTTGTCTGTGGGATGGAAGCATCTATGACATCATGTTGGCATTGTACCATATACGGTAATATACGATTTAATGAGCAACAGAAAAACATTCAGAACTTGAGAACAATCAGGTTTCATCAGTTTGTGCAGGGGCGTGTGTGTATATATATGCATGTGTGTGTGTGTGTGTGTTTGTGTGTGTGGAGAGAGAGAGTGTGTGTTGTGTGTTTATGTGTGTGCATGTGCAAAAATTGAGTTGAAAACTCAGTATCTAGAGGGTTGTAAGCTGTACTTATGAATTTGTGTGAGTGTGCTTGCTGTGTGTGTGTGTGTGTGTGTGTGTGTGTGTGTGTGTGTGTGTTGTGTGTGAGTGTGTGTGTGTGTTTGTTTCTGTGTGTGTATGTGTGTGTGTGTGTTGTTTCTGGTGTGCGTGTGTGTGTGTGTGTTTCTTGTGTGTGTGTGTGTTCTGTGTGTGTGTTTGTTTCGTGTGTTAGCGTGTGTGTGTGTGTTTGTGTGTGTGTGTGTGTTTGTGTGTGTGCGTGTGTGTGTGTGTGTTGTGTGTGCGTGGTTGTGTTTTTCTGTGTGTGTTGTGTTTGTGTGGTGTGTCTGTGTGTGTGCGTGCTGTGTGTGTTGTCTGTGTGTGTGTGTGTGTTTGTTTTGTGTTGTTGTGTGTGTTGTTTCTTGTTTGTTACTTTTCACTTCTTCTGCATGTCTTTCTGACTTTCTCTGTATCGCTGTCCATGTCTGTTTCTCTCCACAAAGAAAGTAAGCAAGCAGCTTTTGTTTTTTAACTGCCCAAGTATAAACAAACTTTGTTCATGCCCTTTGGCGCAATGCTTTCATCCTGGGATGTAGGGAAAAGTACATGATGCTTGTGGAATGCCAGCATTTCCTCATTACCTCCACCAAATGTAAAGAGACAGATCCTGAGCACTGCCAGACCACATTCTTACAACTCCCCCCTCTCCCCCCCCCCCCCTTATTTTTAACCCTTTGACTCCCACATCCTGTCTACCAACTTAAAAAACTTAACCCTTTGACTCTCATCTCACCCTATCATCCACCAACTTGCTACTGGTATCATTCATCTGTGTATGTGTTCAATAGATTCTTTTGTATTTTTTCTCTTTGGATTGATAATTGGGTTATATGTTATTAAGTGCGTTTTTGGGGTGTAGGGAAGTGTGATATGCGGAAGCAAGTTTTAGGTAATTTATACCTGTCTTTATATATATGTTTTTAGTGTCTTTAGTTATGTTTAAATTTGTTTTCAGGTATGTTTTTAATGAAATCCTCTTTGTGATAGTTTGGACAGGAGAGAGGTTCTAGGGTGGCATCTCCTTAGATTGGCATCTCCTTAGATTGGCATCTCCTTAGATTGGCATCTCCTTAGATTGTGTGCCAAATGCAGTGATATGTGTATTTAATGTTCTTTTCCTTTTGGTTCCAGTTGAAGTATTATGTACGTATTTTTGAAATGGTTATAGGTCTGATATGGCACTATTCAGTCGGCTGGGCTTTAATTAAACAACAATCTGGTTGGTTGGTTAGGTTTTTTTTTGTTTGTTTGTTTGTTTTAATCCTGTTGAAAGTTTTGTATGTTTTGAAGCAGTTATAGCCTGATATGGCTCTACACAGTCGGCTGGGCTTTAATTAAACAACAATCTGGTTGGTTGGTGTTAGTTGTTGTTTTTTTTTTTTTGTTTTGTTTTGTTTTTTAATCCTGTTGAAGTTTTGTGTATGTTTTGAAGCAGTTATAGCCCTGATATGGCTCTACACAGTCGGCTGGGCTTTAAACAACAACAGTAACAGTAGTCAGTCAGTCAGTCAGTCAGTCACAATGGCTGTACTCAATTTTCTTTTCCATTTTATGCCCTGTTGGAAGTAAAGCAGATGCTTTGGAAACGGTTATAGCCCCTGATATGGCTCTGCACAGTCGGTTGGGCTTTAAACAACAACAGTAACAGTTAGTCAGTCAGTCAGTCAGTCAGTCAGTCACAATGACTGTACAGTGTACTTAATTTTCTTTTCCATTTTGTGTCCTGTGGAAGTATAGTGTATATTTTTAAAGGGGTTATAGCCGCTGATATGGCTCTACCCAGTCGGCTGGGCTTCAAACAGAAATAACACAATAACAGAGATAGGTGTGTGTGTAGAGAAACAGGTGTGTCTGCTGAGGAGGAGGAGGAGGAGGAATGACGCCATCGCTGTGCCCCTCCCGGTTGTTCCCCACCTCCACCTATAGGCCTACCTGTTCTGTGTGGAATGTTGTAGTGTGGGAGTGTTCCTCCTGGGGGTCACCCTCACACACACACACACACCACACACACACACACACACACACACACACACACACACACCACACACACTCACACACACCACACACTCACACACTCACACACTCACACACACACTCACACATTCACACACACACACACATACACACACACATACACACACACACACTCACACACTCACACACACACACACACACACACACACACACACACACACACACACACACAACACACACACACACACACACACACACACACACACACAGAGGCTGCAACTTCCACCAGTTTGGAGGAGATGCCAACTCTTTTGAGAAGTCTTGACAATGGTTGAAAAGAGGGAGAAATTTGTAAATGTATACAGGATGGACCCACAAGTTTCGTTGATGAACCTGTGGAGTCGTGCCATTTGATTCCTCTTAAACTCCAATGAAATTCGAAATAAGTGTTACTGTCAGGCTAACAGGAACCAGAAAAAAACACGAAAAAAAGAATAAGAACGTGTATTCGATACAACAAGACAAGACAGGCGTTGTTATTCTTGTTTCATTTTTTTTCTGGTTCCTGTTTCTTTGAACGCAGGCAGTCACACATGTTTTGAATTTCATCATAGTTTAAGAGAAATCAAATAGCATGACTCTGCTGGTTCATCAATGAAACTTGTGGGTCTATCCTGTATATATATAAATTTCTCCCTGAAGTTTAAAAAAAACCAGTTGAATGAGTAGAAAATGGAAGTT
This sequence comes from Monoplex corrugatus, assembly GCA_030674185.1. NCBI lineage: Eukaryota > Metazoa > Mollusca > Gastropoda > Littorinimorpha > Ranellidae > Monoplex > Monoplex corrugatus. The sequence goes on from JAPXFY010000033.1 coordinate 39,880,975, forward strand.
GAGCTTTAACCCTTTGACTCCCACACCACGTCCACCAGCATCATGCATTGTCACCTTTGTTAGCAAAGCAAAAACTTAACCCTTAAGGGTTTAAGTTTTTGCTTTGCTAACATGCAGGGAGCTGGTGGATAGAGTGAAGGAGTCGAAGGAATACGTTTTTGCAATTGTGGATAGGGTGCGGGAGTCAAAAGATTAAAGCATTTTCTTCATGCGTTTGCATTTAATTACTTGTCTGTAATAAGCAAAAGTGCAGAGATTTTGATTTAACAGATCAACTCGAAGCCAAATGTAGATAATTATGTAAAGTGGTAAAAAGTGACTGGAAGCTGAAAGTGAATTTATATGTGGTAAAAGATGAAAAAAGAAACAACATATGATCACTAAGACAGTGACCATCTGCAGCACAAATATGTTATTTAACAACGAAATAAAAAAGAGAAAAAATGGGGGGGGGGGGGGGGAAGTGTCTAAACCAAACCATCATTCCCATCCATTGCACCCAAACCATCGCCCCCATACGTTCTGTGGTATGTTGAGAACTGCGTAAAACAATCTGTTGTCTGTGGCGTGTGCCACTGAATGTCACAGTACCCACCCGCCTCTGTTGAAGAAGTGTGTTGTGGGCCCTGAACAATGTCAGGCAAATTCTTTCTTCACCCACGTCTGTCTCAATACTGACGATGGGTAACGGTTTGTGTGTGTATCATCATCATCATCATCATCATCAAGTGCCTTGCCACATGGCGTTGGCGATCATGACCCTCCATATGCATCTGTCCCTTGTTGCAGCAAGCACATCTTCCACCCTCTTAGTCCTCGGCCACTCTGTGTGTGTATGCAAGTTACTTAATGCTGACCCCCACCCACCCACCCCAACCCCGTGGGAATGCCAGGGGCGCTTTCAGTATAAATAGTATCCCCACCTTCTGGAAATCTGTGGGCCCCAGTAGCTCAGTTGGTTTGAGCATCCAATTTACATGCTAATGGTTGTGGGTTCGAATCCCGGGGTGCGCGCACTACATTAAAACTGGCCTTCTCACTGTCCCATCTTAACATCATTGTTGTTCTGGTGGTGTTGGTATAGGATTAGATAAGTCCCCCCTATTAAAACTGGCCTTCTCACTGTCCCATCTTAACATCGTTGTTGTTCTGGTGGTGTCGATATAGGATTAGATAAGTCCCCCCTATTAAAACTGGCCTTCTCACTGTCCCATCTTTACATCATTGTTGTTCTGGTGGTGTTGGTATAGGATTAGATAAGTCCCCCTATTAAAACTGGCCTTCTCACTGTCCCAGCTTAACATCATTGTTGTTCTGGTGGTGTCGGTATAGGGTTAGGTAAGCCCCACTTCCCCCACTTTCCTGGGATGGTTATCCCCGTCGGCCATATCACCTGAGGTGGGTGTCGACGTAAAAACTGAACCAAATTAATCAAATGAAAAAAATGGAAATCTATGCTGGAAATTTTTCCTCTTTTCTGTCGCTCTCTTTGTTTCTGCCTTGTTCCTTTGCTTTCTGTCGTTTCTTCCTATCATTTTCTGCCTTGCTGGTCCATTCACCTGTTCGTGTACTTTAAAGTCTTACATACTTAGAATTGATAATTGGGCACCTGTATTAAATGCATTTCCTCCCATGGGGATGTCGGGGGCTCTTTCAGTATAAATACAATCCCCACCTTCTGGAAATTCTGTGCTAGAAATTTCCTAGTTTCTGTCACGGTCTCTGTTTCTGCCTTTTTCCTTTGCGTTCTGTCATTTCTTCTCATCATATTTTCTGCCTTGCTGGTCCATTCACCTGTACGTGTTCGATAAAGTCTTAGTACTTAGGATTGATGATAGGGTACATGTATTAAGCGCATTTTTGGCTCAAGGGAAATGAGGTACACAGAAGCAGTTTTAGGTAAGTTAGGCCCGTTTGTATATTAGTGTCCTTAGCTATGTTTAAATTTGTATTCAGGTGGTTTTGTTTGTTTTTAAATCCCCTGTATGATAAATTGGACGGAGTGGTTAGGCATATCCTTAGTCTATGTGCTCGGATGCATCGATACATGTACTTAAATTTCTTTTCCTTTTTTCCTGTTGAAGTATTGTGTATGTTTTGAAATGGTTATAGCCCTGGTATGGCTCTACGCAGTTGGCTGGGCTTTAAATAAAAAATAACAATAACAACGACAATACTAATGTTGAAAGACTGAAAGAAAAAAACATTCCATTGAAGTGACACTGGTTACAGTGATGATCATGATGACGACGATGATCATGATGATGACGATAATAATGATCAGGCTGGGGAATTCTCAGCGGATTCGTTATTTTCAGCGGAAAACGACAGGATTTCCGCGGCAGAAAAAAAAAATTCAGCTGTCTTCTTGCAGGAAATTACAACTTTCAACATTTTCTGCCCATATAATTTTGTGTTTGCTATTTTTAATGGCCCTTACACCAACGTAGTTTTGTATTTCAGGCTTCTTGGTTAACTTTTATCATGATACTTACAAGGAAAGGAAATATACACTTGTTTCTAACACAGTGTTGTTGCACAATGTATGACTATAAACGTGCACAGAATACAGTTACAAAATCATTGAAAAGAACTGAAATTGTAGGAGTTGAAAAAAAGAAAAAAACAACATTTAACTTCAAGGAGAGGCTTGAAAACATCTGAAAATTGTAAAAATGCTTCAGCTTCAGGGGGCTTCGCCCCCCTGACCCCCAGCAGGGCGTTGCCCCTGGACCCACACCATTTTCAGAGGAAACTCTTGCCAAGTGTTCCCCACCCTGATGATGACGACGACGACGATGATGATGATGACGATGATGATGACGATGATGACTACAACGATGATGATGATGATGAGACAACAAAGAAACACGAAGCTCATGACAATGAAAAAAAAAAAAAGTCATGGGTCTGGCTATTACGCAGAAGAAGATTGACAGTACGTGGCTTGTTTTTGCGCAAAGTACTTTATCTTGTCTGGGATCCAGTAAAAGTTGTTTGTGTTGGGGGAGAGGGAGGGGGGAGGTGGAGGGTGGTGAAGTAAAGACGTCGAGTTCTATTTCAAGGAAAGAAGAGTCCCAGTGTAGCTGTAGTTTTGACGCAGATTTCTTTTACCCACACAACTCTAAAAAATACGTCGACTCATAAGTTACGTATGCAGTGTTGAAATAGTCATTGTTAGACTACATCGTTTTAGTTTGTCAAGATGACGTCTTTGACGTCTTTGAACTCCGTATGTAGTGACGCCCACTGATGTCATGTGGTGGAGAAGATCCAAAATGATCATGGCATAAGCCTGAACCCTGTAACTCCCGCACCCTATCCACCAACTGCAAAAACTCAACCCTTTGACTCCCTCACTCTATTCACCAGTTTCCTGTGAGAAGCTGGTGTGGATAGGGTGAGGGAGTCAAAGAGTTAAAGGTTTTTGCTTTGCTAGCATGGTTGACAACGCAGGAAGCTGGTGGATAGGGTGAGGCAGTCAAAGGTTTAGGCCTGCGCATAAACTCATGAGCTGGCCAGGTCCTGAGATCCTACTATCGTATGGTTTTATATTTATACTATTACTAGTGTTTGTAGTAGTCTGTCATGTATACTAGTGTTTGTAGTAGTCTGTCATGTATACTAGTGTTTGTAGTAGTCTGTCATGTATACTGTATAGTGTTTGTAGTAGTCTGTCGTTGGAAAACTGTTGGCTACATTGTACTGACATGTGTATCTGTGTATCTTATCTTTTAAAAATAATGGGGGGGGGGGGGGGGGACTGAATGAAAACACAGCCAGCCATTCTCAGCCAGCCACTCACTGTCACAGCCAGCCACTTACTGTCACAGCCAGCCACTCACACTGTCACAGCCAGCCACTCACACTGTCACAGCCAGCCACTCACACTGTCTCAGCCAGCCACTCACACTGTCTCAGCCAGCCACTCAGCCAGCCACTCACACTGTCACATCCAGCCACTCACACTGTCACAGTCAGCCACTACAGCCAGCTCTCACAGCCAGCCACTCACAGCCAGCCACTCACAGCCAACCACTCACAGCCAGCCACTCACAGCCAGCCACTCTCAGCCAGCCACTCTCAGCCAGCCACTCTCAGCCAGCCACTCAGCCAGCCAGCCACTCACAGCCAGCCACTCTCAGCCAGCCACTCAGCCAGCCACTCTCAGCCAGCCACTCACAGCCAGCCCACTCAGCCAGTCAGCCACTCAGCCAGCCACTCTCAGCCAGCCACTCTCAGCCAGCCACTCACAGCCAGCCACTCAGCCAGCCATTCACAGCCAGCCACTCACAGCCAGCCACTCACAGCCAGCCACTCACAGCCAGCCACTCACAGCCAGCCACTCACAGCCAGCCACTAAGTGTAAACTTTTCTCACCGCACTAAATGAAAGCAAGGCCAAGCACAGACACCTCACTCCCACCCCTAGTCGATATTGCACGTAGCCTCCGCTGCTTATCAACATGATTAAAGTAATGTCTCCTTTATTGTATCTCCTCAAGTCTATCATCCACCTTCGAGGAAAAAAATGGTAGATTAATAAATGATAATAAATGAGAAATAACGAATAGCAATAAACAGGCACACACACACGCGCACACACACACACACACGCACACACACACATACACGCGCATGCACACACACGCACACACACACACACACGCTCGCACGCACGTACGCACAGATTAATAAATGATAAATGAGAAATAATGAATAGCAATAAACAGGCACACACACACACACACACACACACACACATACACACACACACAAGCACACACACACACACAAGCACACACACAAACACACACACACATACATACAAACACACACACACACACGCACACACACACACACAAACACACACACACACGCACGCACACACACACACACACGCACGCACACACACACACACACACACACACACACACACACACACACACACACACACACACAAACACACACACACAAACGCACACACAAAAACACACACATACAAACACACACACACACACACACAAAACAAACACACAGACACTCACATACACCCACACACACATCAGGATGCCAAGAAAACAATAGAATGAATTACAAGACAGATATCTTCAGAATGAATTACAGGGCACATACCTTTAAGATGATGATGATAACCGATTGCAGTGATGAAATCGATGATACATACGACAAAAACTTGAAATTGTGGACATAAATTGGCTGTGACTGATACGCAGAAGATGACATGATCTAACCGCAACGTTTTGTTTTTGTTTTTTGTTTTTGTTTTTGTGCGAGGCAACGTGGCCTGGCCGCTTTGTGTGTGTGTGTGTGTGTGTGTGTATAGGTTGGGGTGTGTGGTGTGCGTGTGTGTGTGCGTGCGTGTGTGTGTGTGTTTGTAAGGGGGGGGGGGGTTGGTGTGTGTGTGAGGGAGGAGGGTTGGTGTGTGTGTGTGCGTGCGTGCGTGTGTGGTTAGTGTGTGTGTGTGCTGGATAGTGTGTGGGATATAGTGTGTGTGATAGTGTGGGGGGAGGTGTGTGGGGTTGGTGTGTGTGGGGGGGGGGGGGGAGTTAGAGTTTGTATATGTGTGCGTGGATTAGTGTGGGGGGGAGGGGGTGTGTGTGGTTGGCGTGTTTGGGGGGGGGGAGAGGTGTGTGTGTGAGTGTGTCTGTGCGTACTTGTGTGTGTGCGTGCGCGCGGGTGTGTGTGTTTGTGAGAGAGAGGAAAGGAAGTTTATCATTCCTGGTGATCTGATGAAAGTTGAAAGCGCCGACGTTGCGTCACAGACGGAGCTAATTTTGGAACCGTTCTGCCAGGTAGTTTGTGTGCCTCCTTGCCAAAAGTTGTAAATGGGCCGGTGTTTGTTAGTTAAGATGGGTTGTAAAGATAGGTGAGGGATCGTGTTTGGGTTGGCTGGAGGTGGGTTGCTTGCTTGCTTGATTGTGTCGGTGGGGGTGATGAGGGGAGGGGGTTAGGGGTCAGTAACGGCTGAAAGGATGTGTCAAAGTTTGGAGTATCTGTATTTTCAAGTGGACGTAGAGATTTTAAGATGAGTTTTGACTATTCAGAGGATGGCGAAATGTTGTTGTTGTTGTTGTTGTTATTATATTATTATTATTATTATTATTATTACCAATACTACTACTTCTACTACTACTGCTACTACTACTGCTGCTACTACTACTATTGTTGTTCTTCTTCTTTTTTCTTCTTCTTCTTCTTCTTCTTCTCATTATTATTCTTCTTCTTCTTATATTTTTTCTTTTTTTTTTTTTTTTTTTTTTGTCTTCTTCTTCTTTTTCTTCTTCTTCTTCTACTTCTTTTTCTTCTTCTCATACTTCTTCTTCTTCTTATACTTCTTCTTCTTCTTCTTCTTCTACTTCTTCTTCTCTCATACTTCTTCTTCTTCTTCTTCTTCTTCTTCTTCTTTTTTTCTTCTTCTCATACTTCTTCTTCTACTTCTTTTTCTTCTTCTCATACTTCTTCTTCTTCTTATACTTCTTCTTCTTCTTCTTCTTCTACTTCTTCTTCTTCTTCTACTTCTTCTTCTTCTTCTTCTTCTTCTTCTCATACTTCTTCTTCTTCTTCTTCTTCTTCTCATACTTCTTCTTCTTCTTCTTCTCATACTTCTTCTTCTTCTTCTTCTCATACTTCTTCTTCTTCTTCTTCTACTACTACTTCTTCTTCTTCTTCTATTTTTGTCTCTGTGGATTTACTTTATGAAACTCAGGCTACTCTCCTCTTGGAGAGTACGTTGCAGTGCCATCTTTTTTCCTTCTTTCTTTCTTTGGCCAACATTTTAGAAAGGCAAGAAGACTAATTGGCCTTCAAGTGGAGATACCTGGAATATCCATACCTACTTCTCCAATGTTTTATACCAGGCTAATTGGCCTTTAAGTGGAGAGACCAGGAATATCCATACCTACTTCTCCAATGTTTTATACCAGGCTAATTGGCCTTTAAGTGGAGAGACCTGGAATATCCATACCTACTTCTCCAGTGTTTTATACCAGGCTAATTGGCCTTCAAGTGGAGAGAGACCTGGAATATCCATACCTACTTCTCCAATGTTTTATACCAGGCTAATTGGCCTTTAAGTGGAGAGACCTGGAATATCCATATCTACTTCTCCAATGTTTTATACCAGGCTAATTGGCCTTCAAGTGGAGAGACCAGGAATATCCATACCTACTTCTCCAGTGTTTTATACCAGGCTAATTGGCCTTTAAGTGGAGAGGGACCTGAAATATCAACACCTATCTGTCCAATGTTTTATACCAGGCAGGCCGGGGGGGGGGGGGTGGGGGGTGGATTGAATATAAATATTGAAAATGTAAGGGCGGCTCACTTCAGAAAAGAGAGATCAAGCATAATCTGGTGTGGTTGCCATACAGATGGGTGACCAGTTGTATGCCCTTGTTTGAACACACCATCCCCAAATCACCCAGCTGTAAAGAGGTTAACTGTCTCTTTTTGAATGATCGGGGAAGGTAAATCGGTTGTGGAGAGGAGATGGGCATTACTATGGTAATTCTGGACCACAGAGAAACATTGGCCGCCCACAGCTGAGACACAAAGACGTTTGCAAACGTGACATGAAGGCGCTTGAGATCAACACTGAGTCCTGGGAGGACCTCGCAGCTGGAGAACCACTCTCAAGAAACAGCTGTGGATTGGTGAGGACAAACTGTCAGCTGCTGCAGCAGAAAAGCGAGTCCGCAGAAAAGGGATGACAGCCAGCAGACCAGCATCAGCATACACATGCGACCGCTGCGACAGAGACCGCCTCTCTCGCGTCGGTCTCTACAGTCACAGGCAACGCTGCTTGGACCAAGCAGACAGCCCATTTAGACATCAGAACGGATGTACTTTGTCCATGGTCAGTCATGACCGAGGGAGGCCTACCTACCTCTGGACCACAGAGGTGTGGAGGTCTTCAGCGTCTTGCTGTCCATGTCCATCCATTGCCCAGGTTGTAGTTTCAGTTTCAGTTTCTCAAGATGACGTCTCTGCGCTCGGAATGAATTCCATGTATATATGCACTAACGTCACAGGTGCCATATAATGGTGATCATGGCACAAGCCTTAAAGCCTGCACATAAACCCATGAGCTGGCGAGGTTTCTGAGGTCCTATTTTTGAGGTTCTGGGAAATCTTTGACCTTTTTTGTTTTTGCCTTATGGTAAAAAAACAAAAACAAAAACAAACAAAACAAATGTTTGTTTGAAAAACACGCTTCTGGTATGGTTTAGGTACTATTGTATATGGGCCGCTCGGTAGCTGAAATACAGATGATCATTTTTGGTCTGACAGCCTTCTTATCTCTCTCTGTCTCTCTGTCTGTCTGTCTTTGTCTCTCTCTCTCTCTCTCTCTCTCTCTCTCTCTCTCTCTCTCTCTCTCTCTCTCTCTCTCTCTCTCCCCCTCTCTCTCACACATGCACACAATCTCTCTCTCTGTTTCTCTCTTTGTCTCTCTCTCTCTCCCCTCCCCCTCCCCCTCTCACATGCACACGATCTCTCTCTCTGTCTCTCTGTCTCTCTCTCTCTCCCTTCCCCTTCCCCTCTCTCTCACACATGCACACAATCTTTGTCTGTCTCTCTCTCTCACACACACACACACACACACACACACGTGCACACAATCTCTCTCTCTCTCTCTCTCTCTCTCTCTCTCTCTCCCTCCCTCCCCCTCCCTCCCTCTCCCTTTCTGTCTCATTTTCTCTCTTTCTC
>JAPXFY010000033.1:39899703-39912203 GCA_030674185.1 Monoplex corrugatus
TTACTGTAAGAAATCATATTTTACTGTGAAGGATAGCATTATTACTGTAAGGAATATGCATTATTTTACTGTAGAATATGCATATTACTGTAAGAATATATTATTTTACTGTACATGAATATATGATATTTAGTACAGAATTGCCATTTATAATTGTTAAGGATTCAGAGCTCTGCTTTACTACAGATTGCTTTTTAATGTACAGGAATAGCTTCTTTACTGTACAGAATGCATTATTTTTAAGTTACAGGAATATGCATTATATTTACTTTACAAGAATTATGGTCTGTTTTAATGTCAAAGATAGCTTATTTTACTGTAAGAATATCTTTTTTTCTCTAAGAGATATCACTATGTACTGTACGTAATATCATTATTTATAAGTACAGAACTTGCTACTTTACTGACAGGAATTGCATTAATTACTGTACAGGTCTGGCATATTTCACGTCAGGATGACTGTACAGAAAGAATATTTTACAAGGAATATGCATTATTTTACTGTACAAATATGACACTTTTTACTTAGGAAATGCACTATTTTACTGTCAGAATATGCATTATTTACTGTACAGAAAGCATTATTTTACTGTACAGAATATGCACTATTTTACTGTACAGGAATATGCATTATTTTACTGTACAGGAATATACACTATTTTACTGTACAGGAATATGCATTATTTTACTGTACAGGAATATGCACTATTTTACTGTACAGGAATATGCATTGTTTTACTGTACAGGAATATGCATTATTTTACTGTAAGGAATATGCATTATTTTACTGTACAGGAATATGCATTGTTTTACTGTACAGGAATATGCATTATTTTACTGTACAGGAATATGCATTATTTTACTGTACAGGAATATGCATTATTTTACTGTACAGGAATATGCATTATTTTACTGTAAGGAATATGCATTATTTTACTGTACAGGAATATGCATTATTTTACTGTAAGGAATATGCATTATTTTACTGTACAGGAATATGCACTATTTTACTGTACAGGGATATGCATTATTTTACTGTACAGGAATATGCATTATTTTACTGTAAGGAATATGCATTATTTTACTGTACAGGAATATGCACTATTTTACTGTACAGGGATATGCATTATTTTACTGTACAGGGATATGCATTATTTTACTGTACAGGGATATGCATTATTTTACTGTAAGGACTATGCATTATTTTACTGTAAGGACTATGCATTATTTTACTGTAAGGAATATGCATTATTTTACTGTAAGGAATATGCATTATTTTACTGTACAGGAATATGCATTATTTTACTGTAAGGAATATGCATTATTTTACTGTAAGGAATATGCTTTATTTTACTGTAAGGAATATGCATTATTTTACTGTAAGGAATATGCATTATTTTACTGTAAGGAATATGCATTATTTTACTGTAAGGACTATGCATTACTTACTTTACTGTAAGGAATATGCATTATTTTACTGTAAGGAATATGCATTACTTACTTTACTGTAAGGACTATGCATTATTTTACTATGTTAAGATCACCACCATTGTAAATTTTTAATGAAGATGATAATGAATAGATCTGTATACTGTTTAACTATGTCAAGACCACCACCAACATAGATTTTGATGAAAACCGTAATGACTATGATTTATTTTACTGTGTTAAGACCACCACAAACATGAATTTTTAACCCTTTGACTCCCACTCCCTAACCACCAACTGCAAAAACGTAACCCTTTGACTCACCCTGTCCACCAATTTTCTTCAGGAAGTTGATAGATAGGGTGAGGGAGTCAAAGGGTTAAGTTTTTGATTTGCTAGCATGGATAGGGTGAGGGAGTCAAAGGGTTAAGTTTTTGATTTGCTAGCATGGTTGACAGTGCAGGATGCTGGTGGACAGGGTGCGGGAGTTAAAGGGTTAAGTTTTTGGTTTGCTAGCATGGTTGACAGTGCAGGGTGCTGGTGGACAGGGTGTTGGTAGTCAAAGGGTTAAGTTTTTGATTTGCTAGCATGGTTGACAGTGCAGGATGCTGGTGGACAGGTGTGAGTCAAAGGGGTTAATGTATTGTTTTATTTTACAGATTTTAATGAAAATTGTAATGAATGTATTACTTAATTTTACTACACCACCACCACCAACAGCAGCAACAACAACAATGACAGTGAAGGTGATAAAAGGCAGAGTAATAGCCTCCATCTTCTCCATCTTCAGCATGATGATGATGATAATATTATTAATTTTTGCATTAATAATATTGATATTGGAGGTCAGAAGCTCTGCCTTTTATACACTTTTTTAAAGAGTTCAGAAGCTCTGCCTTTATACATTTTTTTTAAAGAGCTCAGAAGCTCTGCCTTTCTACACTTTTTTTAAAAGTTCAGAAGCTCTGCCTTTATACACTTTTTTAAAGAGTTCAGGTCTGCTTTTAGAGTTCATAAGCACTGCCTTTATTTATACCCTTTTTTTTTTTTTAGAGTTCAGAAGGTCTGCCTTTATACACTTTTTATTAGAGTTCATAAGCTCTGCCTTTACCAGGGCTTAAAACGTTCCGCGTCTGGGCGGAATTCCACGATTTCGGTTTGTCAAAAAAAAAAAAAAAAAAAAAAAGGGAACCTTTCTCCCCGTTTCCCAAATATATCTTCCTATAATAATTATGTGTTTACAGAAATTTTTATGCACTAAATATCTCTTGAAATTATGTCCAGAAAGCACGAAATGGCATAGATTTACACTTGGTTTTTAAAAAATTTTCACAGGGGATTATGTCCCCGGACCCCCCTAGTTTCAGTGGTTTTTTCCTCCTGATTTAAGCCCAGCTTTATACCCTTTTTTTAAGAGTTCAAAAGGTCTTCTTTTAGAGTTCAGAAGCTCTGCCTTTATACACTTTACCCCCCCCCCCCCCCCCCCCCCCCCCCTTGTCCAGAACCAGACAGTATAGACACAACTACAAGATAAAACTTCATACACATGGTGAGCTTTGTTCCAAATACAGCTTTTCCCCCAAAGCTACAGCACAGAGTTTGGATGGTGAAGAAGACTTGGTATATAATAAAGCGAACTATTTCTGATTCCACTATTTTGGGACCTTCCCCCCTTGTGAGAGAGATAAGATAACTGTGTAAGCCCATCCTCACTTCTAGGTCTCTTCCTTCTTTCCAGAGGTGGAAGATCTTTGTACAATTACTAGCTAAAATAGATGTAGTAACAGTAGTAGTAGTACTGTTGTTCTTTTAGGTGTAGTAACAGTAGTAGTATTACTGTTGCTGTTATTCTCGTAGTAGTAGTAGTAGTACTGTTACTGTTATTCTTGTTTAAAGCCCAGCCGGCTGCATAATCATATCAGGGCTATAACCGTTTCAAAACATACAGAACACTTTTAACAGGAAAAAAAGGAAAAGAACATTAAGTTCGCATATCAGTGCATTTGTGCACATAATCTAAGGAGATAGCCCTAGCGTTGACCACTCCGTTTGCATCGCATAGGGGTTTATGTTGTTGTGTGTGTGTGTGTGCGCGCGCGCGCTCACGCTTTTTATTTAACATTTTTCGGGGTAAGATGCAGAGTGCTGTCAGTACTTTCTTTTTATGCAACACTTTTTGGACAAGACCAGACATTGCGTCAAATGATGAATAATGAGTATGTCAGCTCAGTCAGTTGCTGACTGATAGACACCATGGTCAAAGTGAATGACAGTAAAAATGTTTTGACTACCAATCAGCTTTGGAGTTTGATCCTGCCTGGTCATCTCCGGTGAGGAGGGTGAAGGGTAGAGATTTTTAGAGAGAGAGAGGGTAGGGGAGAAGGGGGAGAGAGAGAGAGAGATAAAGCAACAGCCAGAGAGAGAGACTAGAGAGAGAGACAGACAATTTACTCAAATTATGTGCAGACCTTCTAGTTACTAAGCCCCCCCCCCCCCCCACACACACACTCAGCCAGAGAGAGGGAGAAGGGGAGAGACAGAGATTGATGAAGCATGAGACACAGAGAGAGAGACAGACAGAGAGACAGACAATTTACTCAAATAATGTGCAGACCCTCTAGTTCCTAACCCTCTCCCCACCCCCATTCCCCACTCCTCTTCATATGTACATGCCTGCAAAACATCAAAGATGCGCGCTAAAGATCCTGTATGGCAAGTCCATATTTTGTGATTATTTGAAAACATGAAAACACCCAGCAAGCTCGCCCACCAAAAGAAGAGAGAATGCAGACTGTGCAGCAACATACCGCCTGCGCAGTGTGGGCAAAAACAACATGTGTACACACGTCATCATCATCATCAGGTGCCCTGCTGCATGGCGTTGGCTATCATGGACTTCCATCTGTCTCTTATCTCTCGTTGCCCCTAGCATCTCTCCCACCCCCCTCGTCCCCAGCCACTCTGCAAGTCCGTCCAGCATTTTCTTCCTGGGTCTACCTGATGCTGTCTTTCCCTCCAGCTTTCCCGTTGTGACCAGGTGCTCCAAATCCCCCTTCCTCATAAAATGGCCTATAAATGTTGCCTGTCTTTTCCTGATCTTCCTTATGAGTGATCTACTTGTGTCTGCCTCCATCAAGACTTGTCTCGTTTGTTTTCTTTGCTGTCCATGGAACTCTCAACATTCTTCTTAGAAACCACATCTCGGCTGCTTCAGTCTTGTTCTGGTTTTGTTTGTTGACTGTCCACACCATCACATCCGTACAACAGTATTGGTTCTATATAATGTATACACACATCTGAGGAAAATGCTGTAAAACCAAACAAAACAACAACAACAACAACAACAACAAGATGAAGTTACTGACCACACAACCAGAGCCAAAGCACGTTTTGAGCGTCATATCAGTGACATAGAACACAGTGTTTACTTTGTTTACAATGTATGGTAAACAGTTGATATTGTTTACAGTGGGGGTAAATAGTGTTTATTGTGTGGGGTAAACATTTTTACAGTGCACGGTAAACAGTGGGAGAGAAGAAGGAGTGTTGTTTACACCATGGGTAAACATTGTTTACAGTGGGGTAAATGTTGTTTATAGTGTAGTTTAAACATTGTTTACACACTATAGGATAAACAGTGTTTACAGTGTGGGGTGAACATTGTTTACTCTGCAGGTAAACATTGTTTATTTTGTGGGGGTAAATAATGTATGCAGTATAGGGGAACACTATTTACAATGTAGGGTAACATTGTTCATAATGTAGGGTAAACACTATTTACAGCATAGGGTGAACATTGTTTACATTGTGGGGTAAACATTGTTTACAGTGTGGGGGTAAACATGATGTTTAGTGTAGGGTAAATATTGTTTATAGTGTAGGGTAAACATTTCTCACTGTAAACATTGTTTAAAGTGTAGGGTAAACATAGTGTTCAGTGTGGGGTAAACATTCACAGTGTGGGGTAAACATTGTTCACAGCATAAAGTAAATATTGTTTATAGTATAGGTGAACATTGCGTACCATAAACATTGTTTACAGTGTGGGGCAAACATTATTCACAGTGTAAGTTAAATATTGTTTATAGTGTAGGGTAAACATTGCATACCGTAAACATTGTTTACAGTGTAGGGCAAACATTGTTCACAGTGTAAGGTAAATATTGTTTATAGTGTAGGGTAAACATTGCTTACCATAAACATTGTTTACAGTGTAGGGCAAAACATTGTTCACAATGTAAGGCAAATATTGTTTATAGTGTAGTGTAAACATTGCTTACTGTAAACATTGTTTACAGTGTGGGGCAAACATTGTTCACAATGTAAGGCAAATATTGTTTATAGTGTAGTGTAAACATTGCGTACCGTAAACATTGTTTACAGTGTAGGGCAAAACATTGTGTACAGTATGGGGTAAACACGGTGTATAGTGTTTTTTGACTAAGCAGTGTGTACAGTATGGGGTAAACGCGGTGTATAGTGTTTTTTGACTAAGCAGTGTGTACAGTATGGGTACACACGGTGTAATAGTGTTTGTTGACTAAGCAGTGTGTACAGTATGGGGTAAACACGGTGTATAGTGTTTTTTGACTAAGCAGTGTGTACAGTATGGGGTAAACGCGGTGTATAGTGTTTTTTGACTAAGCATGTGTACAGTATGGGGTAAACACGGTGTATAGTGTTTTTTGACTAAGCATGTGTACAGTATGGGGTAAACACAGTGTATAGTGTTTGTTGACTAAGCAGTGTGTACAGTATGGGGTACACACGGTGTATAGTGTTTTTTGACTAAGCAGTGTGTACAGTATTGGGTAAACACGGTGTATAGTGTTTTTTGACTAAGCAGTGTATACAGTAAGGGGTAAACACGGTGTATAGTGTTTGTTGACTAAGCAGCGTATACAGTATTGGGCAAACACAGTGTATAGTGTTTGTTGACTAAGCAGCGTACACAGTATGGGGTAAACACGGTGTATAGTGTTTTTTTTTACTAAGCAGTGAGTACAGTATGGGGTAAACACAGTGTATAGTGTTTTTTTGACTAAGCAGTGTGTACAATATGGGGTAAACACGGTGTATAGTGTTTTTTTGACTAAGCAGTGTGTACAATATGGGGTAAACACGGTGTATAGTGTTTGTTGACTAAGCAGTGTGTACAGTATGGGGTAAACACAGTGAATAGTGTTTGTTGACTAAGCAGTGTGTACAGTATGGGGTAAACATGGTGAATAGTGTTTGTTGACTAAGCAGTGTGTACAGTATGGGGTAAACATGGTGTATAGTGTTTTTTTACTAAGCAGTGTATACAGTAAGGGGTAAACACGGTGTATAGTGTTTTTTGACTAAGCAGTGTGTACAGTATGGGGTAAACATGGTGTATAGTGTTTTTTGACTAAGCAGTGTGTACAGTATGGGGTAAACATGGTGTATAGTGTTTTTTGACTAAGCAGTGTGTACAGTATGGGGTAAACATGGTGTATAGTGTTTGTTGACTAAGCAGTGTGTACAGTATGGGGTAAACACGGTGTATAGTGTTTGTTGACTAAGCAGTGTGTACAGTATGGGGTAAACACGGTGTATAGTGTTTTTTGACTAAGCAGTGTGTACAGTATGGGGTAAACACGGTGTATAGTGTTTGTTGACTAAGCAGTGTGTACAGTATGGGGTAAACATGGTGTATAGTGTTTTTTGACTAAGCAGCGTATACAGTATGGGGCATTCCGCAAACACAGTGAATAGTGTTTTTTGACTAAGCAGTGTATACAGTATGGGGTAAACACGGTGTACAGTGTTTTTTGACTAAGCAGTGTGTACAGTATGGGGTAAACACGGTGTACAGTGTTTTGACTAAGCAGTGTGTACAGTATGGGGTAAACACGGTGTACAGTGTTTTTTGACTAAGCAGTGTGTACAGTATGGGGTAAACACGGTGTACAGTGTTTGTTGACTAAGCAGTGTGTACAGTGTGGGGTAAACACGGTGTACAGTGTTTTGACTAAGCAGTGTATATAGTATGGGGTAAACACGGTGTACAGTGTTTTTGACTAAGCAGTGTGTACAGTATGGGGTAAACACGGTGTATAGTGTTTTTTGACTAAGCAGTGTGTACAGTATGGGGTAAACATGGTGTGCAGTGTTTTTTGACTAAGCAGTGTGTACAGTATGGGGTAAACATGGTGTATAGTGTTTGTTGACTAAGCAGTGTGTACAGTATGGGGTAAACACAGTGTATAGTGTTTGTTGACTAAGCAGCGTATACAGTATGGGGTAAACACAGTGAATAGTGTTTTTTGACTAAGGCTGTAAGGACTTGGCAGATCAGCTGGTCACTTGGCTGTGGACACTGTCCAATTATTGGCATGGTTGGTTGGTGTGTTTGTGTGTGGATGGAGATGGAGAGGAAAGAATTGAAGACACCTGTGGGTAAGGTACTAGGTTGGGGGTGTTCTGAATTCTCTGTGAGCTTTCCTTTCCTTTTTTTTTTTTTTTCCCCTTTATTTATTTATTAGTTATCCCTTTTTGTCCACTGGATGAGGCGGCAGGGAAGTTTTTAGTCTTCTTTTTATTATCCGTTGTTTGGTGTTTGTGGCCGTGCGTTCGTGCTTGACAAAGGCCGGTTGGCCGAAAATTTGCGCTTGTCTGTCTTGTTTTGTTGAATACGCGCTTACATTGGTTTTCTTGTTCTTTTGGTTCCTTTTTAGTTATGTATCTATTTTATTTGTTATTTTTTTTATTGTATTTATTTATTTATTTAGCACGTTTTGTTTATTTTGCACATTTATTTATTTATGTATCTATTTAGTTATTTGTTTACTTTTTTTTAATTTTGTTTATCTCTTTATTTCTTTCTTTATTATTTCTTTATTTATTTTGTGCTGAGGCAGTTTTTGTGCTCACCATCTCCCCCCCCCCGCCCCTACCAGACCACCTTAATGGTCACAGAAGCTGGCACAGCTTTTACAGTGCGATGATGAGGATGGCATAGGATGCTGTGGAGGTCCATGTAGGATTTAGACTGCGTAACAGGGCCGTACTCTATGCTTACTATCATGATATATCCTGGCTGTCAACCAGGCCCAAGAGATCATAAATTTCACCTGATATGATTTTGCCTCTAATTAAGATTGAGGCAGCCGAGATGTGGTTTCTCAGAAGAATGTTGAGAGTTCCATGGACAGCAAAGAAACAAACGAGACAGTGAGTCTTGATGGAGGCAGATACAAGTAGATCACTCATAAGGAAGATTAGGAACAGACAGGCAACATTTGTAGGCCATTTTATGAGGAAGGGGGATTGGAGCACCTGGTCACAACGGGAAAGCTGGAGGGAAAGAGAGCACCAGGTAGACCCAGGGAGAGAATGCTGGATGGACTTGCAGAGTGGCTGGGGATGAGGAGGGTGGGGGAGATGCTAAGGGCAACGAGAGATAAGATGGTTGGAAGTCCATGGTCGCCAACGCCATGCGGCAGGGCACCTGATGATGATGATGATGATGATATGATTTTACGGCTGTTTTTCTTTAATTGCATTTTAGACTTGCAAGGTTAACGGTGAGCATGGTTTTTAACTGTTGTCTTTTATCTTAACTGGGTTGTCGTTTTTGACGTGGTGTTGGCCCTGATAAAGTGATACGTCTCTTGTAATCGGCTGGGTTATAAGCAGTATGAACATGGAACTTGATGCATATGGAAGGCTTGATCGCCAACGCCATGCTGCAGGGCACATAATGATGACGATGATGGCTCTGTGCAGATGGCTGGGCTTTAAACAGTAAGAATAGGAATATGCTTTCCCAGTTTATTCCGTTGATGATTGTAACAGTTGTTCTGATTGGTCTGTTTGCCAGGAACGGCAGCTCCGTGGCCCTGAAGGTCATCAAGAATGTGGACAAGTATCGGGAGGCGGCCAAGCTGGAGATTAACGTCCTGGAAAAACTCAAAGAGAAGGACCCCAATGGAAAATAGTAAGTTTGCCTTTGTCTTTGTGTGGATGGAAAATAGTGGTTTTTGTATTGTGTTAATTTCAAATAGCAGGTTTGCCTTTGTTTTGTGTGAATGGCATATAGTGGTCTTTGTTTTTTGTGAATGGCAAATAGGTTTGCCTTTGTTTTGTGTGAACAGAAAATAGTGGCCTTTGTTTTGTGTGGATGGAAAATAGTAGGTGCCTTTGTCTTATGCAAATGGAAAATAGTAGGTTTATTTTGTCTTGTGTGAATGGAAGATTAGAGGTTTGTCTTGGTGTGAATGAAATATATGCCTTTGTTTTGTGGAATGGAAAAATGATTTGCCTTTGTCTTGTGTGAATGGAAAAAAGATTTGCCTTTGTTTTGTGTGAATGGAAAAAAGATTTGCCTTTGTTTTGTGTGAATGGAAAAAAGATTTGCCTTTGTTTTGTGTGAATGGAAAAAGTGTTTGCCTTTGTTTTGTGTGAGGTGGAATAAAAAAAATTTGCCTTTGTTTTGTGTGAATGGAAAGTAAGATGCCTGTTTTGTGTGAATGGAAAAAAGATTTACCTTTGTCTTGTGTGAATGGCAATAGTAGATGCCTTTGTGTTTTGTGTGAATGGAAAACATTTAGGTATGTGCCTTTGTTTTGTGTGAATGGAAAATGGTTGGTGCCTTTGTCTGTAAAAAAAAATGTGCATGTGTGTTTAAGTGGGAAGGGCAGAGATAGTGATGAGTATGTAAACCAATTTTTGAAAGATGTGTAAAGTGTTTGGAATAGGGGCAGTAAATCGCATAAATAATACGTTGTAGTTTGAAGGGAAGGCAGAAGTATGCAGTCTTCCACATTATTAACTCTTCGACTCCTGTACCATATCTACCAACGGCAAACACTTGACCCTTTGACTCCCACACCCAATCTTCCACCTGCAAAAACTTAACCCTTTGACTCCCTGACACTATCCACCAGCTTCCTGCAGGATGCTGGTGAATAGGGTGAGAGAGTTAAAGGGTCAAGTTTTTGCTTTGCTAGCATAGCTGACAATGCAGGATGCTGAAGAACAGGGTGCGGGAGTCAAAGGGTTGAGGGAAATTCTGTGTGGGTCTGGGGTAGAAGTGAGAGGGTTTAAGTTTTTGCAGTTGGTGGATAGGGTGCAGGAGTTAAAGGGTTAAATACATGATCTAATTCTATTTTTGTATATATGTGTGTTGTTGTTGTTGTTTTTTTTTCTGGTTCGTATTTATTTGTTTGCTGGCAATCACTTTGATTGAGATTTCAGTGTTGTGAGAGACTTTAACCCTTTGACTCCTGCACCCTGTCAACCAGCATCCTGCATTGTCAACCATGCCAACAAAGCAAAATCTTAACCCTTCGATTTTCTTATGTTATCCACCAGCTTCCTGCAGGAAACTGGTGGATAGGGTGAGGGAGTCAAAGAGTTCAGTTTTTGCCGTTGGTGGATAGGGTGTGGGAATGAAAGGGTTAAAAGTGAACTCTGTTTATTTGATGTTGCAGTATGTGTGTTCAAATGATGGACTGGTTCGACTACCATGGCCACGTCTGTATATCCTTCGACATGCTCGGCCTCAGCGTCTTCGACTTTCTGGTGAGTTCCTTCCCTTCATTTCTCTCTTCTCGTATGCAGGGCATGGGTGGGGGGGTGGGGGGGGGGGGGTGGGGGGGCAGGGTGTGTGTGTATGTTTCTTCTTCTTTTTTGCTCTTTGTTACATATGAGAGAAGACAAATGAGTGAATGGAACTGTGTTTTATTCTGTTTGGGTAAGAATATCGGCACTTTGGCCGACTTGACTTGGTGCGGTGGCTACACTAAATGTATCGATGTAGTGATTACCAGTGGACAGATGCACGCATGCATGCATGCACATATGCACTCACATATGCATGCACACACACACACACACACACACACACACACACACACACACACACACACACACACACACACACACACACACACACACACACACACACACTAACGAAAACATCAGGATGAAAGACAGCATTCCTGATATTATACCAAAATATAATTATACACGCGCTGATTGGTCCTTGTTTCAGACTGTTCTTTCTAATCGAGATTTCACACATTATGACAGTGAAAATGTAGACGTTCTGTTTTCTAAATTCCAGGAGTCAGTTCTAGCTGCTGCAGACCTTTCCATCCCGAAACTCAAAACTTTTAAGTCTAATAACCGTTTGGGTAATGTTTGGTGGACGGAGGTATGTGAGCAAGCAGTTCAGTATAAAAAAGAGAAATACAAAATCTACATCAAAAGCAGGAAACCTGAAGATCATATGGAAATGAAAAAAGCTAACACCCAGTGTAATAAAATCATCGCTGAAGCAAAGAAAAATTACTGGGCATCATACTGCACAAAAGAAATTTCAGATTTCAAGGATTTCCATAAAGTATGGACAAAAATGAATCAAATGAAAAATGGAGCCAACTTACCTAGGTGTCCAATAATGATTGATACAAGTTACAAATTTCTTTCCGACATGGACAAAGCTGAAACATTTGTGGAACTTTTTGCCCAAAATAGTAAAGTAGATGGTTTGACTCCTACCTGCAAACACTACAGGGAAATGGCAGCTAACAACCCTATCTACACTGATCCAATACCTCAAAATGATCTCTGGTTTAATTCTCCAATCACCTTAGAAGAGTTAAAAAACACTATCTTGTCTCTGCGCAACAAAAGGAGTTCGGTAGGTGTTGATGCAGTTTCAACTGAAATGATTAAACATCTTCCAGAAAACTATATTATTTTTTTACACAAAATTTTTCAGAAATGCTGGGCTGGTGGAACTATACCACAATTATGGCAAACGTCTGTTGTTATACCAGTATTAAAAGCAGGAAAGCCTAAAAACAATAAAAACAGTTACAGACCTATTGCTTTAACGTCCCATACGAGCAAACTATTGGAAAAATTGGTATTAACCAGACTTGTACATTACTGTGATAAAAATAACGTTATTCCAGTAAATCAGGCTGGTTTTAGAAAAGGGAGATCTACAGTTGAGCACCTGGTTAAACTTACCACTCACATCAAGAAAGAGTTTGCCCGCAGAAAAAGTCTTTTAGCTACATTTTTTGATGTGAAAA
>JAPXFY010000033.1:39917203-39949703 GCA_030674185.1 Monoplex corrugatus
TCGTCGACTCAGAGTTCGAGACCTACTACAACACCAAGAAGGTATATAACAATTTAGAGGCTGTTTTCATTTGTCACCGACAGTCATACACATCTACCGTTTTCTCCTACCACTGTTTTCATTTGTCACCGACAGTCATACACATCTACCGTTTTCTCCTACCATTGTTTTCATTTGTCACCGACAGTCATACACATCTACCGTTTTCTCCTACCACTGTTTTCATTTGTCACCGGCAGTCATACACATCTACTGTTTTCTCCTACCATTGTTTTCATTTGTCACCGACAGTCATATACATCTACTGTTTTCTCCTACCACTGTTTTCATTTGTCACTGACAGTCGTACACATCTACTGTTTTCTCCTACCACTGTTTTCATTTGTCACCGACAGTCATACACATCTACCGTTTTCTCCTACCATTGTTTTCATTTGTCACCGACAGTCATACACATCTACCGTTTTCTCCTACCACTGTTTTCATTTGTCACTGACAGTCATACACATCTACTGTTTTCTCCTACCATTGTTTTCATTTGTCACCGACAGTCATACACATCTACCGTTTTCTCCTACCATTGTTTTCATTTGTCACCGGCAGTCATACACATCTACCGTTTTCTCCTACCATTGTTTTCATTTGTCACTGACAGTCCTACACATCTACCGTTTTCTCCTACCAGTGTTTTCATTTGTCACTGACAGTCCTACACATCTACCGTTTTCTCCTACCATGTTTTTCATTTGTCACTGACAGTCCTACACATCTACCGTTTTCTCCTACCAGTGTTTTCATTTGTCACCGACAGTCATACACATGTACTGTTTTCTCCTACCACTGTTTTCATTTGTCACTGACAGTCCTACACATCTACCGTTTTCTCCTACCACTGTTTTCATTTGTCACTGACAGTCATACACATGTACTGTTTTCTCCTACCAGTGTTTTCATTTGTCACTGACAGTCCTACACATCTACCGTTTTCTCCTACCACTGTTTTCATTTGTCACCGACAGTCATACACATGTACTGTTTTCTCCTACCACTGTTTTCATTTGTCACCGACAGTCATACACATCTACTGTTTTCTCCTACCACTGTTTTCATTGTCACCGACAGTCCTACACATGTACTGTTTTCTCCTACCAGGTTCCCAGCAGAAGGCAGCTCCAGTCCACAAGATGACAGATTTGATTGACCCATATATTTCAGCTTAACCCTTTGACTCCAGCACCTGTCCACCAATGCTAAACTGAACCCTTTGACTCAATCACCCTGTCCACCAGCTTCCAGCAGGAAGCTGGTGGTTAGGGTGAAGGAGTCAGAGGGTTAAGTTTTTGCTTTGCTAGCATGGTTGACAATGCAGGATGTTGGGAAGACAAGATGCGGGAGTTAAAGGGTTAAAAGGTCTTAATATGTGTAATTTGCAATGAGTCAGATGAGTTTTCATTTCCTTTCTAAAGTCAGAAAATACATCATCATCATCATCATCATCATCAAGTGCCTTGCTACATGGCGTTGGCGATCATGGCCCTCCATAATTATGCATCTGTCCCTTGTTGCCGCAGGCACATCTTCAACCCTCTCTGTCCTCAGCTACTCTACGAATCCGTCCAATACTTTTTCTCTGGTTCTACCTGGTGCTCTCTTTCCCTCCAGCTTTCCTGTTGTGACCAGGTGCTCCAATTCCCTTTTCCTCATAAAATGGCCTGTAAATGTTGCCTGTCTTTTCCTAATCTTCCTTATCAATGATCTTCTTGTGTTTGCCTCCATCAAGACTGTCTCGTTTGTTTTCTTTGCTGTCCATGGAACTCTCAACATTCTTCTTAGAAACCACATCTGGGCTGCCTCAGTCTTGTTCTGGCTTTGCTTGTAGAAAATGCATGGGCTATGAAATGCACAGGCTATGTCTTGGCAGTTCGTTTGGATGGAATTTATTGAATTCTAAAAGTTTTTTTGTTGTTTTTTTTCAGAGGCGAGATGAGCGGCGAGTAAAACGTACAGACATTCGCCTGATTGACTTTGGGTCGGCCACATTTGACCACGAACATCACAGCACCATCGTCAGCACACGCCACTACAGAGCTCCTGAAGTCATTTTAGGTGTGTGTGTGGGTAGGGGGGTTGTGTGTGTGTGTGTGTGTGTGTGTATGTGTGTGTGTGTATGTGAGTGTATGTGTGTGTGCATGTGTGTGTGTAAGTGAGTGAGTGTGTTTGTGTGCGCGTGTGTGTGTGTGCGTGCGTGTATGCATGCGCGCGCGCACTGCGTGTGTGTGTGCGTGAGTGCGTGTGTGTGTGTGCGCGCGCGCGCACGCGCGTGTGTGTGTGTGTGCGTGCGTGCGTGCGTGTGTGCGTGCGTGTGTGTGCGTGTGTGTGTGTGTGTGTGTGTGTGTGTGTGTGTGTGTGTGTGTACAGAGCTGCTGAAGTCATTTCTGGCTTGTGTGTATGTGTCAGTGTTGTATGTACATGCATGTGTGTATGTTTATGTGCGTGTGTGGAGTGTGTATGTCTGTCTGTGTTTGTGTGTGTGTGAGCGCAAGCGAGTGTGCATGCATACGTGCGTGCATGTGTGTATGTGTGTTCACTCATGCTTGTTTGTGCCAAGCAGTAATCAGTCGGAAAGCATTCATCGATCTTGAAAGATCACAGAACTGTGCATGGTTGTAGTTGGTTTTGATTTTGTGTATTTTTCAGAGTTGGGTTGGTCCCAACCATGTGACGTATGGAGTGTGGGCTGCATCATGTTCGAACTGTACACCGGCTACACTCTCTTCCAGGTGAGCAGATATGGATTTTCTTGCTCTCGCTCAAGACATGCCTACCCATTACTGGGCAACCGTATTTTGTCCTAGAAAGACATACATTTCGACAGGATGTTACGGAAATACAGATACAAATATCACATTCTGCATAATACGGAAGTAAGAAGTGGCGTAACCCTTTGACTCCCACATCCTGTCCACCAGCATCCTACATTGTCCACCATGCTAGCAAAGCAAAAACTTAACCCTTCAATTCCCTAACTTTATCCACCAGCTTCCTGCAGGAAGCTGGTGGATAGGGTGAGGGAGTCAAAGGGTTAAGTTTTTGCAGTTGGTAGATGGGGTGTGGGAGTCAAAGGGTTGAAAAAAATGTAGACACGAACATTGTATTTCGCATAATGCAGAAGTTAGAAATGGCTTTAAAGAAAAGAAGAAGAGAAGAAGAGGGCGTAGGAATATGAAAGGAGGCAGAATTGGAGAGGTAGGGGCACAGGTTGAGGGGATGTTTCATAACTTAAGAGTTCATAGTATACTGAGTGCTGGGAGCACAACGTGCAGTTTTTAACATGAACCTAGCGTCGATATGGTGAGCATTTTATTGTTGTTGTGCTGTGGTCTTTATGCTTGTGATTTTGTTAACTGCTGTGTACCCCAAAATTAGTGTCTGTTCCTGATTGCCAGTGAGATTGTTGAATTACCTGAGTGTTTCAGCCCTGTAATCCCGCAGAAATTGTTCATGGTTATTGAATTACCTGTGTGTTTCAGACTCACGACAACAAGGAACACCTGGCGATGATGGAGAGGATTCTTGGCTCCCTGCCCTACAGAATGGCCAAGAAAACAAAGTGAGTTATAAAGTAAATAAATAAATAATAAAACACAAGAAAAGAAAATATTGGTAGAAAAACAAAGAGAAAAAAATTGGAAGTATGATGAAATATTAGGTTCAGGTTGGTGTAGAGTTAGATTCCTGTTGTCCATTTGGGCTTCATGCGTTCAAATCTAGTTCATAACAAAGTTTGGGGGTGTGGCTGTCCATCCACCTGTCTTTGAACACATGCATGACTCATCAGTTTTTGAGGAAGGTAAACCAGCAAGATAGAGGAGATGGCTACCTTCCCAGTCATGATGGACCTGAGAAAAGTTGAGGTTTCTACCATCTCTTTCTCTACTTCAGGCTTTCTTTGTCTGTGGGTGGGGGAGGGGGAGGGGGTCCCATTTTCTGTGCTATCTTATGGCCACAGAAGCTGGCACAGTTTTTTTACAGTGCAGTGATGTTTATGGCGATAAAGATGATAATTATGATGCTGTGGAGTTCCATCTTGGATTGAGACTGTGTGACAGGGCTGTCCGCTACACTTACTATCATAATATGTCCTGGTGTTGTCCAGGCCAGAAAGATACAGACTCAAAAAATTTGAGCATCACCCTCAGTGATGCATCTGTGAAGTGGATGAGACTAGACTGTATGGTCCCAGTCTTCCCATTATGCCCATAGTAAGGTCAAATCTGGGTGGAATCCAGTTAGAGCTGAATGACTGAATAAATAAATGACAGTGCTAGCAGTATTCATATTTCAACAATTCCATTTGTCTGTATGTAATTAAGAAGTCGTTCTTATAATATAATAATTACAATATTTATATAGCGCAAAATCTTGATAAAATCAAATCTAAGCACTGATTCTTCAGGTTCATGACTGGTTTCTGTCTGTTTGTTGTTGTTGTTTTTTGGGGGGTGGGGGGTTTCCCAGAGTGGATGTTTTCCAGTTTATATTTGACCTAAAGGACAGTGAGACTTGAATAAGTGATGATGACGACGATGACGATGATGATGATGACGATGATGATGATTGTTTTCAGATGGGCCAAATCATCTGAAATTTGTCTTGTGTCATATTGGTCATGTTTTGTAAACGTTTCAGGGATTGTTGTTTTCCAGCTAACTGGAACAATAATTATGTAAAACTTTTTTAATAGTTTCAGGGATTGTTCTTTTCCAGCTAACTGGAACAATAATTATGTAAAACGTTTTTAATAGTTTCAGGGATTGTTGTTTTCCAGCTAAATGCAACAATGTGTGAAACTTTTTTAATAGTTTCAGGGATTGTTTTTTTCCAGCTAAATGCAACAATGTGTGAAACTTTTTTAATAGTTTCAGGGATTGTTTTTTTCCAGCTAAATGCAACAATGTGTGAAACTTTTTTAATAGTTTCAGGGATTGTTCTTTTCCAGCTGAATGCAACATTGTGACCCATGTTGTACATTTACTCTCTTCAGTCATCACCTTTCCCGGTTTCAGAATCAGATCATCCTGTTTCCATGTTCTTCTGTGGATTTTGTTGTCAAATCAGTTCTTTTGAATTTTCCTGTCCTCAGTGGATTCTGTTGTCTAATGCTGTTTCACCAGATATAATGAATTTTCTTCTAGGTAACCCCCCCTCTCCCTGTGGTCCAGGGGTCGATGTGACACAATTTTCCATTTTTCTAAAAACGTTTAACCAGGTAGAATACCCCATCATTTAGATATGGAGTGATGCCTTTTTGGGCTTCGAGTAGTGTCTGAGTGCTAGTCCTGTCAAAATTTGTATGGAAACAGACCACCTCACCCTCTAATGAGCCAAGTTTATATAAAGGCCTTGACTTCGTCATAGGGAAAATGAGCATGCGTTTTTTTTCTCAGCTATACCACTGTCAGCACGCTGTGTTGGTTGGTTTTCTGACACTTTTTGTGTTCTGTCTGTGTGATGGTCAAGAACCAATTTTTTCTACCACGGGCGTCTGGACTGGGACCCCCTGACCCCAGCGGGTCGCTACGTGCGTGAAAACTGCAAACCCCTCTATGTGAGTAGCGTGGCCTGCTTGTAGCTGTGCTGTTGCCGTGCCGTGACCCGCCCGCCGCGTGTCGTGCGAGACGTGTGAAGTTGTGTCATGCGAGACGTGTGATGTGAAGAGCTGTCTGGCTTGCTGAGGCCATGATCCTGATTTGAGATTGTCTGGGTTTTCGGGGGGGGGGGTTGTTTTTTTTTCTTCTTATCAGTGAAGATGATGATTCAGATTGATGATGGGTGAGCGTGTGTGTGAACAGACTGTACTAGCAAGGATTTCTTCACTCAGTATTACAGGATTTTTATCTGTGTAGTTAAAAAGGGGATTGTGTCCCACTGACCTGAACAGTCGTAAAATGGAACCACTAAAAACGTGAAAATAGAATTAGAACACATCTCTAATACAACCAGACAAGACAGGCGCAAATTTGAGGTCAAATGGCCTTTGTGAAGCGTAGACGTAAAACGACAAAGGACACGCAACAAGAACAAAAATTAGGAGAAAAAGAGCAAAACTTCCATGCTGTTTTGTCCCGTAGGTGAAAGTGATTGGATATGGAAAAGTGCACTGGGTCAGTTGTCTTGGTCTGTTTAATCCTTTCAGCCCTAAGTACTTCTAGACCTCTGATACCCTCAACCCTGAGTATTTTTAGAGAAATTCTAGCAAAAAACCGGTGTCTCAGAATAAATCCTTCTAATGCTTAAAAATTTGCCAGGAAGAAAGTATAGGGTGTCTGGAATTCGGTAATATAAACAGGATGTGGCAGAGGAGAGTAGGTGCCGGTAGGTCGCATACCGCACGCCAGCACCATACCAGGCCAGGTCAGCCGGACATGTCAGGCCGCTCCTGCGGCCTGCCGGGTCCAGAGGTATTAATCACACTGGCCGCTGCATCGGCCAGCCGGGTTCAAAGGTTAAGCCCTCATGACCAGAAATGTTGACAAGTCAACATAGGCATTTCAGCGTTGTTTGTTCCAAATATTGTCAATATTGTTTCAGGTTTGTGTATCTATTTTGTTTAGATTGTTTGGCCTCACACTGTGCAGGCAGTATGTTGCTGCGTGGTCTGCATACTCTGAGGGTAGCACAGGATTTTCTTTTACTGCATTTGAACACAGATCTTTTGTGAATGTGAAGTCAAACATTGACTCAGCTGGAAATCGTGAATATGTAAACATTGTAAGGTTATGAATATGTAAACAATGTGAGGTCATGAATATTTGAAAAGTGTTAAGGTCATGAATGTGTAAATGGTGTAAGGTCATCCATATGTAAACAGTGTAAGATCATTAATATGTAAAGAGTGTAAGGTCATGAATATGTAGACTGTAAATTCGTGAATATGTAAACAGTGTAAGGTCATGAATATGTAAACTGTAAGGTCATGAATATGTAAACAGTGTAAGGTCAAGAATATGCAAATAGTTTAAGGTCAAGATTATGCAAACAGTGTAAGGTCAAGAATATGCAAACAGTGTAAGGTCAAGATTATGCAAACAGTGTAAGGTCAAGAATATGCAAATAGTGTAAGGTCAAGATTATACAAACAGTGTAAGGTCAAGATTACGCAAACAGTGTAAGGTCAAGATTATGCAAACAGTGTAAGGTCAAGATTATGCAAACAGTGTAAGGTCAAGATTATGGGCATGACAGGTGAAGTCAAACTGATCCAACTGGAAGTTGTGAATATGTAAACAGTAAGCTCATGAATATATAAGCAGTGAAAGGTCATGAACATGTAAACAATGTAAGCTCAACCATAAGGGGCATGACTGGTTTTCAAGCTTAAAACTAGGCAACACACGTTAGTGGTGTTGACAAAAAAAGGAGATGGTTAGTATGGCATGACTGTTAAAAAAACAAACAAGAAAACAAAAAAAAGACTGTCCATCTTTGTGTGACCTCCTTCCTCACCGTTTAGGGCTGAGGTTTTTTTCGTTTGACAGTTGATAGCGATGCAGCATGCATGTCCGACTTTGGCCTGCGCATGGGTGCTTGACAAACGTCATCTTGTTAATGTAACTGCCAGAATGTCCGTCTGATTTAGGTGCCAGTGTCTGTCGTTGGACCTGCGCCCTTGTCTGTAAGAATTAACCCTTTGACTCCCGCAGCCTGTCCACCAGCATCCTGCATTGTCAGTCATGCTAGCAAAGCAAAAACTTAACCCTTTGTGACTGTCCACGCACCCTGTCCACCGCTGCAAAAAGCCCAAAATCCTGCATTGTCAGCCTTGCTAGCAAAGCAAAAACTTAACCCTTTGACTCCCACACCCTGTCCACTAGCATCCTGCATTGTCAAGCCATGCTAGCAAAGCAAAACTTTAACCCTTTGACTCCCGCACCCTGTCCACTAGCATCCTGCATTGTCAGCCATGCTAGCAAAGCAAAAACTTAACCCTTTGATTCCTTCACCCTATCCATCAGTTAACTAGCATGGTTGGTAGTTCAGGATGCTGGTAGACCTTTGACTCCCTCACCCTTCCTGCAGGAAGCTGGTGGATAGGGTGAGGGAGTCAAACAGTTAGTTTTTGAAGTTTGTAGATTGGGTGCGGGATCAGAGGGTTAAATCGAGAGTTAAGTAATTTGGCGGTGCATGGCTCATGGCTTTACTTTTAACTTAACCCCTTGGCTCCTGCATCCTGTCCACCAGCATTCTGCACTGCCAACCATGCTAGTAAAACAGAAGCTTAACCCTTTCGTTCCTTCATCCTGTTCGGATATCAGCTTCCTTGCACGTTTGAGAAGTTGCAGCGTGCCTCTCTGTCTTTGCATTCTTGCGAAGGGATTTTTTTTTTTTTTTTTTTTTTTTTTTTTTTTTTTTTAATATTCTTGGAAATATCACTAATGTCTGTATATTGTTATGCCGTTTTAGAGGAACTGCATGTGTAGCGTTTTCTTTTCTCTGTGCCTGTACGTCATGTAACCAGTGTTACAAAACATATCATGCATAAAACCATCATCCGTCTTTTGTCTCAACAGATTTCAGCGTGCAGTGCTGTTATGAAGTGTGTGTGTTATGTTATGTCTATTAGTGTTTTTGTTGTTGTCTTCTTCTTTCTATGGCAGCATGTGGTGACACAACTGAGCATTCATTGCCTGTGACCTTTTTCTGACGCAGGGACCAGTAAGGCTGATGGTGGCTAGAAATAACCAAAAACGGAATCAGAACATGCATTTGGTATAACAAAACAAGACAAGAAACAAGGCATAAATGGTCTTGTCTTGTCTTGCACCTGTCATGTTTTGTAATGTCATCGTTGATACTGAAACTGCTCAAAGCTCAGAAATCCAAAACAAGGGTGACTGCCCACGTTCAAGCAAACAGGAACCAGGAAAAAAAGAGAAAAAAAAGAATCAGAATGCGTATTTAATACAATCAGACAAGACAGGCGCAAATTTTCGGCCAACTGGCCTTTGTCAAGCGTAGACGTAAGATCACAAACGAACAATCACGTCTATGCATTACATAGACCAATTGGCTGAAAATTTGCACCTGTCTTGTCTGGTTGTATTAAAAATGCGTTCTGATTTCTTTTTTATGTTTTTTCTTTCTTTTTTTTTTTTTTTTTTTTGGGGGGGAGGTCCTCACAGCTCAGAGTCAAGGTCATTATTGCCCAAACTTTTGGTGCCCATTGTGGAAATGTTCCGTCACTTGTTCAGTCTTATACCTGTTTGTCAGAACGGGTCACAAGCCTTCATTAATTTAACCCTTTGCCTCCCGCAACCCTGTCCATCAACAGCCTGCATGGTCAGCCATGATAACAATTCAAAAACTTAACCCTTTGACTCCCTCACCCTACCCACCAGCTTCCTGCAGGAAGCCCGTGGATAGGGTGAGGGAGTCAAAGTAAGTTTTTGCAGTTGGTGGATAGGGTGCGGTAATCAAAAAGTTAATCGTCCTTTTCCTCTCATAAGATTACAGCGTGTTGCGGAAGCAAGTCAGTGTTGCTGTTTTACAGTTGTGGTCACATTGACAGCGTACAGTTTTCGTTCTAATACAATATATTTTAATTTGAAATTGCTGAATGTTTGGTGTGTCTGTCTACTATCATTATACCTCTTTGAAATAACAGCATGTGACAGATTTGATGAACGGTCATCGCACCAGCATCGTGTTTTGCAGTCTGTCTGTGCTTTGAATACAGCATGTCAATGTGTCCGAGTGTTCACTACATGAGCGCATGCATTAACCATTTTTATCTTGATTGCAGCTTGTCTTTGCAGTGGAACCTAGTTAGACTGACTTAACTTGAGAATGCTGAACACACGGGGAGAGGGAGGGGGTTAATTTGTGTGTGTGGTTGGTCATTCTTTTCTCTCTCTCTCTCTCTCTCTCTCTCTCTCTCTCTCTCTCTCTCTCTCTCTCTCTCTCTCTCTCTCTTCTCTCTCTCTCTCTCTCTCTCTCTCTCTCTTGAAAAACTGAACCTGAAACTCTTGTTTCTTTTTTTAAGAAAATCACCATCTGGACATTTTCAGATTTGGCTTTTGGCTGTTCAAAAAAAAAACAACATGGAGTCTCTCTCTCTCTCTCTCTCTCTCTCTCTCTCTCTCTCTCTCTCTCTCTCTCTCTCTCTCTCTCTCCCTCTCTCTCTCCCCCCCCCCCTCAGATTTATGAATGGATTCATGTCATGAACTTACCACATGATCATTGTCATGTAACATCTACTGTTTCAGCATGAAATTAAATTGTAGCAGATGTTTGCATCCAGCGTCTTTTTTTTTTTTTCCCTTGCAAGGTATTCTGCACTTGTGAAGATATGACCATTTTTGCATGCTAATCATGCCTGTTTTTGTGTGTATGTTTTGTTTGCATGCGTGTGTGTGTGTGTGTGTGTGTGTGTGTGTGTGTGTGTGTGTGTGTGTGTGTGTGTGTGTGCATGCGATGCTTCCCCTGCACCTTGGTGTTGAAGAAAGCAAAAGTATTTCCATCATGGTCAGGTGAATGTGGATAAGCGGAGCTCCATGGGTCGCTATATCCGAGACAATACTAAACCATTGAGGGTAAGGGAACAGACCTCTTGTTTCGCTTTTGGGTTGTGTGTGTGTGTCTGTGTGTGTGTGTGTGTCTGTGTCTGTGTGTGTGTGTGTGTGTGTTTCTTTACTCTGTGTATGTCTGTGTGTGTGTGTGTGTGTTTCTTTACTCTGTGTGTTTGTATGTCTGTGTATCTGTGTGTTTATGTGTTTCTTTACTCTGTGTTTGTGTGTGTGTGTGTGTTTCTTCACTCTGTGTGTTTGTTTGTTTGTATGTCTGTGTATCTGTGTGTGTGTGTGTTTTCTTTGCTCTGTGTGTGTGTGTTTGTGTGTTTACTAAGTTGTTTGTGTGTGTGTGTGTAAGTGAGAGTGTGTGTGTGTGTGTGTGTGTGTGTCTTTTGTTGTCGCTCTTCATCTTCTGTTTGTCTTCCCCTTGTGCAGATTGTCTGTCCCTCATAATCTTTCTCGTCTTTCTGCCATATTGTCGTTCCTCTAGCATTGGTTAAGTCATATCTGCTTCTGCTTTTTTATTCCCTGTCTGTGTGTTTATATTTGTGTGTGTATGTGTCTGTGTGTTTACTCTCTCTTTTCCCCACTTCCTTATGTGTGTGTTTTTAATCTTCTCTTTTCCTCTCTTTCTGTCTCTCTCTCTCTCTCTCTCTCTCTCTCTCTCTCTCTCTTTCTCTCTCATTTTTTCCACATCCCATTTTCTACGCCACCTTAATGGACACTGAAGCTGGCACAGTTTTTACAATTTGATGAGGTTGATAATCATGATGCTACGGAGTTCCATTTAGGATTGAGACTGCGTGACAGGGCTGTACTGTACGCTTACTATCATAACATATCCTGGCATCAGCCAGGCCCGAGAGATACAGACACCTGAGGTGCTGGTCAGAAGATTTGAGCAACACCCTCAATGATGCACCCATGAAACGGATGAGACTCGACTGTGTGGTCCCAGTCTTCCCAATGAGCCCATAGCATGACCAACTGTGGATTGGAGCAGGGTTGGAGTTGAAAAATCCCACAACGATTTTTGAAAGGACGGATGGGGATTCGAACCCACCGCCTTGTCCAGTCAGTAGTCTGTTGCGTTAACGACTACACCGCGGTGACTGGTATAATGGTTCGGGTCTTTACTGATGAGCCCCCCTTGCTCAGCTCGGGTTTGGTGCCGGTTGGAGCCATGTTAATGATTTGGACTGATAGGAAAAATCCTCACAGTCAGTGTCCCGTCATGCTAACCGCTTACCCCATCTGCGTGGTTAAATCATCTTGTCTTTTTGTCTGTGCTGTTTAAATCAATATTATTACCTTATTATGAACATAGATACAGCAAACTGAATTGTGTTTAACATTCGCTGTTGTATTTTGTGATACGTTTTGACTCGTGCACCCTGTCAGACAGCATCCTACAGTGTCAACTACGCTTGCAAAGCAAAAAGTTAACCCTTTTGACTCCTTCACCCTATCCACCAGCTTCCTGCATATGGTGGATAGGGTGAGGGAGTCAAAGGGTTATGGTTTTGCAGTTGGTGGATAGGGTGCGGGAGTCAAAAAGAGTCAATCACATTAATTCTGTATGAGTTTTGTGGTGTCTTATTAATTAATCTCTTAGTCTTTGAGCTCGACTAAAGATGGCGGTTAACATGATAACTGTTTTAACTGAGGCTTGCTCTTGCTACCATGGCATTTTGCAGACTTATGTTGTATGTCTTGTGATATGCATTGGTTACAGTTTTGTTGTGTATTTTCTTCAACAAGTTCTCTGGTTACTTTTTGAGGGGTTGGTTGTGTGTGTATGCTCGCGCACTGCGCACACACTCATCGGCATTTTTGTCAAATCGTTTGCTTACTAGTTAGTTGGTCTGTAGTTTCTGAATTGTTAATGAAAAATTGAAAATGTAAACACACGCTTGCATCATCACCTTGCCTCCTTCGGTCAAGTTTTTATTTTGTAAAATACTTTTTGGCTATGTGATGGTGTGTGTCTGTGACAGATGTATGTAATGTTTACATCATCGGACAGTGTTCAGGCACTGACTGGCACAGTGCGCTTAGATGATTTGCACTGAATAATTATTCATTGAAAATTATTTACATAAATGGAATTATGGCTCAGTGCTTATAGATTGATTCGTTAAAGATTATGGACATACTTAGAATTATGGCTCGGTGTGCACATAGAATTTGCTCTGTATACTGATCCATTGAAAATTATGTATATAATTGGAATTATGGCGCAGTGCTTACAGATAATTTACTCTGTATCCATCCATTGAAATACATCCATTGAAAATTTTGTACATAATTGTAATCATGCACACTGTTCTTTGTTGACAATTGCGGCTCTGTAAAAGCCGTACTGGTGTTATGTCAGATGAAAAATAATGTATATTTGATTTGAACGTGGTGGGGGGGAGAGGGGGGCTTATGAAGCATTACTTTTTTTTTTGTCATGGTTGGTACGAGATGAATAGATATATAGGATTTGTAAGAGATGATGAATAGAGGAGTTTATGAAACTGCAGATTGTTATTGCCTGATAGTGAAGGGTTTTTTGTTTGTTTGTTTTTGGGGTTTTTAATGGTGTATGTGAGATGATGAAATAAGCATTGTTTTGAAACAGCAGGTTGTTTTTTTGAATGAAAGTTGTGGTTTGAAATTTGGAAAATGTAACTATGATGCTCCGTGGGTTTTGTTGTGTGTGTGTGTGTGTGTGTGTGTGTGTTTCTTTTCATTGTTTGTTTGGGGTTTTGCTCTGGTATGAATGGCATCTGCAGACAGTTGAGAATGTACAGATATATATTCTGTGGACAAATCTCTTACCGCCTCTGAGGTTCCCTCCTACAAATGGAATAACCTGAACGTGCCTGTGGGAATGTAAAATAGTACATTTTAACCTTGTTTTTTCTGCTTTACTGCTGTTACATGATTGGCATGTGCCTGTGACAAACATACGTTATTATGCGTCTTGCTGGGTTTTTTCCCCCGCTTCGTGAATGCAAAGCATGTGCCTGTGGAGAGTGTATACATGTATGCAAACCTTTAGTCTTACTTCTGGGATGTTTGTTTATGTGATAAAAAGCATGTGCCTGTAGAGAATTTGTCTCATGCCTGTCTCTACAGTTTATGTTATATCCTGTGAATGGAAGTCGCGTACCTGTGGAGAATATATGCGTTCCTATCTCTTAACTAAGTACTGGTGTATATTTTTTCGTGATTTTGTTTCTCGTCCTTTGGGTGGAATGTGCCTGTGATTGTTGTTAGAAGTCATATTCATTCATCAATAAGAATTGGTGCTGTGGTATGTTTTGCATGAGGCTTGAGTCGGACATAATAGATTTGTAGGACAGTCGAATCTGGATCTTCAGCAAGCCAGGTTGTGCATATGCCTGGTGTGTGTGTGCGTGCGTGCGTGCGTGTGTGGGGTGCGCGTGCGTGTGTGTGTGTGTGTGTGTGTGTGTGGTGTGAGAGAGAGAGAGAAAGAGGGAGAGAGAGAGACACAAGAGATGTCATTGGCTTTGTACTTGTTGATTTTTGATTGATTGATTGATTTTTTGGCTTTGCTGATTTTTGTGATTTGATTGATCTATTGATAAATTGTACTTGTTTTTATTTTTTTTTTTTTTTCATATTATTGTATCTTTTTCTGATATTGAGGCATTTGCATACTTAATATGTGTGACATGGTAAAAGTGGAATTCTGAAATTTCGCCCTATCCTCCCCTCCCCTCCTCCCCATTTTTTCCTTTGAGGCATTTCCTTTGTGTTCGTATGAGCGTCAGAATTGTCTTGAAATATGAATGAAATTATTGAGGAACTATGTAAATATTTCATTTTGGATTACGTATTTCAGTTTTGATTACAGTTGAATACAGAATGTGTTCCAACAGTATGAATATAACAGTGGACTTAGTTTGCAAATTGTAGTTTTGTGAACCAAATCTCCAGTGAAGGAAAAGAATGATGTTGAAAGATTTTTAAAGTAGCATTGCAGGAATGTATTTTCACAGTATTTCAGTCTTGTGAACGACGAAAAAAAAATAAAGGAATTGAATTCAGAGGTTTGATAGTAATTTACGTCCATGGTGAGGGGAAGTAAAATAAAGGTTTTCGTGAATGGTGGACGGGGGAAAATGGTGAGAAAAGTATAAAGGAATTGAATTCTGAGGTTTAAAAGTAATTCCATGATGAGGAAAAAAATAATAAAAGGTTTTCGTGAACAGTTGAGGGGAAGAATAAAGGCGAGAAAAGTTGTGCGTACACTGTTGCATAGGCATGTGCGTTTTGTGTGACCTTGGGCTTGTTTTCAGCACTATTTGATGGACAAGGACACAGCCCATGTGGACTTGCTGGACCTCATCGAGAGGATGCTCGAATACGTCCCTGAGCTGCGAATCACCTTGCACGAAGCGCTGCGCCACCCCTTTTTCACCCCCTGCAAGCGCGAGATGCGCGAAATGGCCCTCTTGAATGACGCTGATAAAAGCACCACTACCACCACAACCCCCACCGCCACCACCACCCCCATCACCACCACCCCCACACCACCACCACCACTAACCACACCTCATCTCCCCCCACTGACAAACCTGCTGTGACTAACAAAGCCAAGGCCCCTTCCCCGCCTCCCACGGAGCCCGCCCCAACTGTAGAAGAGAAGAGAGGGCGGATGGGGTTAGGAGGGTTGGAGAGTAGGTTAGAAGGGGTAGGGGATAGGAGGAACAGAGCAGGGAGGGGGGATAAGGATAAGGAAGAAAAGGGGGAGAAGGACAAGGAAGAATCGTCGATCAGCGCGCTGCCAAAACTGCCCGTCAAGGACGCGCCCAAGAGATGGGCAGGGCTCCCGTCCGCTAACTATGCCATGGACACGGCCTTCATCACCTCCCCTGTGGCCTCGCCCATCCCGATCCCGGCCACCACCGCCATGGAGAAAACACGGCTGGAAGACACTAACATCGTGAAGCGTCTGGAACGGCAAGCCGCGGTGGCGGAATCGCTAAAAGAGATGGAGTCTATAGATGATGAGCCGGCCTGGGATCGAGGTAGAGGCAGAGCCGGTAGGGCCGCTCCTAAACGCACAGAATCAAAAGGAGAGGCACCGGTCAAAGCTCGAAGGCGTCGTCGGGAGGGCAAACCGATGCGGGATAAGACTCCTCCTCTCAGTCCCCTGGAGACCTCGCAGAAAAGCTCCCTGGACAGCGCCCAGGGCGAAGCCGACGAAACGGAAGACAACGAGGTTTTCACCACCACCCAAGAGGAAGCGTCGTCTTCTAAACGACCAGGAAGGCCGTGGGAACAGGAGACGCCGGCGGTGCCTCAGAAACTATCCACGGGTGTAGGGGTCAGCATTCCGTTGCTTTTCGGCAAAACAGTGATCGATCTGACTCCGGCCTCCCCGCAGTACCAGGACCCTCCAGAGATCATGGAAGCGCTAGGCATGGGGCACTTCTTCAACCAGAGTACTCAGACCCCTGATAGGTTTTACAGAGAGATGTGTCCAAGCCCACATGAGTTCTCCTCAGTTCCTCCTCTGTCGGACAAAAGCACCCAGACTCCAGCCCAGTTCTACCCACCCATCCCCACCCAGGATGTCGCTATCGATGCCGGCCAGTTTCCCGACGCGTCCAACAGCAGCGTGCATTCTCTGGACCGCAGCATCACCGACGGGGAAGAGGTGTCCCGTGACAAAGGGGGAGAGGAGGAGGAGATCATCGTCCAGGATACGCCGCCCGTGGTGTCGGTGATGCCCCAACCCAAGAAGGAGAAGGCAGGCATTTTTCTGACCGAGTCGTCCGTGGACGAGGGGGAGAAGGGAAAACCTGTAAAGCCTCCGTGGCAGAGCTCTGTGGAATTGCCTGAATCTCCCATGTTTGTGCTGCCTTCCCCCACCCAGCGAAAACCTCATCTTTTGCCTCACCCGAAACCTCCCGCCCCCTCACCAGTCTCCGTCACCTTGAAGAACCCTTCCTCTTCCTCCAAACCTACCCCCAAGCAACCCGCTGCCCCAGTTATCGTCCAGCAGCCTCAGGAGGAGGTGGTTCCAGCAAGGAGAAAGCATTCAAAACCTGGGTGGGAACACCAAGCGCGCCCCAGGAGGCACCAGCTTCGTCTGCGTCGGCCGTTCTGGCACAGCCGGAGCCGCAGCCGGCAGCCACAGCGTCGGTCAGTCTACAGCCACAGCAGGCTGCCGCCGTCATCACTCTTCAGCAACCCCCTTCCCCAGTCGCTGGGAGTTCCGCCTCCCCCCAGCCTTCACAAGCTCAGGCTGCGGCTTCTGTCTCCTTGGAACAACCTAGCGCCTCGGGGGGGTCCATTTCTCCGCAGACCGTGGACGGAGGGGCAGCTGACCAGAAGCGAGAGCGAGCCAAGCAGCGGAGAGAGCGGCGCCGCCGACCAGGCCCTGCCAGTGAGAGCAGCACTGACAGCACGGTCACACCCCCCTCCACACCCACCCGCAAAGCCCAAGCCACCGAGGAGCGGCTGAAATCCCCAGGAGAACTTCAGGGTAAAAAAAAAGCTCCTCCTCCCAATGCGAGTGCATGTGAGGGCTCTGGGCAGCCCAAGGGAGGCAACCACCCACCAGCTGGTCAAAACAGGGGAGACAACCCCACAGGGAAGAGGGAGAGGGGGGATAATGATCCAGGGGGAGAGAAGAAAAGACAGCAGTCCGCTTCACTGTCCTCGCAGCTTTCCGATGCTGACGATTTTGTCCTAGCTAATGAATCGATAGAGAACCACCATAGATAATAACAGACGAGCTTGGACTTGGTTTTAAAAAAATCCAGAACAGAAAGAAAACAAAATCCTAAGAAGTTGGAGCTGCTTATAAAAGATATTTATCAATATTTGTGTGGCCAGCTGGCAAATCACCACCATCCTTGTGAGGGTGGTGTGGGGGTGGCAATGGCTTTTTTCCTTCCGTCAGTCCGTGTCTTTCGGAGCATTCTGTGATGTCCTGTACGTGAACCCTGTCCCTTGCAAGTACCACGCCAAAAGTGTTCCCCTCACGCACCGTGCCACTGGCATCTTTGATAGTGTTTTTGCATCTGCCAAGTTGGTTCTGGGTATTTTTGTGTGTGTATGCCGAAAGTGTGCTTTGTCAGATCGTAGTGCAAGTTGATGACAGTGCGCCAGGATTGCCTTGATCATGTCTAACCCACTTGACTCTCGCACCCCGTGCATCAGCATCCTGCATTGTCAACCAGGCTAGCAAAGGAAAAACTAAACCCTTTCACTCCTCCCCTATCCACCAGCTTCTATAGGAAGCTGGTGGATAGGGTGAGGGAATGAAAAGGTTTAAGTTTTTGCAGTTGGTGGATAGGGTGCACGATTCAAAGGGTAAATTTGATCACGGTTTTGCCGATGTGACAATGATAAAGGAATATAACTTTTCCCGGATTGTATTTCTGTATTTAAGAAAATCCGGAGGGCAGTCCATTATTTTCCTGGCAGCTTTCAAAAAACAAAAAGGAAAAGAAAAGAAAAGCTTTCGTGGGAAATATCTTGCGTGCGAGATGAAGCATGTTTGGACTACGCAAAAAAAAACAAAAAAAAAAAAAAAAAAATATTCAGGGTCATTTTAAAAACCACTATCAGATGGAGATGCAGGGAACACTATTGTCGTGTTACGCCCCAGCTTTGCACGCTTCAACAAGGGGAAATAAATTGTACAGTTTTGTGCCAGTTGTGTTTTGATTGGTTGAATTGACGCAGCAAATGCTATTTAATTTACATTTGAAGAGAGTTTTTTAAAAAGTGAAACTGAGTGGGTTTTTTCTTCCTCCTCCTCCTGAGATTTGTTCCTCCCACCCTCTTCCCCTCACCGATTTTTTTTTTTTTGTACAGTTTTATTGGTTAGTGTGTGTGTGTGTATATTTATTGAACAGTATTATGGAATGTAGCCCACGTTTGTATTCGTCGTCACAATGATTGTCGTGTTAGCGTCATGAGAATAATCGTTTGCTCGAGACGTGTACGTATCTGCATTTACTCTGTGAACATGGGGAACTGGGAAATCTAAAAGAATGTTTATGTGTTGTTTTAGAAAGGGGTAGACAAAACGGTATCACTTTGTTGTTTCAGAAAGATTTACTACCAGTCTGTGTCTGTGGTTATCAAACTGTTTCAGAAAGATTTAAAATCAGTCTGTGTTATCAAACAGTTTCAGAAAGATTTAAAATCAGTCTGTTGTTATCAAACAGTTTCAGAAAGATTTAAAATCAGTCTGTTGTTATCAAACAGTTTCAGAAAGATTTAAAATCAGTCTGTTGTTATCAAACAGTTTCAGAAAGATTTAAAATCAGTCTGTTGTTATCAAACAGTTTCAGAAAGATTTAAAATCAGTCTGTTGTTATCAACAGTTTCAGAAAGATTTAAAATCAGTCTGGTGTTATCAAACAGTTTCAGAAAGATTTAAAATCAGTCTGTTGTTATCAAACAGTTTCAGAAAGATTTAAAATCAGTCTGTCTGTTGTTATCAAACAGTTTCAGAAAGATTTAAAATCAGTCTGTTGTTATCAAACAGTTTCAGAAAGATTTAAAATCAGTCTGGTGTTATCAAACAGTTTCAGAAAGATTTAAAATCAGTCTGGTGTTATCAAACAGTTTCAGAAAGGTATAACACCAGTTTGATATCAGGAAAATATAAACTATGGTTACTTGGAAAATCTAAAAGACTTCGCATTGTTGCAAATCTCAACAGTGTTTCTTATGAATTTGGAAATTCTAAATGTTTCTTGTTTGGAAATTTTGTATACAGCCAGTCTGTTGAAAATCTAAACAATCTTTTGTTGACTGGAAATTAAATGCAGTCTGGTTTTGTTTGGAAAATCTGAATGGTCCACTGTTATTTGGAAATTACTAGTTAGAAAACGGTCTGCCTTTAATTGAAAAATATTAACAGACTGTAAACGGTCTGCCTTTAATTAAAAAATATTAACAGACTGTAAACGGTCTGCCTTTAATTAAAAAATATTAACAGACTGTAAACGGTCTGCCTTTAATTAAAAAATATTAACAGACTGTAAACGGTCTGCCTTTAATTAAAAAATATTAACAGACTGTAAACGGTCTGCCTTTAATTAAAAAATATTAACAGACTGTAAACGGTCTGCCTTTAATTAAAAAATATTAACAGACTGTAAACGGTCTGCCTTTAATTAAAAAATATTAACAGACTGTAAACGGTCTGCCTTTAATTAAAAAATATTAACAGACTGTGAATATTAACAGACTGTAAACGGTCTGCCTTTAATTAAAAAATATTAACAGACTGTTACTAACTGAAAAATTGAAACAGGCTGTTGTTAATTGGAAGATATGGAGTTGTTGATTTTTAAATAGAAAGTTTTTCGCTAATTGGAAA
This sequence comes from Monoplex corrugatus, assembly GCA_030674185.1. Taxonomy (NCBI): domain Eukaryota; kingdom Metazoa; phylum Mollusca; class Gastropoda; order Littorinimorpha; family Ranellidae; genus Monoplex; species Monoplex corrugatus. The sequence goes on from JAPXFY010000033.1 coordinate 39,937,139, forward strand.
ATGGAAATGACCTGTTAAAAATCTCAAGTCGGTCATGATTTAGAAAATTTGAACAAGTGGTTGGTAGTCTCCGTCAGGAATGACAATGTATTCCTTGGTCCCTCTCTTATTAAGCTATGCCATTCATACATCGCAATTTGATGTTGAGATCTTGGTTTGTCTGTCAGGGTTTCGGAGAAGTGTTAGCTTTAGGGGAATTTTTGGAGAAGTGTTACTGTTACCGTTTGAGGAATTTTGTGTTACCGTTAGGGGAATTTTTCAGACCATCCTGTCTCGCTCAAGATTTTGGGCTTTTGCGTCTCATTTTCTTGCCTGTCAAGAACAGCATTTGGAGTTTTCTCAGTATGTTCATTTTTGATCAAGGACGTTTTTTTTTTTTTCTTTCTCCCTACAGAGAGGTACAGTAAAGTTTACTTTTGAGATGGACTGTAGTGGGTCTTTTTAGTGTTGTAATTGGTATTTCAGTGTGGCTTTTGTTTGAATGTATGGCTGTAGTGATGTCTTTTTAGTGATTGGATACTGTAGTTGGTCTTTATAGAGGTAAAGGTTTCAGGCTGTTGGCATTGTTATTGACACTGTCTCACATCTGTAGAATTCATCTCTCAATTCAGCATGACTGTGGAGCTTGTCTTTGGAATAGAGGAGCGTTGAGGTGTGGTGGAAAATGTGATCATAGTCCATCAGCGTGACTGCTGCTTCAGCTCTATATTTCAAGAGATGTGAGATTTTCTAGTGAATTTTCACGTAAAGCGGCTTCGGGGTGGAACTTGTGAGGAAATGAAAGGCTTGAAAATTTGCCATCAGGCTGTGAATGTTTTCACCTTTTCAAGAGATTGAGATTTTTTGCTCTTCGTTGGACGTGTTTGATTAAATGATGGTTGAAATTGGACGGGGAAAATGTGCAGTAACTGTTTCACTCAAGATGGCTGTGCAGTGTTTGTTGATGCTGGTGCTGTATGATGAAAAGTGGTTTTCATGGTACGCTGAAGGATTGCAGTTAATCTATGAATGACAGATTAATTGTGAATGTTTGATTGACTAACAGTTCAGAGGTGACCCCCCCCCCCCCCCCCCCCAAGAGGTTTTGATTGTAGCTGTAAGCAAAGTTAACGTGAAATTCTCAAGTTTGGAATCAAACCAGAAGATGCTGAATGAAGGCTGGATGTCTGATTGAAGACTTTGTCGAGTCACAGCTGTAGCGTGGTGATTGAGTCGTTGCTCATGATTGTTCCGTCCAGACAAGTCTTGTTTCAGGGAATTGTTCTTGATGCAGTTTGCTCACCAATGCCTTAACCATCTATTTAGTCACTTTGTAACCTGTAGTTGTTGTCTGTCTTCCATATTTGAAAATTTGTTGAAAAACTGTTCATAGTTTTTGCCTTTAGAACTTTGTTGTTTCTGTGTTTAACCCTTTGACTCTTGCACCCAGTCTACCAGCATCTTGCATTGTCAGCCATGCTAGCAAAGCAAGAATGTCACCTTTTGACTCCCTCGCCCTATCCACCAGCTTCTTGATAGGGTGATGGAGTCAAAGGGTGCAGTTTTAGCGGTTGATAAACAGGGTGCGGAAGTCAAAGGGTTAAAACTTCCAGTTTTGCCTTTGGAAAATCCTAGTTGGAAATTCCGTTTTTTCATTTTCGTTATTCCAACAAAAAAATGTTTGGGGGAAAAAAACCAGTTGAATCGGTGGTATTATGACCGAAGCAGCATTGTAGCAGACGACGGAAATGAGGAAGCGCTCTCTATCGTTGAAGACAACTTAGGTCCAGCGATCTTTGTTAGGCTACACACATCACTTACGTCGCACCATTGTGCTGCTAGTGCCTTCAAGCAAAAAAGTTTTCCAGTTAGCCTGATTTTCCGTTTTTTCAAATTTTCAAAGTGCGACCCTTGTTATAGTCTTCTCCACTCTCAGCCTGCTGTTCTTTGTCCAAACATTTCTTTGTCCAAACGTTTCTTTGTCCAAATGTTTCTTTGTCCAAACGTTCACATTTTTTTCTTCTGTACTATAAACTCTTCATCCTCTTCGGACTTGTTTCTGATGATTTTCGTCAGTGATATTGCCCATGACTGCTGAAAAGTTTCGTTCAGTTTTCCTCTCCGTGGTAGAATGTCTGTGGTAATTGGTATAATCCTCTATTCTGTCAGTTTTACAGATGTGTGTGTGTGTGTGTCCATGTGTGAATGATTGATACTGCCAGTATAGAAAAAATTCAGTGAGTTTTAGATAGATATACATAGTGGAGTGGTTGCCTGCCTCGTTGAAATCGTTACACCCTCTTGACAACCACCTGCATTGAAACTGTTAACAACTCCAGTGTGATCGCCTACCTGCCTTCAATTGACAACTCTGTGACCGTCTGTCTCAGAACAACGATCCGAGTGTGATTTCCCTGCCATAAAACTGTTACATCTCTGTGACAGCCTTCATTGAAACGGTTACAGATTTGTGATCAGTTAATTACCCCAGGCCTGCTGTGTGCGTTTTGTGATAATCTTCTTACTTCCTGCCTTACACCTTTGTCGGAATCCACTGTGATTGTCTACCTGTAGGAAATTTGATTGTCTACCTGTAGGTTTTAGGTAATTAGGAAACTTGTCTACATGTAGAAATTTGATTGTCTACCTGTAGGAAATTTGACTGTCTGCCTGTAGGAAATTAGGAACTTGTCTTCTTTTAGGAAATTTGACTCTACCTGTAGAAATTTTATTGTCTACCTGTAGGAAATTTGATTGTCTACCTAGGTATTAGGAAACTTGTCTACTTGTAGGAAATTTGATTGTCTACCTGTAGAAATTTGATTGTCTACCTGTAGAAAATTTGATGTCTGCCTGTAGGAAATTTGACTGTCTGCCTGTAGGAAATTAGGAAACTTGTCTACTTGTAGGAAATTTGATTGTCTACCTTCTTTTAACAATTTGACTCCGGCACCATATCCACCAGCTGCAAAAACGAAACCATTTGATTCCCTCATCCTATTCACCAGCTTCCAGCCGGAAGCTGGTGGATAGGGTGAGCAAATCAAAAGGTTATTTTTTGATTTGCTAACATGGTTGGCAATGCAGTATGCTGATGGACAAGGTGCGGGAGTCAAAGGGTTACACCTTGTCAGAATCTACTGTGATTGTAGAAGATTTGATTGGCTACCTTCTGTTAACCCTTGGACTCCTTCGGCCTGTATACCGCTTGCTATAGGAAGCTGGTGGATCAGTTGAGGGAGGTGAAGGGTTAACTGTTAGAAATCCAGTTTGATTGTCCATCTTGTAACCACACTTTTCCTCCGGTAACGACTCCATCTCTTCCTGCGATTCCGTCTTCCGTCAACCACCTCCTAAAAACCTTGCTACCTGTGTGACGACCGACCTGCCTACCCAAGTCCAGTGTGTTACAAAGCCTGTGTCCACATCTGTTTGTGTCTTACCTGAATCTTATATTGAGATCTGCTGTAGTTTCTAGCGGTGCTAAATAATGACATGGTGTTTGTAATTACACCATATAATCTTCACCAAAGTGTGGTGTGTTCCTGTAAAGATATCTAGTTGATTCTGAGCCAACGGTGCCAAGAAAAAGTAGTAACCTACTTTGCTGGATCATCAGTGCATCCTTCAACCTTAGTCTTACATGTCCGTGTACCAGTATGTCCTTAGCATTGTGGGGTTTGTGCTCAGACGCTTAAACGCTAGACTTGCAGAAAGGGGTACTCTGCTGTTCTCCTTCCCTAGTGACAGGGAAAACCCTCTCCTCACCTCCCACCCCCACCCCCGTCCTCCTTAACCTTTTGACTCCCACACCCTTTCTGCCAGCATCCTGCATTGTAAATCATGCCGCAAAACAAAAAATTAACCCTTTGACTCCCGCACCCTGTTCGCCAGCATCCTGTATTGTCAACCATACTAGCGAAGCAAAAACTTGCACCTTTGACTCCCTCACCTTTTCCACCAGCTTCCTGCAGGAAGCTGGTGGAAAGGATGAGGGAGCCAAAAGTTTTTGCAGTTGGTGGATAAGGTGCAGGAATCATAGGGTGAAACCCTTCGATTCCCTGACCTTATCCACCAGCTTCCTGCAGAAAGCTGATGGATACAGTTGGGAGTCAAAGGATAAGTTTTTGCAGTTGGTGGATAGGAGTGCAGGAGTTAAAAGGTTAACCTTGAAAGTGATAGGGTCACCCCCACCAGTCCCTGCATCGTTTCTCTTTACACCCTCCTCCCCCCCCCCCCCCCAACCTTCGCTCTACCTTCGCTCCTACCTTTTCACCTCGTTCTGCCCAAGCCGGTGTACCAGGGCGGTGTTGAGGATATCCTGCATGCCTCTGTGTATGTGTGTGTGCGTGTGCGAGATATTTTGTCCGCAGCATGGCTTCCTTGGTTGATAGGATTGATCAGTGAAGAAAGGGCGCTGCTTTTGTCCAAGGGTCTTTTGTGCATCAGTTCTGTCTGATCTCGTTAAAGTCACATCTGCCTCCCTCCCCACCCTTTTTTTTTTTTTTTTTTTTTTTTCGTTCCCAGATATTGACCTATGCTAGAACTCAAATGTGCATGTGGCAGGAAAAAAGAAATGCTGGGAGTCTGTGTCAAAATGGCGGTGAAGACAATGCTTGAACGGCTTCAGTCGGAGCTAGGACTAGCCTGTTTTAAAAGGGATTAAGTTGTTAGACCAGAAAGCTGGTGGATAGGGTGAGAGAGAAATCGATTGATATTAGACCAGGAAGCTGGTGAGGCAGTCAGAGAGTTTTTTGATCTGTGACTTTTTATTCGCAGAGCAGAGCAGGATCGAGGCAGCTGAGATGTGGTTTCTCAGAAGAATGTTGCGAGTTCCATGGACAGCAAAGAAAACAAATGAGACAGTCTTGATGGAGGCAGACACAAGTAGATCACTCAAAGGAAGATTAGGAAAAGACAAGCAACATTTATAGGCCATTTTATGAGGAAGGGGGATTTGGAGCACCTGGTCACAACGGGGAAGCTGGAGGGAAAGAGAGCACCAGGTAGACCCAGGGAGAGAATGCTGGACGGACTTGTAGAATGGCTGGGGATGAGGGAGGTGGGGGAGATGCTGGGGGCAACGAGAGATAGAGATGGTTGGAAGTCCATGGTCGCCAACGCCATGCGCAGGGCACCATGATGATGATGATGATGATGTATGTATGATAAGAATTCTCATTGAACAGACAAAATGGTGATAACTAGGCTGACAAAGTATTATGAATAGCAGAGTTGGGAAACTGAAGAATTTATCAGTTTTTAGTGGTACTGGCGGCTGAAAATATACAGCTTTGTCGCAGCTTTTGTTCAGTGGTTGTGTTTGTGAGACTGTGATGGTGGTGGTTTGTCCATTAGAGGTCAAATTACACTGAAGATGTTTTAAAACAAGCAGTGCTGTTTTCTTTTTCATTAATTTTTTTTTACCCTATTTTTAACTAAGATGTTATGTTTTTGAAACAAGCAGTACTGTTTTATTTTTTAGTCATTTATTTATAATTTTTCATTTTACTTTTTTTTTTGGGTGTGCGCTTAGTACACACGGATATTATTGAAAGAAAAAGTGGTGGTGTATGTGTGGGAGTGTAAATTGAGGGTGACATGGCGAGAGACGTTCGTTGCCAGTTGTAGGCAGGATATGCTGCCAGCATCTCAGTTTTCGATTGGTAAGACGCATGCACGTGCGTGTGTGTGCGTGCGTGGTTAGTGTGTGTGTGTGAGAGAGAGATTCATGTTGAACAATTTTTGTCTGCAATTATATGAACCTCATTGTGCTTGTACGTACATGTGAACAAGTCTGATATGCCATGGTAACAAGCAAGCTTGTTATTATTTTTGTTTAAAGATTTAGTATTTTTTCTGATTTCATTATATTTCAAACTTCTGATAAGCAGTAGTAAAAACCAACTTTTAGATTTTATTTATTGAAAAATTTCAGCTCTTTTCAAAGTTTGTTATATGCCAAGGTTGCAAGCAAGTTTATGGTTATTTTTCTTGAAAGATTCCAGCTCTTTTCAAACATCTTTGCTCTGAGAGTGGTTTGTATTTGTAATTATTCATTTGACGTTGGAGGAGAGAAAGGGGAGAACACAGTTATTGCCCCTTTTTCTCTTTTTACCTCATTTTGCACATGTAGAGTTGCGTAAAATGTACTAGGGTACTCTTTTTATCATTACGATTGTCATGAATTTGAGTGACACATTTTAGCATTACCTGCCTGTTAATACATTCATTAACGCATTTTACTTTTACGCTTACACCATGAATTCAGTGTACACATTTTAACATTACAAACTGCCATGAATTCAGTGTACACATTTTAGCATTACAACTGTCATGAATTCAGTGTACACATTTTAGCATTATGACTTTTCATGAATTCAGTGCACACATTTTAGCATTACAGGTTGCCATGAATTCAGTGTACACATTTTTAGCATTACGGACTAGCCCTGAATTCAGTGTACACATTTTAGCATTAGGCTGCCATGAATTCAGTGTACACATTTTAGCATTATGATGTCATGAATTCAGTGTACACATTTTAGCATTACGGCTGCCATGAATTCAGTGTACACATTTTAGCATTACGCTGCCATGAATTCAGTGTACACATTTTAGCATTACAGTTGCCATGAATTCAGTGTACACATTTTAGCATTATCAGTTGTCCATGAATTATTACACATTTTAGCATTATGACTGTCATGAATTCAGTGTACACATTTTAGCATTACGGCTGCCATGATGAATTCAGTGTACACATTTTAGCATTACGGTTGCCATGAATTCAGTGTACACATTTTAGCATTACAGTTGCCATGAATTCAGTGTACACATTTTAGCATTATGGTTGTCATTGAATTAAGCATGAAGATACAACTTAGTTATTACAGGATAATTGTTGATAATTGTGTGTTTTGATGTGTGAGTGTCTGTGTGAAAATGGTTTTTTCTGTGTCAGTTCAATGTTGATGTGTCAATGTGTGAGTTTTCCATGTTAATTTAATTCAGTGTTGATGTGTTTGTGTGAAAATGATGAGTTTTCTGTGTCAATTCAGTGTTGATGTGTGTGTTTGTGTAATATGATGAGTCTTCTGTGTTAATTCGATATTGGTGTGTGTTTCTGTGAAAATGATGAGTTTTCTGTGTTAATTCAGTGTTGTTGTGTGAAAATGGTGAGTTTTTCGTGTTAATTCTTTGTTGGTATGTCAGTGTGTGAAAATGGTGAGTTTTCCGTGTTAATTCGTTGTTGATGTGTCATTGTATGAAAATATGAGTTTTCCATGCTAATTCAGCATTGATGCGTCAGCATGCGTGTGTTTCGCCTTCACGTTCTAACAACGACTCAATGTGCTTTCAGCGTTACATGAAAGATCGGGAGAACGAGGATCACCGTCAGCTGTTCGACCTGCTGGTGAAAATGCTGGCGTACGAAGCGAGTTCACGTTACACCTTGGCCCAAGCTATGCAACACCCTTTCTTCAGCCCCTACTTCCACCAGAACCTCCCTTCCCCCCCTGTCCATGACAACGCTGTGAACTCCAATGCTGAGTCTGAGCGCAGCTCGCTCAGCATATGAGTCGACCCGGTAGTGTGTCCAGTCTGGCATCTTCTGACTGTGATGGTTTTCATTGTAGTTGTACATCGTTTTACTTTTCTTTTCTCTCTTGCAACCTTTGTTGATTTATCATCATGAGGGTGCGATATCATTTTTATTGTGTACAGTTTTTACGTAGAGATTATCACCACATTTTGTCACCTCCTCCCTCCCCCCCCCCCCTCCCCCTTCCCTAAGATCTGGTTTGCTGTCTGATCAAAATTATTCATAGTCATGTATTTATTGCCAGTATGTCTAGCTCGTGTGATTTGAGGTTAAACTATCCATCGGGTAAACTGAGTCAGAATGGGTTTTGTTTCCTACTGGTTCAGTTTTGGAAAGTCCTCTTCAATTCTCTGTAATTCAGGCGTACATACAATATCTTTTGATAAACTGAGATACTGATGTTGAAAGTAAAACAAATAGTAAACAGGATCATATTCATTGTCAGTATGGTTTTTTTGTTTTGTTTTATTGATTGCTTTTAATGGTGAGAGTGTTCATTATGCATGATGATGTATTGCAAAAGGGATTTTTTTTTTGTGTTGGTTCAAAAAAACAGGAAAGATTCTTAATGAGAGGATTGGTGGTGGATATGGATTATTGAAGAGATTCTTAGTTCTGTGTATCGTTCGCCTGTTCTTCATCTTGTCTTCATCTTGACATTGCTTTTCCATATTGTTCTCATCATCAAAATCCTATCATTACATTTGTGACCTGTTCTCACAGAAAGAGGAGAAAAAGCAAAGATACACAAAAATACATGATTACAGACAAGCAAGCACACAAATAAAAACCATGAACAGTGAAAAAAACAGAAAAGAACAGAACCAGAGTGGGGGGGGGGGGGGGGGGGGGACTGAACTTTTCACATAATTGTCAAACTTCCCCAAAAAGAAAATTACAAGAAAACGGTTAAGGGGGGGGGGGGGGGGCGAGATGAGTAGATGAAAATTTCAAGCAGTCATCACACACACATGCAGTTGTCATTCCATCACATCTATGAACTCATTTCCGAGGATGCCAGATGCAGGGGTTTTAAGACACTGTCCATGTCCAACAGCAATTTGTGTGACTCGTCCACAATAGTGGTGCCACAGAGGAGGACCTCAACCCAGTGACGTGTGTGTTTCGTGTTGTGCGCTTCAAGACATCGTCAGGATGCAGAACTTGGTGGACTTTTCGCCGTCGGTTTGCGGCTCACTGTTCGAACTCTGGTCTTGATCGGAGGAGCTTCGTCGATACCTTTACGCTCCTCCGTCTGAACGGAAGAGGATTTTAAAGAGCGAGTGATTTCAACAAGGAATTTCGGCAAGCGTCGTTTCAGGTTTCCTGTTCCAGGGATTTTTTTCCGGAACTCCTGAAGCCCAGCGTTTGTGGTGGGAGGTACCTCCTGTACAAGTCTCCATTTAGGGAAGAAAGGATGCACCTTAGTCTTCGCTTCGAAGATTTTCTTTGTTGAAAACTTTTTGACAGCTGCGTTTTGGGATGGGTTTTTCTGGTATAGCTAAGGAAAAACGTTTTGTGTGGTGTGCTCACAGAGCAGTGCTTTGAAGACTGTCAGGAAGAAGAGAACTGTGCAGGGTAGGTTTGCTTTTCGTACTTGTGGATTTGGAGTGAAAATGAAAGCATTTTGATGAGATGTTGGTATAGGCATAAGCCTTGCCTTTAAACGTCGACATGTCTCTCTGTCAGAAGAAATGAACTTTGAAAGTCGGGGAAATGGAAAAGGTTTGTCCCTTTTGAACCCTTTGACTCCTGCGCCCTGTCCACCAGCATTCAGCATTGTCGAGCAAAGCAAAAACTTAACCCTTTGACTCTCTCACACTATCCACCAGCTTCCTTGCAGGAAGTTGATGGATAGGGTGAGGGAGTCAAAGGGTTTAAGTTTTTTGCATGTTGGTGAATAGGATGCGGGAGTCAAAAGAGTTAATTGCGTGAAATCGGTCAAGGGAAACTTTATGCTGAAATTAGCAGCATGAAAACTGTCAACACCTGATTTTTAACTGATTGATTTATTTATTTATGTTTTGTCTGTGCTGGGTATGCCTCTTACCTGATGACCCTATGAACTTGTTTTTGCAGTCCTAAGTGTTGTCAGTGAAATCAGGAGTTGAGTGATTGTACATGGGAATTGTCAGTTTTTGCCTTGTTTTTTGCCCTTTATACGACTTTAAAAACAAACGAATACTGTTCATGCTGTAACCTTCAGTTTGTGGCCATGGTCCACAGAGGACTGTGACCCATGTGTTTTATCATGTGCCTGTGTGACCTGGATGCTTGCCTTTACACTTGTGGGCCAGCTCATGGGTTTATGTGTAGGCTTAAGGCATGTGCCACGATCACCATACACATGGCACCTGTGACGTTAGTGCATATGGAATTCGTTCCGAACGCGGAGACGTCATCTTGAGAAACTGAAACTGAAACTGATACTGAAACTTTCCTCCTCAGTATAATTTGGAAAGATTGGAAGGTGGCTGAATTTTAAAGGAAAAAATATGAGAAACATTCATTTATTAAGAATAGTGAAAAAGCAAAGGCAGTTTCAGTTATGATTGCAAAATAGTTGTTCTGAGTCTCTCAAATACGTTACAATCTTCACCAACTCTTCAAAATGAAAAGAAATGTTTTGAATTATACATACAGAAAAGGGAGGCAATACAATTACAATTTAGGATTGTTAGGAAAAGGAAAGTCATATTTTGATTGAAACTTCAATGGAAAAAATATGGCAAGAGAACATTGTAATAAAGAAATGTAGAGGGTTGGAAAGTTTGAATTGACAGAGGAAAATGTTATATATATTTATATAGTAGCAAGGGTTGACAATTTTTGTACATTTTTCGTTCGTTAGTTTGATCGAAAGCCAGCCGAACTTTGCCGTGTTTCTAGGTGTGCGTGGCGTTCTGAAGGACAATGAGTATTGTACTGTACTATAAACTGCATGTCTGCTGCCTTTGTGTTCAGGATTTTTTTTGCGTGTGCCCATTGTACAAACAGGTCGTACACCAGCACGTGTTACTATCGTTTTCGATGCGCACTAGAAACAAGGAGAAGATGCGACTTTTTTGCAGGATTGCTTGTGTTGTGTGTTCGACGGGGGAAGGGGGAGACATTTTTAGAATGAGCATGTGTGTGTGTATGTGTGGTTTTCTTATTTGTCTTTTGGTCTTCTCTCTCTCTCTCTCTCTCTCTCTCTCTCTCTCTCTCTCTCTCTCTCTCTCTCTCTCTCTCTCTCTCTCTCTCTCTCCCTCCCTCTGTCTCCCTCTCCCTCTCTCTCTCTTTTTAAACTAAGGAAAGGAATATGACCACCTGTATGCTGTTAGTATGTTTGTTTGCTAGGAATTCCCTGGAACAAGATTGTATGTCTAGATTAGAATGGCATCGTCCTCTATTTTTCACCTCAGATCTGTGTCTTGTTGGTCAGTCGTAGGGCATGTGCAATGCAGTGTTAGCCATCTTGGCATTTTTCGTCGTCAGCTTGTTTTCACCGTCAGAATTCTGGTGTGGGTGCAGGTGTGTGTGGATTTTGTTTTTGTCCTGTTTTGTTGTTGTTGGTTTGTTGTGTGTGTGCTTTGTTCTTTGTTTTGTTGTTATTGGTTTGTGTGTGGTGCTTTGTTTTGTGTTCTGTTGTTGTTGGTTTGTTGTGTGGTGCTTTGTTTTGTGTTTTATTGTTGTTGGTTTGTTGTATGCTTTGTTATATGCTTTGTTCTGTGTTTTGTCGTTGTTGTGTGCTTTGTGTTTTTATACTGTAGTGTGTTCTCTGTCCTGGTCTTTGTTGTGTTCTGCAGTCATCCGTCTGCAGGGAGTTGGCCCGTTCTGATTCTAAAACAGTCTTCTCTTTGGAGATGCTGATGCCAGCCTGTTTGTCTTCTCAAAAGTCTTCTCTTAGAAGACACTGATGCCAACTTGTCTCTCTTCTCAAAAGTCTTCTCTTAGAAAACACTGATGCCAACTTGTCTCTCTTCTCAAAATTTTTGAGTCTTTTCTTAGAAGAATTATGCCAGTCAGTCTGGATCAAAAGATCTTTTAGAAGACATGTTACCACTTGTCTGGTGTTCTAAGTCTTCTCTTAGCAATTTGTTGCCACCTGTGTCTCTTCTCAAAAGTCGTCTTGTAGAAGACACTGATGCCAACTTGTCTCTCTTCTCAAAAGTCTTTATCTTAGCAGACATTGTTGCCAACTGTGTCCTTCTCAAAAGTTCTCTTGAAAACACTGATGCCAACTCATCTCTGTTCTCAAAGTCTTCTCTTAGCAGACACTGATGCCAACCAGTTGTCTTCTCAAAAGTCTTCTCTTAGCAGACACTGATGCCAACCAGTTTGTCTCTTCTCAAAAGTCTTCTCTTAGCAGACACTGATGCCAACCAGTTTGTCTTCTCAAAAGTCTTCTCTTAGCAGACACTGATGCCAACCAGTTTGTCTTCTCAAAAGTCTTCTCTTAGCAGACACTGATGCCAACCTGTGTTTTTCTAAAAAAATCTTCTCTTAGCAGACACTGATGCCAACTTGTCTCTCTTCTCAAAAGTCTTCTCTTAGCAGACAATGTTATGCCAGTTTGTTTTGGTTTCCAAAAGTCTTCTCTTAAGTAATATGTTGTCGACCTTCTGAAATTGTCTAGAATTGTCTGTTTTTCCATCCAGGAATTGCCCTGATCAGCGGTTTTTAAACCAAACTTCATTCTGTTCTACACTACAGTTGCTTGTATTGAACAGAATTGATTTTGTCGGACAGTGTTATCGTTCCTTATTTTCTCAGTAGAAAATACAGGGATGAGACAAAAATGTACGCTAACTGTACAGAAAAATAATATGAATACCACCCAGAGGTAATTTTCAAAAGCAGGACGTTTAGAACCTTCTGATGTTACTATTATTTCACGTCTCACACTGTCAAGACGTTTAGAACCTTCTGATGTTTACTAATTGTTTCAGTCTCCACATTGTGAAGGACGTTTAGAACCTTCTGATGTTTACTTATCAG
>JAPXFY010000033.1:39954703-39979703 GCA_030674185.1 Monoplex corrugatus
TCGCTTGCATCGGCGTTCATAGTGATAGGTCATGACCCTGAATGGTTAAAATGATTGCAGTATCCTTCTCTGTTGTTTTATTTGTTTGTTTTGTTTTTTGTTGGGTTTTTTTGTTTTTTTTTGTCTAAAGCCCAGTCGACTGCATAGTCATATCAGGGCTATAACCGCTTCAAAACATTCAAAACTTCAACAGGAAAAAAAAAGGAAAAAAAAATTAAGTACACATATCAAGGCATTTGCATACATAACCTAAAGATATGCCCCTGGCGCTGGCCACTCCGCCCAATTTCTCGCACAGGGGATTTAAAAAACACACCTGAATACAAATTCAAACACACCTAAGGGCACAAAAACATATACAAAAAACAGGCATGAATTACCTAAAATTGCTTCCGCGTATCTCACCTCCCTAGAGCCAAAAATGCACTTAATACATATACCCAATTATCAGTCCTAAGAAAAAGTACGTAAGACTTTATTGAACACATACAGTTGAATGGACCAGCAAGGCAGAAAATGATAGGAAGAAACGATAGAAAGCAAAGGAGGAAGAAAGAAACAAAAAGAGTGACAGAAAAGAGGAAATGTCTAGCACAGAATTTCCAGAAGGTGGGTATACTATTTATACTGAAAGAGTCCCCCGGCATCCCCACGGGGGTGTTGTCACACGTTTCGGTTTCAGGAAGTGTAAATTTCCACATTTTTGCTGCCATTGCCACTGCGCTGGAGAAATTCTGCAATGTGAGAAATCATTTAACATACACAAACATTTTCAACAGACTTTGAGAGAAACAGGAAGAGTTGCTTAAGTCTCAGAAACGAACCCTTTTTTTTTCTTTTTTTTTTTATTATTATTCTTACTGTTTAAAGCTCAACCGACTGTACAGATCCATATCAGGGCTAAACCAGTTCAAAATGTACACAACATCGTCAGAAAGAAAAGCTGGGAAAGAAAATTAAGGGGGCAGACCTACCCAGATTTGGGTACGGTACCAAGATTGTGATGTTCAGTGTTTCAGTTCTAATGAACAATCACCATGATAATTGGTAAGAAGATACCTCAGACAGATTCTTTGGATTGAATATCTTTGTTGGGGTCTGTGAGTTATGAAAAGTTGACAAAAATTAATTAATTAAAAATGTTCTCGCGAAAATGAAAAAAAAATATAGTACATACTGTGACATTTATAACTACACATATATTCATGTTAGGAATTCGATATTTAGTGAGCAAACACATCTGTATAGTATGTATAGCATGTAGTAAAATCTTAGCTTCTACTATCATTATTTTCTGTACAATCATCACACCAATTTTTAGAATAATTTTAATAAAAAAAAATATATAACTTTTGATAAAATGTTTTCTTTCAAGCAGAACTGCAAGATTTTACTACCGGCTAGGGTACCTGTCCCTGCTATATGTGTGCCAAATATCAAGGAAATTGGATGAAAACTTTTGAACATATTATGTCGGATGTATACAATCTCGCGAAAAATAAATTATTTTAATTAATTAATTTTTGTCAACTTTTCATAACTCACAGACCCCAACAAAGATATTCAATCCAAAGAATACTGTCTGAGGTACTTTTTGCCAAATATCATGGTGATTGGTTAATTAGAACTGAAACACTGAACATCCAATCTTGGTACCAAGTCTGGGTAGGTCTGCCCCCTTAAGTACATAATCAATGCATTCGCGCACATAAACTGAGGTTACGCTCCCGACATTGACCATTCCGTCCAAATTTATCACCAGAGGATTTCAAAAAAGCAAACAAAAAAACCTGAATACAGATGTGAACGTAACTAAGGATACTTAAGTTACATAAAAACGGCCTATCTCATCATCATCATCATCATCATCATCATCATCATCATCAGGTGCCCTGCCGCATGGCGTTGGCATCATGGACTTCCATCTGTCTCTACTCTTGTTGCCCCAAGCATCTCCTCCACCTTCCCGTCTTCAGCCACTCGCAAGTCCGTCTAGCATTTTCTCCCTGGGTCTACCTGGTGCTCTCTTTCCCTCCAGCTTTCCCGCTGTGACCAGGTGCTCCAAATCCCCCTTCCTCACAAAATGGCCTATATCACCTAAAATTGCTCCTGCAGCACCTTTTCTTGGAGCCAAACATGCAGTCAATGCTTGTACCCAATTATCAATCCTAAGAGAAAGCACTTAACCCTTTGACACCCGCGTTCTGTCCACTGGCTGCAAAAACTTAACACTTCGACTCCCTCATCTTATCCACCAGCTTTCTGCAAGAAGCTAGTGAATAGGGTGAGGGAATCAAAGGGCTATGTTTTTGCTTTAGTAGCATGGTTGACAATCAGGATGCTGGTAGACGGGATCGGGAGTCAAAGGGTTAAGACTTTATAGAACACATACAGATGAATGGACCAGCAAGGCAGAAAATGATAAGAAGAAACGACAGAAAGCAAAGAAACGAGGCAGAAACAAAGAGAGTGACAGAAAAGAGGAAATTTCTATTACAGAATTTCCAGAAAATGGGATACTATTTATACTGAAAAAAAACTCAGCATCCTCAAGGGGGGATAAGAAAAAGCACGTAAGACTTCATCGAGCACATAGACAACTGGCGAATGGACCAGCGAGGCTGAAAAAGATAGGAAGGGATGACAGAAAGCGAAGGAGGAAGAAAGAAACAAAGAGAGTGACAGAAACGAAACAGTCAAGAAATCCACAACAAATGTGACTGCCCGCGTTCAAGCAAACAGGAACCAGAAAAACACAATAATAAACCAGAAGAACAAGAAAACCAATATAAGCGCGTATCCAACGAGACAAAACAAAACAAGCGCAAATTTTCGGCCAACTAGCCTTTGTCAAGCGCGAACGCACGGTCACAAACAGATCACAGACACCAAACAATGGATAATAAAAACGGGACTAAAAACTTCCCTGCCGCCTCGTCCAGTGGGTAAGAAATGACGGGACTAAAAACTTCCCTGCCGCCTCGTCCAGTGGGTAAGAAATGACGGGACTAAAAACTTCCCTGCCGCCTCGTCCAGTGGGTAAGAAATGCATTTCTTACCCACTGGACGAGGCGGCAGGGAAGTTTTTAGTCCCGTTTTTATTATCCATTGTTTGGTGTCTGTGATCTGTTTGTGACCGTGCGTTCGCGCTTGACAAAGGCTAGTTGGCCGAAAATTTGCGCTTGTTTTGTTTTGTCTCGTTGGATGCGCGCTTATATTGGTTTTCTTGTTCTTCTGGTTCATGTTTGCTTGGGCGCGGGCAGTCACACTTGTTTTGGATCTCACAAAAATAGAATCAGAACGCGTGTTTAATACAATCAGACAAGACAGGCAAGATAAGCGTGGAAACAGGAGAAGATAAGATTACCAGACGTTATTGTTATTGTTGTTTAAAGCCCAGCGACTGCGCAGAGATATCAGGGCTACAAACGCCTCAAAACATGTAAAACTTCAACAGGAAAAAAAAAAAAAACGAAAAGAAACTTAAGTACACATATTAATGCATTCGCGCACATAATCTAAGACGTGCCCCTGGCGTTGACCACTCCATTCAATTCATCGCTAAGAGGATTTTAAAAAAATGAATACAAATGTGAGTATACCTAAGGACACCAAAACACACATATATTAAAACACGCATAAATTACCAAAAATTGTATCCGCATATCTCACCACCCTAGAGCCAAAAATGCACTTAGTACATGTACCCAATTATCAATCATAGAAAACAGTAGGCCCTACGTAAGACTTTATCGAACATATCAGATGAATGGACCATCAAGGCAGAAATGATAGGTAGAAATGACAGAAAGCAAAGGAACAAGGCAGAAACAAAGAGAGTGAAAGAAAAGAGGAAATTTCTAGCACAGAATTTCCAGAAGGAGGGGATACTATTTATACTGAAACAGCCCCGGCATCCCCATGAGGGGAAGGAATACCAGACAGCATCAGTACAACCTGTGTCTTCAAGAACTGTATGTGTTTATGCCCCTTAGTTTAGCATGCAGTTGCATGATTCAATTCAATTCTGTACGAATGTGCACTATAATGCTTATTCTATAGTGTTGTTGTTTTGTTGGCGATTGAAGAACACGTTGATCTCGTGCAACACATTTGATTTAAAAAAAATTAAACATGCAGCTTGATTCCCAACACATTAGTATATAATATAAATAATATAATAATAATATATAATAATAATATGATGATGATGATGATGATGATGATATTCATAAGACGCCAAATCTTGAATCAAGAATCAAATCAAGACCGCACTCTCATCATTTTACCAAAGCAATCACCAACAACGATCAATAGGCACAAAACACACGCAAACTGAACAGGGGAAGACAGGTGGGGAGTAAGTGTTTGACCCCTAACCCAAGCTGGTGGTTAGGGTGAGGGAGTCAAAGGGTTAAGTTTTTTACTTTGTTAACATGGTTGACGATGGAGGTGGACAGGGTGCAGGAGTCGAAGGGTTAATGTAAAAATAGTACAGAAATGACAGAATATGAAACATTATCTGCTTGGTTAAGAAGTTTGTAACCTTCGATTAAGCCCCTTCCCTTCCCTCCTCCTTATTTTCTTTCGTCGTCAAAGACGTAAAACCTGGAGATTCTCTCTTAATAAGGATTCTTTTAAACTTTAAGATTTTGGAAAGGGATGAAAAAACGTGTTGGACCCCGTGTCAGGCCTGCACATCCTAAAAGATCCCACGGCAGTTGAAAACCGCGAAGAGCACAGCTTTCGCCTGACTGCCCTGAGGGAAAAAAAATTGGAGAGATAATTTATTTCCCAGGTTCCTCCCCTTGAAGCCCAATTAGCCTTCTTGCCTTTCCTGAATCTTGAAGGAAAAAAAAGGGGGGTGGGGGATTTTTGGAAATTGTGCGTGTGTGCGCGTGTGATAGAGAATACGGCTTGGATCAAGTGTGTGGGGTGTGTGTGTGTGTGTGTGTGTGTGTGTGTGTGTGTGTGGTGTGTGTGTGTGTGTGTGTGTGTGTGTGTGTGTGTGTGTATGTGTGTATGTGTGTGTGTGTGTGTGTGTGTGTGTGGAGAGAGAGAGAGAGAGAGAGAGAGAGAGAGAGAGAGAGAGAGAGAGATTGGGCGAGAATTAGGTCACTCAGATATTCAGATGACTTTTAAAGTGTTTGCTCTGGCCAGGTCATGATTTATGGCTGCTAAGCCTGGACTCTGACAAAAACTGATTGCAGAAGAATTGAGGCAGCAGCGATGTGGTTTTATCGCCGCCTACTACGTGTCAAATGGACAGACAGAAGAACGAATGAAAGTGTCCTGGAAGAACTTGATATCACCAAAAAACTTCTTGCAGGCATCAACAAGAGAATACTAAAATACACTTTTCTTGTCTCACGCATTTAACAAGAACACAGACATCATGGCAACCATCATTTCAAGGAAAAACTGTGACAAAAAGGAAGAAGACCACAATCGCATACATCGATAACATAACCAACATTCATCATCATCATCATCAGGTGCCCTGCCGCATGGCGTTGGCGACCATGGACTTCCAACCATCTCTATCTCTCGTTGCCCCTAGCATCTCCCCCACCCTCCTCGTCCCCAGCCACTCTGCAAGTTCGCCCAGCATTCTCTCCCTGGGTCTACCTGGTGCTCTCTTTCCCTCCAGCTTTCCCGTTGTGACCGGATGCTCCAAATCCCCCTTCCTCATAAAATGGCCTATAAATGTTGCTTGTCTTTTCCTAATCTTCCTTATGAGTGATCTACTTGTGTCTGCCTCCATCAAGACTGTCTCGTTTGTTTTCTTTGCTGTCCATGGAACTCTCAACATTCTTCTGAGAAACCACATCTCGGCTGCCTCAATCTTGCTCTGGCTTTGCTTGCTGACTGTCCACGCCTCGCATCCGTACAACAGTATTGGTTCTATATAACATTCAAGGACTCTCTTTCTGATGTTAATTGATAGGCATTTGTTGGTAAGAATGCTTGTCATCTTCTTGAATGCTGTTTTGGCTTGGCCGATTCTGCCAGCTATTTCCGATGTGCATCTGCCGTCTGATGAAACGACCGTTCCCAGGTATTTGAACTTATTAACCTGTGTCAAGGTTGTGCCATTTGCTGTTATTTTGCATGAGGGGATTTCATATTTTTTACTGATCACTATGACTTCAGTCTTCCTGCTGTTTAATGTTCCAACCTCTTACCATTTAACCAAAATTAGTGGCCTCAATATTCAAGAAATTGTCCACTATAATCAAGACAGAGCGGCCTGGAGGGAGATGGTGTTGTCCAGGAGTGCAGCAGCCAACACCTAACCCGGTGACGCCGACAGGTGAGATAAGGAATTTAACCCTGATGCAGATTCTGACCACAGACTCTTAACCCTTTGACTCCCGCACCCTATTCACAAACTGAAAAAATTAACCCTTTGCCTCCTTTACGCTATCCACCAGCTTCCTGCAGCTGGTGGATAGGGTGGGGGAGTCAAAGGGTTAAGTTTCTGTTCTGCTAGCGTGGTTGACAATGCAGGGTGCTGGTGGACAAGGTGCAGGAGTCAAAGGGTTAAAACAGACACACCAGGCACCCCTGCTGCTGAAGCCACTGGTGTGCTATCTTGTGGTTGCGGTGCTCGTAGTGCTGGGCTTGGCGTACACTACACGCTGAACTAGTTTATCACTGTACGTTCCATTATCTGGTAACATGTATGTCTCTCATACAATCACTCTGTGTGTGTGTGTTTGTGTGTTTGTGTGTGTGTGTGTGTGTGTGTGTGTGTTGTGTGTGTGTGTGTGTGTGAGTGCGCTCGTGTGTCTTTGTGTGAGTGTTTTGTGTGTGTGTGTGTGTGTGTGTGTTTGTGTGTGTGTGTATTTGTGTGTGTTTTAGTGTGTGTGTGTTAGTGTGTGTGGTTGTGTATGCGTGTGTTTGTATGTGTATGTGTGGTTGTGTGTGTGTGTGTGTATGTGTGTGTGTGTGTGTGTGTGTGTGTGTGTAATGTATAGATAAATCTGTGATATGTATGCGTGGTATCAGTGGTGTGGTGATCATGGTGATATGTGTGTGTGTATGTATATATGTGTGTGTACGTGTGTGTGCGTGTATATATAATATATATATATATATATATATATATATGTATATGTATATATATATATATATATCCGCGCGCGCGCGCGTGTGTGTGTGTAATGTATAGATAAGTCTGTGATATGTATGCGTGATATCGGTGGTGTGGTGATCATGGTGATGTGTGTGTGTGTGTGTGTGTGTGTGTGTGTGTGTGTGTGTGTGTGTGTGCGTGCATGCGTGTGGGGGGAATAGAGTGCTAGGGGTGTGTGCGTGTGTGTGTGTGTGTTTGGATTCGGTGTGCCTGTGTATATGTATGTGTGTGTGTTGGTATGTGTATGTGTGTGTGTGTGTGTGTGTGTGTGTATGTGTGTGAGCGCACACGCTATATGTGTATGCTTTGTTTGCTTGCTTGTTTGTTTGTTGTTGTTTTTTGAGAGATAGAGAGAGAGGGAGGGAGGGAGGGAGAGAGCTGTCATAGAGTGGAATTGACTATTCATTCACCAAAACATTTCTTTTCAGATAGCCTGGATTCTTAGAACTGTGAGAATGTGTGTGTGAAAGTGTATGCATATGTGTGTATGTCTTTCTCTCTCTCTCCCTGTGTGTGTGTGTGTCTCTCTCTCTAACATACACACACACGTGCGCGCGCGCGTGCGCAAACACTGTGCGTGCACACACACACACACACACACACACACACACCAAACACTCGCACGTGCGTGGGCAAATACATACTCTAGCGTATAAAGTTGTATTTTGCTTAACTTAATAAACATTGTTTAAAGACCTAATTCTGTGACATGTGCATTATTGTTTGTTTTCTCTTTTCTTTCTCTCTCTCTCTCTCTCTCTCTCTCTCTCTCTCTCTCTCGCACACACACACACACGCACACACACACACACACACACACATCATCATCATCATCAGGTGCCCTGCCGCATGGCGTTAGCGACCATGGACTTCCAACCATCTCTATCTCTCGTTGCTCCTAGCATCTCCCCCACCCTCCTCATCCCCAGCCACTCTGCAAGTCCGTCCAGCAGTCTCTCCCTGGGTCTACCTGGTGCTCTCTTTCCCTCCAGCTTTCCCGTTGTGACCAGGTGCTCCAAATCCCCCTTCCTCATAAAATGGCCTATAAATGTTGCTTGTCTTTTCCTATCTTCTTTATGAGTGATCTATTTGTGTCTGCCTCCATCAAGACTGTCTCGTTTGTTTTCTTTGCTGTCCATGGAACTCTCGACATTCTTCTGAGAAACTACATCTCGGCTGCCTCAATCTTGCTCTGGCTTTGCTTGCTGACTGTCCACGCCTCGCATCCGTACAACAGTATTGGTTCTATATAACATTCAAGGACTCTCTTTCTGATGTTAATTGGTAGGCATTTGTTGGTAAGAATGCTTGTCATCTTCTTGAATGCTGTTTTGGCTTGGCCGATTCTGCCAGCAATTTCCGATGTGCATCTGCCGTCTGATGAAATGACCGACACACACACACTCACTCACATATACACGCGCGTGCGCGCGTACGCGTCTCTTCTTCATATTAAATACAAAATAAGTGTGACTGCTCGCGTTCAAGCAAACAGGAACCAGAAAAAAAAAAGCCAAAAAAAAAACAAAAGCCAAAAAAAAACAAAAACAAAATGAACGCGTATATAATACAAGACTGGACAGAGCAGCTGGGAAGTTTCAGTCTTTTTCTCCTAATTTTTTTTGTATCTGGTGTTTGTTTGTTTGTGATCTTATGCTTGACAAAGGCCAGTTGGCCGAAAAGTTGCGCCTGTCTTGTCTTGTATTAAATACGCGTTCTTATTCTTTGTGTGTGTGTGTGTGTGTGTGTGTGTGTGTGTGTGTGTGTGTGTGTGTGTGTGTGTGTGTGTGTGTGTGTGTGTGTGTGTGTGTGTGTGTTGTTGTTGTTGTTGTTTTTTTTTTTCGTTCTTCTACTTCATATTCTTTCCTTTTCTCTGTGCTTGTGTGTGTGTGTGTGTGTCACTGTGAATGTGTGTGTGTATGTGTTCGTGTGTGCGTGTTTGTACCTCTCTCTCTCTGTAGTTATACTATTCAGACAAGAGATAGCAGGGTAAACGTAAGAACACCAAACGCAGACCGACTATGTTAATTAAAACCACAATGGTTTTACACTGACCAAGTCGGCCGACTTGGCGCGCCGACGAGAGTTCACACAATAAGGAGGCGCGGTGGCTTTGCTTCAAGTTCAGTTGCTTCAACACTCGTGTTGCGAGGTGGTGTGTCCATCTCAAGGTTAGCCTGACCCACAGACGTATTATATAAGATGTCTGCGGCCCTACAAACAGAATAATACCGACTGGTTACTCTCTGTGGTCCCACCGCCCAAACCCTACCATTTCATGAAAGGAATTGACCTAAATGGCAGCCGAAGTCTAAAAATAGCTTCAGCAGCTCAGCAGTGAATCAGTTACCTCTCGACTGGGTCAGTTCGTTCCTACTAGTAGGTCAGCAAGCGATTACGTGAAAATTCGCTACGGTACGCGTGGCGTCCAGAAGTAGTCGGGTTGTTGTGGCTACTACAGTCGTACTGTGTCATTATTTAAAAAAAAAAAATTCTATTTTCATTGGCAAATCCTAGAAATTTGGCAATCCCCTAAAATGAAACCAGTTGCTTTCGTCTTTTTTCAGTAACAGGAGTGACTGCACTTTCGTGTTTGTGTGGCAAACCCCGCATGTCGGTCGGATTTATATCAGCCAAAAATCTGTCGGTTTTTAGATTAGTGGTAGGGTAACTACCCCATACATCTTATATCTCTGGTAACTACAGTGATGTCCTTAGCAAACCTTCTCACGATCAGTTGGAATCTCTCCTTAGTTCCCAAGTAACCCGGATTAATACAATAATAACAATCATAATGTAAGAGTTGTTGTGGGGCGCAGATGAGGTGGGTTTTGTGAACCCTAAGAGTTCGGAGAAACACAGACTCAATGCATCACACATTCCAGAATCAAAGCAGGCAACCGGTGGATCGGACGTCTCAACGATTTAATCATTCATCATCGTCATCTGCTTCTGTGTATCTAAGAGGATCTGCTTATATTTGAGGCACCCAACAATTCCTTTGACAACAATGTACACACTGCCATGGCGACAAATCAACAGAATGGCTTATTCCAGGGCAACAGCCATGGCAGTGGTCATCACTACTTCAAAATATTGATGAAATAAATCTAAATTTAGATTGTGGTGATCGCTGCCTTGGAGGTGTTGATATTTTCATAACAACGATCATCGCAATGATTCCTGATCTTAACTATTTATAAATTCCATTTATTTATCGATAAAATACTATAAATTTACCTGAAATGTTGCCTCCAAAAAGGATACGATTTAAAGTCGCTCCTTTTCGCTAAATTATTATTTGGTGGTTACCAGATCAACGAAGCGGAAATGACGACTATCAGCGATGACGTCAAATGACGACTATCAGCGATGACGTCATTATTATGGGTGACACTTCCTAAAATAAACAAGGGAACTCCACTTTTAAGGCTATCTTCGTTTCCTCGTCATTATTATGGGTGACACTTCCTAAAATAAACAAGGGAACTTCACTTTTAAGGCTATCTTCGTTTCCTCATTATCACAGAGTTAACTCCCTTCTCCAAGGCTAGATCTAAATATATACCTGATGATGGCCTGATCGTTATCCTGCGCTGTACCTGTTGAGAGATCCTTGGGGATAATCGTTGGTTTGTTGTCGACTGAAAAGTCTCCAGTTAAGATGTCACCGTTTTCGCCTTAGCTCTCCTGTTGATGCCTATACCGTGAAGCAACAGATTTGGTAATCACTGCCTTTGTCTGATATACATTTGACTTGCATACGATCTCCCGAAGATTCAAGATAATGTTGATACACTATCATACAGGGAGCTTAGCCTTATCATGTGAGGTTTTACGTTTTGAGGTTGGCCTCGCAGGAAAAGTACCTCATGGCTGAATGGTTAAAGCACAGTGAGAGTGTTGTTATCCAAATTATACAAACTGATTTCAATGATGTATATACAGTTAAAATGACCAGCTGATCTTTAAAATAGAGCAAACAAGCAAGCAAACAAACAAAAACAAACACACACATGCGAAAACACACACACACATACACACACACAGACAAACACACACACACACACACACACACACACACACACACACACACACACACACACACACACACACACACACACACACACACACACTACACATTGGGGCAAATATATCTATCTTTACAGCGGAATTAGTCGCTATTTTACAAGCGTTGCATTATCTAGTAAACCTTACACATGTATTTTTCAAAGTAGTTCTCTTTGTTGATTCAAAATCTGTATTATATGCCTTGCAGTCTTTTGATACAGACACAAGACCTGATATAATTACTGAGGCAAATCATCTTATACATCGTTTAAGGATAAAAGGTACAGATCTCAGTTTATGCTGGGTGCCTTCTCACGTTGGTCTTCACGGCAACGAAGTAGTTGACAGAGCAGCTAAGCAAGGTGCACACAATTCTGATAATACTACAGAATTACGTATTAATACTTCCGTAAAAGAAGCTTGCAACTTGCTAGAATCAGCCTCATGGATTCGTTTTCATGAACATTTCCATGAAAAGTTTGTGTCACAACAAATGATAAAACTTTCATTTCAAAATGTGTGTAAAATATTGCAGTTTTCTTCCATATATCATTTGAGAACGATTGTTGCTGTTCATTTTCGTATTCAGCTAAACGCATTGAAAACAAAATACTGTAAAAATGTCAAGTGTATTTGCGGCGAACAATTCACACTGTTTCACTGTCTATTTTACTGCAAAATGATACGTTCTTGTTTACCAAAAATGTTTACACAAGAAAATTATTCTGAAACTCATTTTAAAGAAGTAACTTCCGATCAATTTTTGTCAGTTAAAATTTCAGAATCGTTGGTTCACAGTCCTGTTAATGCATTACTTTAAGTTTATGAAGTTTGTACTTTAGAGTTAAATTTTCCATACACATTGTTGATGTTAAATGTTAGTGTTAAGTTATTGTTCCATTTTTCTATTTCCCACCTACTTATGTCTATAACTATGTCTCCTCTATGCCCCCAAACCAACCAACCCATCTCTCATCTCACTTTTTTTTTTTTTTTTTTTTCCCGTCTAATATCACTCATAGTGAAAAGACGTTAAATCAAAGAACGAACACACACACACACACACACACACACACACACACACACACACACACACACACACACACACACACACACACACACACACAAACCAAAGAAACAAAAAACGAAAAAAAAAAAGACCAATAATAATAATAATGACGATGATGATAGTAATACTAGAAGTAATAAAGATAATGATGATGATAATAGTAATAATGATAATGATAACAATGATAATAATAATATAATAATAATAACAATAACAATAACAAACAAAGAAACAAACAAAACCACCGGACCTGTTGTCAAGTTCAGTATGTTACCCGCTATATGGTTGGCACGCACGTATGCAAACACACACACACACAATCCCATCACCTCCTCCCCAATTAAAAAAAAAGGCCACCTGTGATATGTACTGTTGTTTAACCTATGGATAGGGTGTGGGAGTCAAAGGGTTAAGTTTTTGTTTTGCTAGCATGGTTGACAATACAGGATGCTGGTGGAAAGGGTGCGGGAGTCAAAGGGTTAAGTTCTTGCTGTGCTAGCATGGTTGACAGTGCAGGATTATTATTATTATTATTAAGGGCATTTAGAGCGCCTAATCTTTCTGGAAAGCCCTAAGCGCTTACAAACTGTACAATACACATTACATCGAACATAGAAACATAGGCCTAATATAATTTTCATCATACATGGCGGACCTCTGTCACTCCATCCCACAAGCACATACACACCGTTAATAATATCAAATATTAGTACCTACTCTCTGGCACACACACACATATCCTCCTCCCACCCCGAGACATATCTATAGGCGCACAGCAATAACATACACAGAAGCACGCTAGCGCGCAGACAGCATAGCTCTTTTAGGTTAATAAATTTCAGAGAGGAAAGAGATGCGTTTTCAAGCCAGATTTAAATGACTGAAGACTTGTTTTGTGCCTCAGCGGGTAGGGAAGTGAATTCCATGAGGAAGGGGCTTGAAAAGAAAAGGATCGCTCACCATATGATTTTGTTCGAAAAGTTGGGATTCGAAATAAGCGGGTATCGGCTGAGGTACGAAGATGACGAGATGGAACGTATAGTTGAAGATATTCAGACAGGTAAGAGGGAATAGAATTGTCGAAGTATCTGAAGCACTGAACAGCAATTTTATGTTGGATCCTTTTCAACACAGGTAACCAATGCAAGTCTTGGAGAAGAGGAGAGACATGCTGAAATTTGGAAGACCGAAATACTAGCCGAGCGGCATGGTTCTGTACTTTCTGAAGTTTGTCAAGGAGCTGTTTTGGGGAACCAGACAGAAGGGAATTACAATAGTCAAGACGAGAAAGAACGAAAGCACAAACTAATATTTTAGTAGCTTCGAGAGTAAGGAGATGACGGATGGAACCTATTCTACGAAGTTCAAGGTAACAGACACGACAGATGTTTGAGACATGCTGCTGAAAGTTAAGAGTGTTGTCGATGGTGACACCTAGATTCTTAACTTTTTGGGAGAGGGTGATGTCTGTCCCATTCAGTGATATGGAAGATGGAAATAAGTCACAGTTGAGAAGTTTTTTAGGAGTAATGAAAATCATTTCAGTTTTGTCTTGGTTTAGTTGTAATTTGTTGCAAGTCATCCAGTCTTTCACGTCGGAAATGCAGGCTTTAGTGGTTTGTACGATGTTGTTTACATTAGAGATGGGACCAGAATTGTAAATTTGATTGTCATCTGAGAAGCTATGATGTGATACAGAATGGCGGAGAATAATATTTGCGAGAGGCTGCGTGTACAAAACAAAGAGAACTGGACCCAGGACGGATCCTTGAGGAACGCCATATCTGAGGGCTGAGGGAGGTGAGGGCAAGCCATTTACAGATACAGTTTGTGTGCGGTCAGAGGATGCTGGTGGACAGGGTGCGGGAGTCAAAAGGTTAAGTTTTTGTTTTGCTAGTATGGTTGACAATGTAGGATGCTGGTGGACAGGGTGCGGGAGTCAAAAGGTTAATTTTTTGTTTTGCTAGCATGGTTGACAATGCAGGAAGCTGGTGGATAGGGTGCGGGAATCAAAGGGTTAAGAGCCGTCAACAAGAGACCAGAAGTGACATGAACTGCGGCGCATCGAAATATCAGGAAGTCTTGCTGTTGGTCCCACCCTACCCCCATCCCACCCCACCCCCAGCCTTATATTTCATGTATTTGGTAATTGTTTTTTTTTAGGGAATCAAAAGTATAACTTTTTGCAGTTAGTGGATAGGATGCAGGAGTCAAAGGGTTAAAAAAAATCTGGTCTGCCTGCTTCCCTTCTTAACACTTTGACTCCTGCAACATGTCCATCAGCATCCTGCATTGTCAACCATGCCAGCAAAGCAAAAACTTAACCCTTTAAGCTTGTGGATAGGGTGAGGGAGCCATAGGGTTAAGTTTTTGCAGTTGGTGGGTAGGGCGCGGGAGTCAAAGGGTTGATGTTTCTATCATTCTGGTGGTGTCAGCAGTAGGCCTAAGGCGTTTAGTAGGCCCCTATCCCCATTTCGCTTGAAGATCTTGCCTGCGCATCAGTATGGTGCTTTTGCGCAGGCTGAAAGAGTCCACTGGCAAATTTGGGTGGAGTGTCTAAGCCGAATGCTTGTAGAACTGAACGAAACCAGCTTAAGAATTGGATTGAGCATGAACATGGCGAAAACTAAAATCATGTGCAACGACCATGTGGAAGACAAAGACGAAACGACCGTAAATGACAACCACACTATAGAAAGAGTCGACCACTATATCTACCTTGATCACTATATTATATCAGTGGACTCAGCCTCTAAGGAATAAGAAATCAGACGTCACATTACGCTCGGATGGCAAGCATTCGGTAAAGCAAGCGCCATCTTTAGAAATAAAGATATGCCAATTGTATTAAAACTCCGAGTGTACGACGCATGCATAACGCCGACTGTGACATATGGAGCCGAAACATAGAACTGACGAAACGTCAGCTCCTAAAACTGCGACCCATGCAAAGGGCCCACGAACGGATCATGATGGGAATCACCTGGAAGGACCAGAAAACGGCGGCATGGATATGAGGAAAAACGAAGGTCCAAGACATAATAGACACAGTTTGTGAACGAAAGTGGAACTGGGCTGGTCATGTCATTGGGAGATCTGACAACAGTTTGACCACCAAAGTGACGCACTGGATCCCTCGAAGCCAAAAAAGGAACAGAGTTCGACAGAGAAACAGATGGCGAGACGATCTAGAAAAGTTCAACAAACAATGGACCAGAACAGCAGTTAACCGGCAACAGTGGCGTGCGATGAGGAAGGCTTATGTCCAACAATGGGCCGAAACAAGCTGAAGTGAAGCGAAGTGTATGGAATTGTCTGCGTGCGATGAATTCCTCATGCACAAAACTCCAAATCCCATTGCGGGCTCATCGAGTCATTCAGCTGTTTTCGTCTTTTCTGGTTCTTCTATGTATCCTGTGAGAACAGCTGTCTTACCTCGGTTTGACCTGGACTTGTGGAGGCATGTGGACAGAGTTGCTGAGGCTCTGCGCCAACAGCAGCAACTTAATAATAATAATAATAATAATGTTTATTTGTATGGCGCATATTCCATATAAAAACATGCTCACCAGCGCTTTACATTTCGCAAGAAAGGCAAATGGTGATAAAAAATGTTCACAATTACATACACAATAAGATAACAACAAACATTAAAGCTATACAGGTAAGAAGACACATAAGAAACCACAGTATATTAAAATTTAAACACTGACTTATGTAATGAAAAAAGATTAACAGATTTTTCATATGAATAAAGAGGCATACTGTGTTTATATATTGCTGCGTGTGTGTGCTTGCGTACGTGTCTGTGTGTACGTGTGCGTGCGTGTGCGTTGCTGTGCGCGTGTGTGTATGTAAGTATGTATGTAACTTACATATGTGTATGGCATCTAGCGCCAACTCCCCTCACAAACATGACAGACATTCGTCAACTCTGCAGAGCGTTCCATTGAGTGTCCAGGATGCAGCCGCCTGTGTGCATCAGACTTGGGCCTGAGATGCCACATGAGGGTACACAAATAAAGAGCTTGGTTGGACTTTTTTGACCACTATAGTCGACCATACATACATGTTTCACTGATTCGACTGAAAATTTCTTCTCTTTTTATTTATTTATTTCTTTATTCCGGCATGGTTACGCCTCATATGGTTAGTCCGGTGTATGGTTGACTACCAAAATACACATGCCTCGGACGGACCATTTAATTTAAGGCATGAACACACGGACTTCTCTAAGCACGAATGACAAGCTTGAACGCTGAACTTCACCCTATGACCCCTCATTCTGAATATGCATATCACGGAGAGCAACTCTTCGTACGATTTGAAAGACGCAGCTCGCCCCGTAAACAGACGGGAGGATTGTGTGAAAATGCTTGCGTTTTGTGTGAAAATGAGATAGATCGCTGTTTGCTGTGTATCAGAGAAGAGACTGTATTATCTTAAGTACACGCTGGATTTTATTCAGACATCCAACAAGTTGTATGCAAAGAATGGTTATAAATACACAAACTTGGCCGAAATTTGTCGTCTGCTCCTTCAGCGGTCTTTGTGTTGTTGTAGACCACGCCAACGCCGACTGAAGCTCAAGCTGCTGATAATCTTTCAAC
Source organism: Monoplex corrugatus (assembly GCA_030674185.1). Lineage (NCBI taxonomy): Eukaryota > Metazoa > Mollusca > Gastropoda > Littorinimorpha > Ranellidae > Monoplex > Monoplex corrugatus. The sequence goes on from JAPXFY010000033.1 coordinate 39,971,592, forward strand.
CTTGTTTTGATCGCTGCAGTTTCTAAACATGAAGACAGTAGTATCGGAAGATCAAGCAAAGTTAGTTATCGGACATTTTGTCGGGTGGGCGAAAAACACTCAACAGGCTCTGATATCAGGAAAGAATGCGCCTGAATGTTCCGGGTTCGTTCTCCTGCAGTTAATGCCCTCACTATGTTACATACATCGACAACGAACTCTCGCAGATGAAAAGTCTGGAAAAACAAAAGTTTGCAATGGTCACAAGTACCTTTACATTGCGCTTCGACTGGCGTGCGAAATGCGTATTACGGCCAAAACAGACGTGAGTATGGTTCTTCGAGAAATCTTTCTGTGTGAAGGATCGCTAAACGCCGTTTTTAAACCTTTGATGTACGAGTTTCGTAGAATAGACCCCCAGTGCATCCTGTACAGAGGTGAGGGCCAGGTACAAAGATCAGATTTGGAGTATTACTTCAGGAGCATCTCCCCGCTTGAAAGAGACGTCAGAGAAAAGAAAGGGAAAATATTCACACGAGACAATGTTCTCAATAAGGGAATGCGTGACGGGAAAAGTTGCCCATTACTGGAAGCTATTAAGGTCGGTGACACAGATCTTGTACTGCTGATGCTACGCCATGGAGCTGACCCACTTCTGTTCAATGACGAGATTGAGGACTTGGGCATGCCTCCGAAATCTCCGGTGGCCTTCGCAGTTAACCAGTTAAACATGTTGACCTTGGCCATGCTGTCAAGACGTCCTCCACCGACTCCACCACAATCGGACAACACCCACGACCGTCTACCAGCCGTTGATGAGGCGGTAGTGAAAACTTGTAAATGCCTTGCTTACCTTTCGCGTGCATTGTTTTATCTAGACGCACGTGAAAGCATATATGTAAACAGAAGAGCCCGTATTATATTCGTAGCCAGTCGCTACAAGGTTCCCCCTCAGATCAAGGAGATCATTGATTTCGCGTCACTGTGTCAGCCACCCACATTACGTCATGCTTGTCGGTGTGTCATTCGTTGCGCTGTGACGTATGCGGGCAGGGACACAATTCCAAAGGCTCTCAAACAACTGGAGATTCCGTCCCATTTGATCGAATACCTGGACCTGAGGTTCTAAATTGTGTGACTTGACTTCTGCAATTGAGGCATTTGAGAAATGCTGCCTGTAGCCTATGTTGTGTTCAGGTAGTTCGGTACTCGCTGTGCAGGCATTATGTTGCTGCAGAGTCTACATTCTGTCTTTAGTAAGTGGTGAATGTAGGCAACTAAGATCAGGTTTGACTTTTGATTCCTGCACCCTATAGTATATGTGACCTGTTTTCACGAATGGGGTCACAACTTAATTTTGGGGGGTATAGAGATATTTATATCACCGGAAAGCAGAAAAAATGCTCTTTCCGATGATGTATAATTCAACTGTCTAACTGGAAAATTGAGCGAGTTACAGTAATTTAAAGGGAGTGGGTGATGGGACGGCCATTTTGAGAAAAGCAGAGTTAAAGAAGGACAACAAAATTCTCTGCTTTTTCCTTAGCAACCAGTATTCTATCTTCATCAAACTTAGTGAAGTGATAGATAAAGTGGTTCTGCACTACATACTAGCTATTTCGCGAGCTGATTCCAACGGTATGCGATATGCTGAGGCCCTGTACGGTTTCATGGCCTAAATTAAAGCTCAAACACACCGCATTTTCACGGAAAAAATCTGCACATTCTCGATGGGTTATCACTTTAAAATGTTATTTTAACACTCTTTCAGCCCAAATTTCACTTTAATCTTTGCCATAATTGATAGATTAATGGTCAGACAATGTGTAGGAACAAAAATCTCAAATCACCCAGATCGACCCTCACCACCTTTTCAGGCCCGTATCTCAGTTCACACGTTGCGACTTGTGACCCCGTTCGCAAGAACCAGTCACATATTGTGTTCAGGTAGTTTGGTACTCACTCTGCAGGTATTATGTTGCTGCAGAGTCTACATACTGTCTTTAGTAAGTGGTGAATGTAGGCAACTAAGATGAGGTTTTTTAATCGTTTGACTCCTGCACTCTGATTAGGAAAAGACAGGCAACATTTATAGGCCATTTTATGAGGAAGGGAGATTTGGAGCACCTGGTCACAACGGGAAAGCTGGAGGGAAAGAGAGCACCAGGTAGATCCAGGGAGAGAATGCTGGACGGACTTGCAGAGTGGCTGGGGATGAAGAGGGTGGGGAGATGCTGGGGGCAACGAGAGATAGAGATGGTTGGAAGTCCATGGTCGCCAACGCCATGCGGCAGGGCACCTGATGATGATGATGATGACTCCTGCACCCTGTATCGTGTTCAGGTAGTTTGGTACTCGCTGTGCAGGGATGTTGCTGCAGAGTTTGCATGTTGGTCTTTAATAAGTGGTTAATGTAGGCAACTAAGATAAGTTGTTTTTTTAACGTTTGACCCCTGCACTCTGTCTACCAGCATCCTGCATTGCCAGCCATGCTAGCAAAGCAAAAAGTTAGGAAGCTGGTGGATAGGGTGAGGGAATCAAAGGATTAAGTTTTTGCAGTTGGTGGATAGGGTGCGGGAGTCAAAACCTTAATTAAGAAAAAGACTGTAACATCCACTGATTTTCTTAGTGCTGAAATGTTATTGCGACTTTGCAGTCTGACCGTTATCACCAGATGTATTTACCTGTCTCTCTTCACATATTGTCTATGCTAAAAATGTGAAATTTATGATGTATCAGTGGTCATGTAACTTGTAAGATCATTGCCAAAATAATGATTGTTGCTGAAATGGACCATAGTAGGCCTACTGAATAAATCACTAATTACAACAATAAAACCTTCCCCTTTTCCTCTTTTCTTTCTTTATGTCAGTCTTTCCCTCTGTCTTTCTGTCTCTGTCTCTGTCTCTCTCTCTCTTTCTCTCTCTCCCCCCCCCCCTCTCTCTCTCTTTCTGACTTTTCTCTTTTCTGTCACTCTATTTCTCTGTCTGACTCTAGTATGTACACATGTATAATAAAACACTAATACAGTAATAGTAATATATAATACAATACTGCTGGGCCAAGAGAATATTTTCATCTCTGCAACAACAATTTCTCTATTATAATCTCCTTGATTAATGGAATTCTTGCAAGCAGAGCCCAGATGGTTATTGAAGGTCTTCCTTGTTATCAGTGGTCATCCGCCAACTGAGTAATGGTAACAACACTGCAAGCTGTTTGTTTTTCATTGTCTTTTTTCCTTTTTTTCATTGTCTTTTTTTCCTTTCTCTCTGATGTTTTTTTAATATTTTTTTTATTTTCTACTATTTCATTGTTGTTTTTTGGTGTTATTTTTTACATTCCTTCCTCTGTTTTCTCTTTCTTTCTTTTCTTGTCTTCTCGTGTCCTTTCTAAGAGATTAAATTTCAGGGACTGAAATGTTAAAACCAAAACCATGCAGACTATATTATGTTCATTATCTTATGTATAATTACCTATGCAATTGTTTTTGAGATTTGTATTATAAAATGGCAGCGCTGTCAGCTACCTGTAATCATTTTACAATTGATTGTTGCTGAAATGAAGTAGGATGATTTCCATATATCTACGGCAGGTGCTACGCAAAATGTGTAACTTATTTACAGTTGTTTTAATTTGGATAGGATTTTTTTTTCATTTGTTGTGACAACGAATATTTGTGAGTGAAATTAATGGACATATGGGTCACTTTTCTCTCTCTTTACATACCATTGCCAGTGTGGATTATGTGTGGGATTTTACCAGACAGCTTTTGATTATCCCCTTGACTCCCACAACCCTGTCCATCGCATCCTGCATTGCCAAAATGTTCCACCAGGAAGCTGGTGGATAGGGTGAGGGAATCAAAGGGTTAATTTTTTTGCAGTTGGTGGATGGGGTGTGGGAGTTAACGGGTTATATAGGTGGCCATGAATTTGTTGTTGTCAGGGTTTTTGTTTTGTTTTTGTTTTTGTTTTTTTGTTTGTTTAGTGTAGTGTGCACATGCTGCACACGGTGTTGATTTGTGGTCTGATCTGAAAGACTAGCACCCAGACTGTAGCTCAAGTTCTGGTGGAGGGATGGGATTGGGAATATATGAATGCTTGTCTGTTGAGGAATTGAAACCCAACTTTGTCACTTCCCAAATTTATGGGGATTGTTATTAATTTTAATCTCTGGGCTGTCACATAACTTCTGAGAACTGACTGGTTTAGAACTGATCTTATTAGATACTATCTATCTTCTATCTATCTATCTATCTACTATCTATCTATCTATCTATCTATCTATGTAGGTATGTAATGTATACATGTATGTATGTATGTATGTATCTATCTATGTATAGGCCTATATATATATATATATATATATATATATATATATATATACATTTTTTTTTTTAAAAGAAATCAGAGCAATGTTTTCTCAGATATATGCATATTTACTCTGGCAGTTGTTTTTGCTCACACTGTGCTGGCAGTATGTTCTTGGATAATCTTTGCTATAATGTTTTGGTCAGCATGCGTCTGGCTGGTTTCATGTGTGTGTGTAGTAGTAGTAGATTATTTATTCATTATTGTTACTGTTGTTCATGTAGCTGGTGTATCACTGTTGTGTTATTTATATGTAATACACTAAGCATGTTAATTGTTATTGTCTGAACGTTTTTATTTGGATATGTATACATAATGCACATGTACGTTCCAAGTGCATTGTTCATTCAATAAAATGGCACAACTCAGGGTTTTTTAAAAGCTGTTTTAAGGATCAGTGCACTGAAGGATATTTTCTGTGTGCTCACCTGTTTATTTACTGTTTTTGTGGTCCCATTGTCTTGCCATCTTAATGGCCACAGAAGCTGGCATTTTTTTACAATATGGTGATGATGAGGTCGATAATCATGATGCTGTGGAGTTCCATCTAGGATTTAGACAGCATGACCAGGCTGTATGCTATGCTTATTGTCATGAAATAATCCTTCATTGACTAGGCCCGAGAGATACCAACACCTGCAGTGTTGGTCAAAAGATTTGAGCAACACTCTCAGTGACGCATCTGTGAAGTGGATGAGATTTAGCTGTGTCGTTCCAGTCTTTCCAGCGAGTTCATAGTAAGCTTATCTCTGGGTAGGAGCCATTTTGATCTGAAAAATCCCATAATTACTTTTGCAGGGAATGATGGAGATTCGAACCCATACCTTCCATTGCACTGACCACTATACCATGGCGATTGGTAAAATGGCATTTATAACTTAATACTTTCATGAGAGAGGGTTTTCAGCACAGTGTTAACCCCCTTGACTCCAGCATCCTATCTACCAACTGCAAAAAATTAACCCTTTGACTCCCTCACCCTATCCATTAGCTTCCTGCAGTAAGCTGGTGGATAGGGTGAGGGAGGCAAAGGGTTAAGTTTTTGCCTTGCTGGCTTGGTTGATATTGCAGAATGCAGGTGGACAGGGTGCGGGAGTCAAAGGGTTAATGAGATACAGGAAAAGTTTAGACTTTTCTTAGGTTAGGCTTGTGAGAACCTTGCTGAAAAGAGTTAATATTTTACAACTTTTCTACCTCAATGAATGTAATGTACCAGTGTTGAATTATTCCAGAATTTATGAATGCATGTTTGCCTTTTTCATATTAAGTGCAATTTGATAAGTTATTAGCTGACTGAATGAAACATAAAAATATGTATTCAGGAACAGTCAACATTCAGATTTAAACGTGTGGAATTGTGATCACATTTATTACCTCATCGATTGTTTATTCTCATTCAACTATTTCATGTTCTAGAAAATGTATTAATTTAGTAGCAGTCAACTGTTAAGATTTACAAACATGTGGCATTGTGATCATATTAATGTATTACTTCATTCATTATTCATTCTTATTTATCTGTTCTTTGAGTGTTTCATATTAAAAAAAATGTATTTAGTAAACAGTCAACAGTTAGGTTTATAAACATGCAGCGTTGGGATCGTAATTATTTATTTCTTCATTGATTATTGATTTTCATTCATACTTTTCATGTTCTGTGCAATGGGTTAGTCTTACATGTAAGTTAGTTCTTTGACTCCCTTACCCTATTCACCAGCTTCCTGCATTGTCATCAGTGATAGCTGGTGGATAGGGTGAGGAAGTCAAAGGGTTAAGTTTTTGCAGTTTCGGTTTCAGTTTTTCAAGATGATGTCTCCGCGCTCGGAATGAATTCCATATGCACAAATGTCACAGGTGTCACGTGTATGGTGATCATGGCACAAGCCTTAAGCCTGCACATGAGCTGACCAGGTCCTAAGGTTCTAATACTTCTATCTTGCCTATTTTACGTAGTCTACATTTTTTATACTAGTATTGTATGGCAGCCTTTGATTGGAGCAATCTTGGTTACTTTGAAATGACACGTGTAGCTGTGTATCTTATCTTCAAAGAAAAAAACAGAAATGTAAATAACTAAATAAATAATTAGAGGTCTGAATCACAACACAACTAGTCGCTCAGTATAAACTTGTCTCACATCACAAAAACTAAAATGTACATATCTCAGAAACTGATCAAAATAAATGAGTAAATGAATTGGATTTTGTTGTTGTTATTGTTACTGTTGGTGATTTTTTTTTTGTATTTTGTTCAGCTTTATCTTATTGGAAAAAAAACAATAAATACATTTTTGTCAAAATTGGGAAATACACCCATCCAGTGCTCTGTCATACATAGTGTGAATTGTATTATTCCCTGAATTATTGATGTATTGTTGTATTTTTGCAGGCTTATGTTCAGTGTACTTGTAGAATGTGTTTTGTATACAAATGTATATGAAATAATTGGATGGATAGATGGATGGATTTTTGCGTGTGTTATATTTAATTATATCACTCTCTAAATACATGTTTCTGTGGCTCATGTTCAGTGTATTTGTAATGCGCATAAAGATGAATTCATTTGATTCTTTTTTTTTTAACACAGTGGAAATTTTTTCTCCGTGTGAAATATAGGCTGCTGTTTTTGGTAAAAGCATGTTGGCATAGTATGGTGTCATCTTTTTATTTCTCTTTCCCTATCTCCTGTTGTTAATCTTATGAATGCTCCAAGTTTTAAATTTGTATTCAGGTATGTTTTGTAAATCCAAGTGTAATGAATTAGATGGAGTGGTCAACGCCAGTGGCATCTCCTTAGATTATGTGTGCAAATGCATTGATATGTGTACTTAACTTTTTTTTTTCTTTTTTCCTGTTGAAGAATTGTGTATGTTTAGAAATGGTTATACTTATAGCCCTGATATGACTCTACACAGTCGGCTGGGCTTTAAAGAAAAATAACAATAACAGTAACTGTTGATTATCAGAGCCTGGAATTCGTCGCGGAAACGAGGATTTCCGCGGAAATCAAAATCGAAAATCGCACAAAAAAAAATTTTTCGCGTTAAAAAAAAATCGACGACCATACTTAAAAAAAAGTTTTGATGAATATGTCGGTGTATGAACACACTGAAACGATCTGCTGTGTATGATGGATCCTGATCTTGTGCCCAATGTTTATTAAATACTCTTTTGACTGATATTCATTGTGATTTTCAGTGTGTTAGATGCCTTTAAATTTGTCTCCAGAATGCCTCAGAATGCACAGATTTTAGTCTTGATTTTAAAAATTTTCTGGGGGAGCATGCCCCCAGACCCCCCCTAGAAGTTTCCTCTTTTTTTTTTCTTAGCAATTCCAGGCTCTGATTATGCTTTTTTTTTTTCTCCAAATGTGTATATCCTATTTTATTTAAGTTATGCTAGACCTTCTTGCCATTATGTGCAATTTTTCTGTATGTTATAAATATAGTTATGCGATGCTGCTGTTGTCATGATTTTGTACATGTATTTTGTATTTGTGTTTTGTCAGAATACTTTCACTTTTAAAAACATGTCTGGAAGAAAGAAAATATGTTTTTGTATACATATGTTTGTATTTGCGTTTTGTCAAAATGTGACCTCCCACCACGAAATCAGTCTTAACTACCATTTTGGGTATTTTGAGCTATACAACTATATCACTGGAAAGTGTACATTCTGCTATTATTTTGTTACTCGAATAAAGCTTGTACTAAAAAAAATGTAGAAGTTATGTATGTTTAAAGTCGTTAAGTTGTATGACG
>JAPXFY010000033.1:40007203-40012203 GCA_030674185.1 Monoplex corrugatus
GAGACCTATCGCCCTTCAGCTGAGTGTTCCGCTGGCGAAACAACACTTGGAGTGCATCTGCGTGCCCAAGCCGTGAATGATGTGCCACGTGCGTTGCCCTTAATTGGCTTTTCTGTACTGAAAGAGTCTGTTTCGCTGACGTTTAGACATAATTTATATCATCGCCATAAACCAATGGACATAAAACGGAACCTCAGGGTATGAGCAGAAGAATTAATAATAATACATAGCTTTTGTTTAGAATTGAAGAAATCGTCCACAGGAAAAATACATGCACATCAACTGATTGCTTAAAATCGAAAGATGGTACGCTTATCATGGAAAAAGCCAAAATATTAGATAGATGGAGAGAGTAACGAGCGTATTATAAAAAACCTTTTTGAAGATGACAGAAACGAAGAACACATTGTAAGAAATAACGTTGAACGACCACCCATAATGAAAGATGAAGTTAGAGCAGCACTGAAAAGATGAAACCAGGAAAAGCCCCGGGACCAGACAAAATTACTACAGAGATGATTGAATCCCTGGAGGAATTTGGTATTGAAAAAATAACAGTCCTGCTAAATGAAATTTATGACACTGGAAACCCCCCCCCCCAAAGATATCTCAAAATCAATTTTCGTTGCACTTCCAAAGAAAACAGGGACTATAGAACGCGAACTCCATCGCACAATCAGTTTGATGAGTCATGTAACAAAAAATATATCAACAATAATCATGATGAGGACAAAGAATAGAATCAAAAGAGAAATAGCAGAAGTACAGTATGGATTTGTCGAAGGAAAGGAACTATTAATGCCATATACATCCTAAGAACTATTATAGAGAGGTCAATCGAGATGAATAAGGATGTATATTTATGCTTTGTTGATTATACTAAGGCTTTCGATCGGGTAAGACATGAAGAATTGATCAACCAGCTAGAAAGACTCAATATTGATGGAAAAGATCTAGATCTACGAATAATCAGAAATATGTATTTGGAATAAACAGCAGAAATGAGAATAGAAAACGATATAAGCTCTTTCCAAGATATCAAAAGAGGAGTCAGGCAAGGTAATGTTCTGTCACAAGATCTGTTTTCATTTTACAACAAAAACATCATGAGAAACCTAGAAGAATGCCCTGGATTAAAGGTTGGAGGAAAAATGATAAACAACATTCGTTACGCAGATGACACTGTGCTAATTGCAGAAAATGAAAGGGGCCACAGAATCTTGTGAATATAATAGAAATAGAAAACAAACAAAAAATAAAGGGTTGGAGCTAGATAGCAAGAAGACGGAAGTCATGGTAATCCGGAAAAAACTTGAAATCCCCTCATGCAAAATAACAGCAAACGGGACAACTTTGAGACAGGCTGATATGTTTAAATATCTAGGAACGGTCATCTCACCAGACGGCAGATGCACATCAGAAATAGTCAGCAGAATCGGCCAAGCCAAAACAGCATTCAAGAAGATAAAAAGCATTCTTACCAACAAATGCCTATCAATCAACATCAGGAAGAGATTGTTGAATGTTATATAGAACCGATAATGTCAACACGCAAAGCCAGAACAAGATCGAGGCAGCCGAAATGTGGTTTCTAAGAAGAATGTTGAGAGTTCCATGGACAGCAAAGAAAACAAACGAGACAGTCTTGATGGAGGCAGACACAAGAAGATCATTCATAAGAAAGATAAGAAAAGACAGGCAATATTTTTACGCATTTTATGAGAAAGGGGAATTAGAGCACCTGGTCACAACAGGAAAGCTGGAGGGAAAGAGAGCATCTGGTAGACGTTGGCGATCATGGCCCTCCATACGAATCTATCCTTTGTCGCTGCAAGTACATCTCCCACCCTCTCTGTCCTCAGCCACTCTGCAAATCCATCCAGTATTTTGTCCCTGGGTCTGCCTGGTGCTCTCATTCCCTCCAGCTTTCCTGTTGTGACCAGGTGCTCTAATTTCTCTTGCCTCATGAAATGTCCTGTAAATGTTGCTGTCCTTTCGTAATAGACATGCATACGTGCCTGATATTTACACCTCATCGGGACACTCAGCTGTATCGGTATCTTTCGTTGAAGACAACATACACAATAATATCCACGAAATCTTGAAGCTTAACTTTTCAACCTATTGTTTCAGAAGGTTATAAATGTTAACACAATATAAAGTAAAAGTTCATGTTTAAGTTATAAATGCGCTTTTTGAAAATTCCTAGGTACAATTTGGCCTCCCTATCTCGACCTACTTTTGGTATCGTCTGCTTTTACAGCGAAGGGTGATACATTTTTTTTCTGCACCATAAACAAACTGTTTGTATATATTTCATCATTTCTTTGTTCAATTTAAATTAATGTGCAGTAGAGAAACCGTCTTTTCAATTCATTCTATGTTAACAAGTTTGAGATGTTTCTAAAACAAAGAATGTACATGACATATCAAGTGGAATGAAATAATTTTGGCATGGCTATGTTCGCTGGTTGACCACCGGTGCCAGTGATGTTTGTGTAGAGTTTGCTCAAGCGAATTCATCGCGCTGGGTTAATTCCATATGTGCTCCACCCAAATGTGCCAGCAAATTTATCTGGCAGACTCCTTGAGCTTGCGCGAAAACCTATGCGTTAGCAAGGTCTTGGAATTAGCAAGGTCTTGAATGGTGAGGAGGGAAAGCGACCTATGAAACAGTAAGCTAACACCACCATAATGTTGGAAACATTAAGATGGCAGCCAACAGGCCAGTGGACCTATGAAACAGTAAGCTGACACCACCAGAATGATGGAAACATTAAGATGAGCAGCCAACAGGCCAGTGGACCTATGAAACAGTAAGCTGACACCACCAGAATGATGGAAACATTAAGATGGGCAGCCAACAGGCCAGTGGACCTATCAAACACTAAGCTGACACCACCAGAATGATGGAAACACAGATGGGCAGCCAACAGCCAGTGTTTAATGTTGCGGGCTGGGATTGAATCTCGAGATTCATATGTCGAGTTTACGGTTCTAGCAAAAATACAACCAGCCTGTATTGGCATCAGCCTACGATAGGGTACATGTAAACGTATCCATAGCCTGTCTTGTCAGGAATTCACATATGTGGTTCCAGCATTGCTCTAGGCCGATGCTAAGTGCTCCTGGGGACGAGTTGTCAAAGGGGATGTGTTGATTGGAAAACATCTGCTCAGGTGCCAATATGGTTAAGTGTACCGATAGTGCGTTAACCCTATAACTCCCTCACCCTGTCCACCAGCTTCCTGCATCGTCAACCATGCTAGCAAAGCAAAACTAACCCTTTTGACTCCCTCACCCTGTCACCAGCATCCTACATGTCAACCATACTAGCAAAACAAAACTTAACCCTTTAACCCCAGCATCGTGTCCATGAGTACCCTGCATGTCAACCATGCCAGCAAAGACAAAAACTTAACCCTTTCGACTCACCACTCTATCCACCAGTTTCATGCAGGAATCGGTGTATAGGGTGAGGGAGTCAAAGGTCAAGATTTGTAGTGATGGATTGCGTGCGGAGTCAAGGTTACATTTCTGTCAAGAATTCAGGCATGTGGTTCAGCAGTGTGCTAGTCGGTGCTAAGTGCTCCTGGATGTTGTTAGTCGGATGTGGGATGGAAAACACCTGCTTCTGTGCCGATACGGTTAAGTGTGCTGATATCACAGGGGCCCCTCTAGGGGGGGAAGAAGTATTCAGACCGTATTGTTAGATGGGTAAGTAAGGTTTGCGTAATGAAGATCACGCCATCCATGATTAAACTGGTTACTCAACATTTTCCACCAAACAGGACCTAACGCTCACATTGTGTCTTATCCAACTATAGAGGGTAGGTTATCTAGTACACAAAAGGTTTCAGCAAATACCAACGTCCAAGCGAAAAGTCCAGAAAGTTGAATAACAACCAAGGCCGCTTGGCCAAAGATTGCTTAGTTATTCAATTGTCGATGTCCAATGAAAGACAGGTGGGAAGGTTTGTGACAAAAACAATAGAAACGCACTGTATAAAAGCCAGTAAGTCAATCACTATAGGCAGGAGAACCTTGAGTCAGCCATTGAGTCAGTGAGCGAGAGACGTTTCAGCTCCCAACCTATCTTAGAGGTATGTAACCCACGTCTCATTTTATACTTTCGTTAGGGTAGGGATAGGAATAGGTAGTATTTTATTTTCCATGAAGCAAAGAGAGAGGGAATAGAGTAGGACAAGGAAATGTTAAGCATTCTAGTGATATGCAAGTTCTGATGATTTGTAGTGCATCTTAGGATTTTAGAAATATTAGGACCCAGGACAGTAGGAATGATGAATCAAGTTTATGCTGAAGTTGTTTGATCAAATAAATACGTCGTAGTTATTAATCTATGTGTGGACTGCTTATGAGAATCATGTCTAGTGTGGTTAGTGCATTTCTTCTCGTCACTCTCCTTCCTTGTTGTGTGTGTGTGACTTCTAAGTAGAGAAACACTTCGTTATGTACCTCCCCAACTCATCTTCCTGTTATAGATGACACAACCCAAATGTCCTTCTCGCGATACTGATATGGCGATACCAGTTCAACCAATACTATTACATCATGGGTAATGGTGCCGTTTTCTTCTTCTTTTTTTCCCCCTGCATTGAAGGTTCTTTTCTGTGTGTGTGTATGTGTGTTGTGTGTGTGTGTGGTGTGTGTGTGTGTGTGTGTGTGTGTTGTGTGTAGTGTGTGTGTGTCTGTGTGTGTGTGTCTGTGTGTTGTGTATGTGTGTGTGTGTGTGTGTGTGATGTTGTTGTGTGTGTGTGTGTGTGTGTGTGTGTGTGGTGTAGGGGTGTGTGTGTGTGTGTGTGTGTGGTGTGTTTTTGTGTGTGTGTGTGTGTGTGTGTGAGTGAGACACTCACCAGCTTTAAAGGTAAAACAAAGAGAGACATGAGATGGACACCGCTGTCATAACGCGGAGCCAAGAAAAGTTGAGTCCTACCACTTCACCCCTCACGACCAGGAACAATCTTCTCACTTGTTAAGGC
>JAPXFY010000033.1:40024703-40027203 GCA_030674185.1 Monoplex corrugatus
GGAGGAGGAGAGAAGAAGAAAGAAAGCAAGAAAGAAAGGAAGGAAGAAAGACAGAAAGAAGGAAAGAAGAAGAAGAAAAAGAAGAAGAGAAGAGAAGGAAAGAGAGAAGAAGAAGAAGAAGAAGAAAGAAAAAAGAAAGAGAAGAAGAAAGAAAGAAAGAAAGAAAGAAAGAAAGAAAGAAAGAAAGAAGAAAGAAAGAAAGAAAGAAAGAAAGAAAGAAAAAATACAATTGTTCTTGGCATTACTATCTCAGTCCTTTCCCCAGTTGACGTCAAAAGCAACAGCGAACACAACGTGATGCAGATGGATGGTAATGCCATATAAATAATCGTCTGCTCGGTTTGTTTGTAGGAAAGAAAATATGTTCCATTTTCTGCCCTTTAAACCTCCACAGAAGCTGACACAGTGTTTTTACGATGCGACGATGATGATGATGATGATAACGAAGAAGATGGTGATCATGATGGTAAGCAGTTCCAACTAGGATTAACCCTTTGACTCCCCATACCGTGTCCATCATCATCCTGCATTGCCAACCATACTAGCAAAGCAAGAATTTTACCCTTTGATTCCCTCACTCTGTCCACCAGCTTCCTTCAGGAAGCTGGTGGACAGGGTGAGGGGTCAAAGAGTTCAGTTTTTGCAATTGGTGGCTAGGGTGCGGGAGTCAAAGGGTTAGGCAACGTGACAGGACTGTACTCAACGTTTACTGTCATAATACAGGGGGGTGCAAAAGTAGGTATACAGTAAGAATCACATCATTATCATAATGCTTAATTCATTAAAAATTATTAGCACATTAAGTTAGTTGGCCTTGTTTTCGATATTTTCAGGGTTTTTGCACGCAAGCCGCGCACTGTTAATGACATGATTCAGTTCATCTTGCAGGCTTGTCAAGAATTGATGTTGATAAAGATCTTTGTGCTAGAGTGTGCATGAGTGTCCGCTCTCGATTAGAGGAGTGTGTGAATACCGACGGCAAGCAGTGTGAGTATCTGAGGGATTAAGGCTGTGCTGTTATTACATGTATATGCAATATTCATTTGTTTGTATAATAAATGCGATGAGTATTGTACGTATTTTCTTTTTTAGTAAATGTATACCTACTTTTCTTGAATGTTATATAGAACCAATACTGTTGTACGGATGCGAGGCGTGGACAGTCAACAAACAAAGCCAGAACAAGATTGAGGCAGCCGAGATGTGGTTTCTAAGAAGAATGTTGAGAGTTCCATGGACAGCAAAGAAAACAAACGAGATAGTCTTGATGGAGGCAGACACTAGTAGATCACTCATAAGGAAGATTAGGAAAAGACAGGCAACATTTATAGGCCATTTTAAGAGGAAGGGGGATTTGGAGCACCTGGTCACAACGGGAAAGCTGGAGGGAAAGAGACCACTGGGGATGAAGAGGGTGGGGGAGATGCTGGGGGCAACGAGAGATAGAGGCAGATGGAAGTCCATGATCGCCAACGCCATGCGGCAGGGCACCTGATGATGATGATACCTACTTTTGCACCCCCCTGTATATCCTGGCGCCAACCAGGCCCGAGAGATACAGACGTCTGTGATGTTGGTCAGAAGATTTGAGCAACACCCTCAATGACACATCCGTGAAGTGGACGAGACTTGACTGTGTGGTCCCAGTCCTCCCACTGAGCCCATGGCACACCCGACTCTGGGTATGAGCCGGTTTTGAGCCAAAAAATCCCACAATATTCTTTTTATTTGTCACATTGGGTTTACAATGTGAAATTTGGACTGCTCTGCCCGTTGAGAGCGCGTCGCCACATTGTCGCGCCACCAACTTATTTTTTAACCAAGACTTTAGAAAGACAAGAAGAACAATTACAATTGATAATTTAGAACAAAGAAGTAACAGCGTCAAATAATAACATCATCATCATCATCATCATCATCATCATCATCATCATCATTTATCATCATCATCATCATCATCATCATCATCATCATCATCAGGTGCCCTGCCGCATGGCGTTGGCGACCATGGACTTCCAACCATCTCTATCTCTCGATGCCCCTAGCATCTCCCCCACCCTCCTCATCCCCAGCCACTCTGCAAGTCCTGGTGCTCTCTTTCCTTCCAGCTTTCCCGTTGTGACCAGGTGCTCCAAATCCCCCTTCCTCATCAAATGGCCTATAAATGTTGCCTGTCTTTTCTTAATCTTCCTTATGAGTGATCTACTTGTGTCTGCCTCCATCAAGACTCTCGTTTGTTTTCTTTGCTGTCCATGGAACTCTCAACATTCTTCTGAGAAACCACATCTCGGCTGCCTCAATCTTGCTCTGGCTTTGCTTGCTGACTGTCCACGTCTCGCATCCGTACAACAGTATTGGTTCTATATAACATTCAAGGACTCTCTTTCTGATGTTAATTGATAGGCATTTGTTGGTAATAATAACATACAACAATTAATCAACTCTTCATAACAATCTGCCAACAGGGGATCTGAGAATCGGCTGGACTACCGAAATAATA
>JAPXFY010000033.1:40034703-40037203 GCA_030674185.1 Monoplex corrugatus
CACTGCATCGGGTAGATGGGACTCGTCAGCCCGGGAAGGCAGCCCGTCTAGGAGAAGGAAAACTCTGACTTCAAACCTCCGCTGCCTCGCGGCTACACCCATTCAAGGGAAAGGCTTCAGAAGTAAATCTCGAGGAAAAATCCGGAGTCGGAGTCCCTAAGGCAGTTCGTCGTTGGATACAACCTCGTTCTGGCAACTCCTGCGTCACCCCTGGTACCAGGTGTACAGGCCTCCGTCTTTCCCCTGGATTCTACTAGTGGCGAGGAGAGGGGGGGATCTGCTGCATGGGCAACAGCTTGTCCTCCATATTCACTTGCCCAGGCCTGCACCTGGAGAGGTCACTCCAGCTTCGCTGGTAACACAGCATCGACAGAGATTGCCACTCAAGAATCGGCCTGCACAGCCATAGCAGAAAGTGCACGTCATGACCACAACGCCTCCGGCAGCTCCTGGTGCAGACTATCATCTCCTGAGATGTAAAGAGGCCGACGACCTAGATAGTTCCAAACCCTGGGGTCATAAGGGAGTGAGGTGGTAGAGACTTCAACCTTTCCCGGGTCAGCACCTCTCCCTCTCCCTCGTTTCAAATTAATATTCATATTCACATTTTTTCTTACCAAGACCTCAGAAAGGCAAGAAGGTTAACTGGTATTCAAGGGGTGGGACCTATCTCTCCAATGTTTTTACCAAGGCAGCCGGGCAATGCCCTGCTCTTCACAATTTCCAACTGCCGTGGGATCTTTAGCGTGCACGGCCAGAAGGCACACGGGTCCGACTCGTTTTTCGTCCCTTCCCGAGGGACTAGACGTTCAGTTCGATTTTCCGGTCAAACTGAAGAAAAAAGTCGAGGCCTCTACAGGGAGCGAATCCTGGAACCTGGAGTTATGTTATTGGCAGGCGAATGTCTGAATCATTCTGTCATTCTTACCCAAACCTGATAAGACAGACGTAAATTTTAGGCCAACTGGCCTTTGTCAAGCCTAAACGTAAGATCACAACAACAAAAAACAACAACAACAAATACAAAAATCAGGAGAAAAAGACTAAAAACTTCCCTTTTGCTTCTTTCTCCCTTTGGACGAAACAGCATGGAAGGTTTAGAGAAACAAGGAAACTGGAGTTTAACTTGTACAAATAAACTCTATGTGGACGAAGCTGCTAGGAGTTTTAGTCTTTTTCTTCTAATTTTTGTTTTTGTTGTTTGTTCTTTTTTTATTTATTTTTTCCAGGATCATTGCACTCAGGGAGGTTACCTTTGTGCTCACCTTTTTTTTCGTCCCATTTTCTAAGCCACCTTAACGGCCACAGAAGCTGGAATAGTTTTTAACTTGATGAGGATGATAATCATGATGCTATGGAGTTCCATCTAGGATTGAGACTATGTCACAGGGCTGTACTCTACGCTTACTATCATAATGCATCTTAGCGTCAACCAGGCCTGAAAGATACAGACACCCTCTCAGATGAGCAACACCTTCAATGACCATCCGCAAAGTGGATGAGACTCGAACTGTGTGGTCCCAGTCTTCCCACTGAACCCATAGCACGCCCAACTCTGGGTAGGAGCCGGTTAGAGCCGAAAAATCCCACACTGATTTTTGAAGGTACTGATGGGATTCGAACCCACAACCTTCCAGTTGGTAGTCCGTTGTGCTAACCACTACACCACAGCGACTGGTCTGTTGTTTGTTCTTTGTGATCTTGCCTTTACGCTTGACAAAGGTCAGTTGGCTGAAAATTTGCGCCTGTCTTGTCTGGTTGCATTAAATATGTGCTCTGTTCTATTTTCGTGTTTTTCTAGTTACTGTCAGTTTGTATGGAAAGGTCACACCTGTTTTGGATAAGCCATAACCTTACCTGCTGGTAAACTGTTGCAGGTCAACCTGAACCTATAGGTTTTACACACGTTCGTCTGCCTTGGTATCATTCTGTTACTAAATTATTGGAGTTACTTCAAGAGGGGATTCACCGCGTTTGGTAACTCCACATGTGCTCCACTCCAAATCTGCCAAGCAATATCTGACAGACTTCCTGAGCCTGCACAAAACCCTATGCGCTGGCAAGGTCTTGAAACGGGGAAAGGGGAGAAGGGATCTATCAAACACTACGCTGACACCGCTAGAATGATGGAAACATTAAGATGGTCAGCGAACAGGCCAGCGTTTTTAACCCTTTGACTCCGGCATCCTATCCATCAACTGCAAAAAATTAACCCTTTGACTCCCTCACCCTTTCCACAAGCTTCCTGCAGGAAGATGGTGGAAAGGGTTCGGGAGTCAAAGAGTTAAGTTTTTGCTTTGCTATCATGGTTGACAATCAGATGCTGGTGGACAGGGTGCGGGAGTCAAAGGGTTAAGTTTTTGCTTTGCTATCATGGTTGACAAATCAGGATGCTGGTGGACAGGGTGCGGGAGTCAAAGGGTTAAGTTTCTGCTTTGCTATTATGGTTGACAATGCAGAATTATGATGGTGGGAGCAAAGGTAAGTTTTGCTTGTTGGT
>JAPXFY010000033.1:40042203-40047203 GCA_030674185.1 Monoplex corrugatus
TTCTTGAGTGTGAGACTGCCTCGCTGAGGCGTCTGAAGAAGAACTGGACAACACCCCGGTCTGAGAATGATCGGCTCCTTCGGGTTTTCCTCCAGAGAGTTTTTGGGCCACGAATATCCCCCTACCACCTACCATCCATTCCCCTCCTCTGGGTGACCCCACCCCTCTGTTCTGAGTTGGCCGGGAGGGGATAACGGGGGTGGTAGACGTTAAAAGAGTTAGGGGACTTGTCACCTTCCCTTCGGGACTCAGAGCTCTCGGAGACGAAGGCGGAGGAGAAAACGTCCTTTCAGACGACACAAACGTCTTCAGTCTCAAGTTTTTCCCCTTAGACTCAGCTTTTGATAGTTGACGTTCGGGCGAAAATTCAGACCCTAACTCTTTCAGCGGATATCTTAAAGGGTCTGAGTCAGTTCTTGAATATTTCGCTCCGGAAACGAAACGCTCAGAGTGGACGTTAGACCCACACGACAACTGCCTTGATCCAAAGGGTGAAGGATTTGATTTTGAATGTTCTGAGACAGAGGGTTGATGTTCAGATCTAGAATTGGCACGTTCTGACTGAACATCGTGAATATCTATGTTGACCGGCACGTCTTTCTCAAAAGTCCTGGAGACACTTTTTGAGGACCGAAATATCTTTCCAGCCTCAATTTTTGTGGCATTTCCCTTCTGTTTTTGTTCCTCATTGCTTTGCCCTAAAATCTGTATGTTGATCGTTTTGGAGATCCCAGACTTGCTGGGGCTCGTAGGAGGAGTGGTGGGCTTAAGCCCCACTGACGTCACTGTGACGTCAGCCTCACGAAACGCTGTACCGAACCTGCCGTCATCACCAGACGTCATCCTGACGTCAGGCGATCTCGTCACAGCTCTGATGTCTTTTTGAGGGGCGGTGGTGGTTGTGTTGAGACGGGTGATGGTGGTGGTAGTGTTGGTGGGAGAATTGGGTGTGGCCTGCTGGAACCAAGGGCAGTTCTGTTTCTGTGTGGCGCTGGTGGTGTGGGCCTGAGTCAGGCAGCTGTATGCCGTCTTCTGAGAGGTCTTGGAGTCTGGCACACTGTGTGAGTCTGTTATGACCTGCCAAAAAATATCATATACATCGTGTGTTAGTTATACTTAGAGATTACAACAGCAAGAACAATAGCGCTAATAACTGCAACAACAATAACGTAAATTGTTTAAGGACTACGCCCCTCCGCCCCTATTTTTTTAATTGAAAACCATTCATTTTGTCTTTGAGGAATCATTAGTGTTTGGACAGAAGTCAATCACTCAAAACTTTTTTCTGCGATTTTAGATTTGTTGGAGACTTTTGAAGGCTCCTTAATTTTGTGGATGAATATGTGATGAGCTGATCTGTATGTGAGTTAAAACTGCAGTTTCCTTATTTCTCTGATCTTTACAAACACACACACACACACACACACACACACACACACACACACACACACACACACATACAAACACACACACATACGCGCGCGCGCACACACACACACAAAGATTTATATTATATATATACACACACACACACGCATGCACGCAAACACACAGATTTCTATTCTATTCTATTCTATTGTGTTGTGTCATGTTATATGATATGATAAGATATGATATGATATGATATGATATGATATGATATGATATGATATGATATATATCATGGCAAGCCAAAATACAAATTAAAATAGAACACACAGAAAATCACCCTCATCATCATCATCAGGTGCCCTGCCGCATGGCGTTGGCGACCATGGACTTCCAACCATCTCTATCTCTCATTGCTCCTAGCATCTCCCCCACCCTCCTCATCCCCAGCCACTCTGCAAGTCCGTCCAGCATTCTCTCCCTGGGTCTACCAGGCGCTCTCTTTCCCTCCAGCTTTCCCATTGTGACCAGGTGCTCCAAATCCCGCTTCCTCATCAAATGGCCTATAAATGTTGCCTGTCTTTTCCTAATCTTCCTTATGAGTGATCTACTTGTGTCTGCCTCCATCAAGACTGTCTCGTTTGTTTTCTTTGTTGTCCATGGAACTCTCAACATTCTTCTGAGAAACCACATCTCAGCTGCCTCAATCTTGCTCTGGCTTTGCTTGATGACTGTCCACGCCTCGCATCTGTACAACAGTATTGGTTCTATATAACATTCAAGGACTCTCTTTCTGATGTTAATTGATGGGCATTTGTTGGTAAGAATGCTTGTCATCTTCTTGAATGCTGTTTTGGCTTGGCCGATTCTGCCAGCTATTTCCGATGTGCATCTGCCGTCTGATGAAATGACCGTTCCCAGGTATTTGAACTTATTAACCTGTGTCAAGGTTGTGCCATTTGCTGTTATTTTGCATGAGGGGATTTCATGTTTTTTACTGATCACCCTATGAGCCATAATCCTTTAAAAAAAAGTTAATCTCTCATCTCTTACCTTCCCTGGATGGGATCGCGTCAAGGAATCCCACCCAGAATCCACCTGAATCCCGCTGTCCGTGCTGGGAAGGCGGGAATGGCCCCTTGGGGGAAAAGCCCCCGAAATCCCCCCCGAAGATTTCTCCATACTGCTTGTTGGTAACCTTACAGAAAATGGATACGGTGAAGTGGGTGAGGGAATAGGAACGGGTGAGGAGGGGGGGGTAGGTGGTGAGAAGGGAGGGAAACGAGGATGGACGACAGTGGTGGTGGTGAGTGGAGGGAAGCGGTGGGTAGGTTGTTGGTCGGGAAGCCCCTTACGCGTTGTGTTGTGTTGTCTTTCTGTTCTCTCCTCTTTCCTCAGTATTCGGATGCCAGCGTCTTGGCTGAAGATGTCGCCTTAAATTAAGGAAAAAATAAATAATAAAAGACAAAGTTACATTACTGTTGATGTTATTATACTGTTTTAGTTGTTGTTATTCTTGTGATGCTGATGCTGATGATGAGGATGATGATCGTTGTTGATGCTGTTATAGTCTTCATTACTTTCTTCTTCTTCACTTATTTTCCTTTGATAGAATATGTAAAGGCATCTCCATTTCCGTAGTACGCCTATGCTAATTATCTTTCTTAAAAACAAAAGAAAGCAAAAAGAACAGCAGAAACAAAACAAAATAAATAAACCAAACGAAAAAAACGAAAAAAAAACCAGAGTGATGAGAAAGAAAGAGGGAGAGAGAGAGAGAGAGGGGGGGAGGGTATGGGTGGAGAAAGAGAGGGATAGAAAGTGAGACTTGGTGAGTGAGTAAGAGAGAGGGATGGGGCTTAGAGAGAGAGAGGGAGAGGGAGAGAGAGAGAGAGAGACAAACAGACAGACAGACAGACAGATAGACAGAGAGAGGGAGAGTGTGTGTGTGTGTGTGTGTGTGTTGAAGAGACAGGGAGAGAGAGACTTGGACAGACAGACAGAGAGACAGACAGACAGACAGACAGACAGAGAGACAGAGACAGAGTCAGAGACAGAGACACAGAGACAGACACAGAGAGAGAGACAGAAAGACAGAGAGCCAAGAGAGCGACAGCGACAGAGCGAGAGAGACAAGAGTTGGAAAGAGAAAGAGAGAGAGGCTTGGACAGACAGAGAACGAAGATAGAGAAAGAGACGAGGGGGAGCGGGCGGAGACAGAGAGAGAGGGAGAAGTAGGGAGAGAGAGAGAGAGAGAGAGAGAGAGACAAACAGACAGACAGACAGACAAACAGACAGACAGAGACAGAGACAGAGACAGAGAGAGAGCTCGTGGTGCATGACAGACGAAAAGTTGACGACATATACGTCAAACGTCACTAGACTAACAAAATTCACATTAATGTCCAAAATTCTGAAGCCAGAGGCACACTCAAAGTTTTATTTCTGTTTAATTTTGCTATATAAAATGCACTCCATTCTCTCTCTCTTCTCTCTCTCTCTCTCTCTCTCTCTCTCGCTCTCTCTCTCTCTCTCTCTCTCGCTCTCTCTCTCTCTCTCGCGCTCTCTCTCTCTCTCGCTCTCTCCGTCTCTCTTTCTCTCTCGCTCTTTCTCTCACAATGTATTGTGGCCTAAGGCCGATGTACAGTAAAAGTTCTAAGTTGTGATTTTTCTCTGTCCCTGTCTATGTCTGTCTGTCTGTCTGTCTTTCTGTCTCTGTCTGTACTGTCTGTCTCTCTTACTTTCTTTGTCTCTGTCTCCCTCCCTCTCTGTGCACCCCTTTCCTTCCATTCTCTCTCTCCCTCTCTGTCTGTCTGTCTGTCTGTCTGTCTGTGTCTTTCTGTCTCTGTCTGTCTGTCTCTGCCTCTGTCTGTCTGTCTCTCTCTCTCTCTCTCTCTCTCTCTCTCTCTCTCTCTCTCTCTCCCTCTCTGTCTGTCTGTCTCTGCCTCTGTCTGTCTGTCTGTTTCTCTCTCACTCTCTCTCCCACCCCATCTCTCTCTGTGTCTCTCTCTCTCTGTTTCTGTCTCTCTCTCTCTGTCTCTCTCTCCCCCACCCCATCTCTCTCTCTGGCTGTCTATCTCTCTCACTCTCTCTCCCACCCCGTCTCTCTCTCTCTCTCTGTCTCTCTTTCTGTTTCTGTCTGTCTGTCTGTCTGTCTGTCTCTTTCTCTCTCTCTCTCTCTCTGTGCCATATGCAAATTGTTTGGCATTATTACGTGCATGTCAATTGAACCGTAACCTCTCAATTTCACTAAGGAGATAGCGGACTATTCACCATGCCTTTTCCGTCACACGTCTGTGGGTGATATGTTTCTATCTTTCTATCTTTGAGTGGTATGTGTTTTCACGTTTCAACTTTCTCTCTCTCTCTCTCTTGCTCTCTCTCTCTCTTTCTCTCTTTCTCTTTCTCTCTCTCTTGCTCTCTCTCTCTCTTGCTCTCTCTCTCTCTTGCTCTCTCTCTCTCTCTTGCTTTGCTCTCGCTCTCGCTCTCGCTCTCGCTCTCGCTCTCCTCTCTCTTGCTCTCTCTTTCTCTCTCTCTTTCTCTCTCTGTCTTGCTCTCTATCTCTGTCTTGCTCTCTCTCTCTCTTGCTCTCGCTCTCCATCTCGCTCTCTCCCTCTTTCTCTCTCTCTTGC
>JAPXFY010000033.1:40067203-40069703 GCA_030674185.1 Monoplex corrugatus
CACACACACAGACAGACAGACACACACATACACACACACTTACACTCAGACATACAGACATACAGACACACACACAGACACACACACACAGACACACACACAGACACACACACCGTCTAATATCACTTACAGTGAAAAGACGTTAAATCAAAGAACGATCGAACACACACACACAGACACACACACAGACACACACACAGACACACACACACTTACACACTTACACACAGACAAACAGACACACACAGACACACACACACAGACACACACATACAGACACACACAGACACACGCACAGACAGACACACACATACACACACACACACACAGACACACAGACACATACACAGACACATACACAGACACACACACAGACACACACACATACACACACACACTTACACACAGACACATACAGACACACACACACACACAGACACACACACACACTTACACACAGACACACACACACAGACACACACACAGACACAGACAGACACACACACACACACAGACACAGACACACACACAGCCACACAGACACAGACACACACAGACAGACAGACAGACACACACACAGACACACACACACACACACAGACACACCGACACACACACACACACACACACACACACAGACAGACACACATATGTATTCAAATACGAGCAGAATTTTTTACACACACACATTTTCTGCTTCACTTTAACCCTTTGACTCCCGCACCCTGTCCACCAACTGCAAAAAAATTTGAATTTTTTTTACTCCTTCACATAAGGGTGTCAAAGGGTTAACTTTTCCCCTCTTAAGCATGGTTGACAATGCAGAAAGCTGGTGGATAGGGTGAGGTAGTCAAAGGGTTAAGTTTTGCTTTGCTAGAATGGTTGACAATGCAGAAAGCTGGTGGATAGGGTGAGGTAGTCAAAGGGTTAAGTTTTGCTTTGCTAGCATGGTTGACAATGCAGAAAGCTGGTGGATAGGGTGAGGTAGTCAAAGGGTTAAGTTTTGCTTTGCTAGCATGATTGACCATGCAAAAAGCTGGTGGATAGGGCGAGGTAGTCAAAGGGTTAAGATTTTGCTTTGCTAGCATGGTTGACAATGCAGGAAGCTGATGGACAGGGTAAGGGAGTCAAAGGGTTAAGATTTTGCTTTGCTAGAATGGTTGACAATGCAGAAAGCTGGTGGATTGGATGAGGGAGTCAACAGGAAAGCCGGAGGGAAAAAAAAAACGAACACCAGGTAGACCCAAGGAGAAAATACTGGACGGATTTGCGGAGTGGACGAAGACAGACAGGGTGGGAGATGTACTTGCAGCGACAAAAGGCTCGATTCGTATAGAGGTCCATGATCGCCAGCACCATGCGGCAGGGCACATGATGATGATGATGCGGTGCTATTCAGGAGATTCGAGCAAAAGCAACATCCTCATTGACGCATCCCTAAAGTTGATGAGACTCGACTGTGAGGTCCAAGTCTTCCCAACGATCCCATAACACGTTCAACTCTGGACAGGAGCCGATCATCATCAGGTGCCCTGCCGCATGGCGTTGGCGATCATGGACTTCCATCTGCCTCTATCTCTCGTTGCCCCCTAGCATCTCCCCCACCCTCCCCGTCCCCAGCCACTCTGCAAGTCCGTCCAGCATTTTCTCCCTGGGTCTACCTGGTGCTCTCTTTCCCTCCAGCTTTCCCGTTGTGACCAGGTGCTCCAAGTCCCCCTTCCTCATCAAATGGCCTATAAATGTTGACTGTCTTTTCCTAATCTTCCTTATGAGTGATCTACTTGTGTCTGCCTCCTTCAAGACTGTCTCGTTTGTTTTCTTCGCTGTCCATGGAACCCTCAACGTTCTTCTTAGAAACCACATCTCGGCTGCCTCAATCTTGCTCTGGCTTTGTTTGTTGACTGTCCACGCCTCGCATCCGTACAACAGTATTGGTTCTATATAACATTCAAGAACTCTCTTCCTGATGTTAATTGACAGGCATTTGTTGGTAAGAATGCTTGTCATCTTCTTGAATGCTGTTTTGGCTTGGCCGATTCTGCCAGCTATTTCTGATGTGCATCTGCCGTCTGATGAAATGATCGTTCCCAGGTATTTGAATTTATCAACCTGATAGGAGTCGATAGGGGCCAGAAATATTCACAATGATTGTGATAGGACAGGTGAGATTTGAACCGACAACCATCCAGTCCTTAGTCTGTTACAGGAGCATAATGTGTATGGTAACAATTGTCCACAATATCACCTTCTGCAATAACATTTACACAGATATGTATAAATGAATAAATAAACATATGACAAAAATGAAGTGAATCATGAAAGAGAGGAGAAAGAGTGAGAGAGAGAGAGGGGGAGGCAGAGAGAGAGATATATATAGGGAGAGAGAGAGAAAGACAGAGATAGAGAGAGAGAAAGAGAGAGACAGAGAGAAAGAGAGAGACAGACAGACAGACAGAGAGACAGAGAGAGAGACAGAGAGAAAGACAGATAGAAACAGAGA
>JAPXFY010000033.1:40074703-40079703 GCA_030674185.1 Monoplex corrugatus
TAACTAGATAGTTCTATAACCCTGAGGTCGTAGGGGAGTGAGGTGGCAGAGACATCAACTTTTCCCCGGGCCAGCACCACGAGCGCTGCGCCCATCCCCTATCTCTCCCTCGCTTCAAATTCATATTCATATTCACTTTTTTTTTTACCAAGACTTCAGAAAGGCAATAAGGCTAATTGGTCGCAAAGGGTGGGACCTGGAAAGTCAAACTATCTCTCCAGTGTTTTGTGCCGAGCAATGCCCTGCTCTTCACGATTTTCAACTGCCGTGGGATCTTTAGCGTGCGCAGCCAGAAGGCACACGTGTCCGACTCGTTTTTGTTCCTTTCCGAAAGACTAGACGTTCAGTTTGATTTTCCGGTCAAACTGAGGAGAAAAGTCGAGGCTGTACAGGGAGCGAACCCTGGAACCTCGAGTTAAGTTATTAACAAGCAAACGTCTGAATCATTCTGCCACTCTTCTCCCTACAAGAGTATCAATGATGATACATTTACTTTTCTTTGTAACCACCTGCGAATATACACCCCTGTTCAGCCTCTCTGTTATGCTTCTGATACTCATCATCATCATTATCATCATCATCATCATTATCATCATCATCATCATTATATCATCATCATCATATCATCATCATCATCATCATCATCATCATCATCATCATCATCATCATCATCATCATCATCGGGTGCCCTGCTGCGTGGCGTTGGCGATCATGGCCCTCCATACGAATCTATCCCCTGTTGCTGCGAGTACATCTCCCACCCTCTCTGTCCTCAGCAATCCTCCAAGTCCGTCCAGTATTTTCTCCCTGGGTCTACCTGGTGTTCTCTTTCCCTCCAGCTTTCCTGTTGTGACCAGGTGCTCTATTTCCTCTTTCCTCATGAAACGTCCTATAAATGTTGCATGTCTTTTCCTAATCTTCTTTATCAATGATCTTCTTGAGTCTACCTCTCCGTCAAGACTGTCTCGTTTGTTTTCTTTGCTGTCCATGGAACTCTCAACATTCTTTTTAGAAACCACATCTCGGCAGCCTCAATCTTGTTCTGGCTTTGCGTATTTACTGTCCACGCCTCACAACCGTATAACATTATCGGTTCTATATAACATTCAACATCTCTCTTCCTGATGTTAATTGATACCAGTTGTTTATAATTTCCTCGATGTAAATGTTCCATAAGTGGGTCGCCGTTCTTGTTCTGTGTCTGGTTCACACAACTGGAACAAGCTTCCTCTGTCTATTCGATAGTCACACATGCCTGTCTTCTTCAAGTCTAACTTGAAGACATACCTTTTTATCCAGCAGTGATTTTCAGCATTCTTACCAACAAATGCCTATCAACAAACATCAGGAAGAGATTTTTTGAATGTTATGTAGAACCGATAATGTTGTATGGTTGTGAGGCGTGGACAGTCAACCAACAAAGCCACAACAAGATTGAGGCAGCCGAGATGTGGTTTCTAAGAAGAATGTTGAGAGTTCCATGGACAGCAAAGAAAACAAAAGAGACAGTCTTGATGGAGACAGACACAAGTAGATCACTCATAAGGAAGATTAGGAAAAGACAGGCAACATTTATAGGCCATTTTATGAGGAAAGGGGAATTGGAGCACCTGGTCACAACGGGAAAGCTGGAGGGAAAAAGAGCACCAGGTAGACCCAGGAAAAAAATATTGGACGACTTGCAGATGGCTGAGGACAGAAAGGGTGGAAGATGTGCTTGCGGCAACAAGGGATAGATACATATGGAGGGCCTTGATCGCCAACGCCATGTGGCAGGGCACTTGATGATGATAATGATGATGATGATGAGTGATTTACCCCTCTATGTGCTCATCCTTTTGTCCTACTCCCCTCTTGTCTCCCCCCCCCCCACCTCTTGATGTACGTGTGGTTTGTGTCCTGGAGTTTTTGGTCATTGTGAGTGAATTGATATCGGTGAATGATGGGAGTGTGCGCTTTGATTTTGATTCGAGTAACAAGATTTGGCGCCTTCTAGGTACCATCATCATCATCATCGTCATCATTATCATCACTACTACTACTACTATTACTACTACTACCTACTAACTACTACTGCTAATACTACTACTACTTATCCCACTAACTACTACTACTACTACTAGTACTACTCCCACTAACTATATACTACTCTCACTAATTACTAGTAGTAATAGTGCTACTCCCACTAACTACTACTACTCTACTACTCACACTAACTACTAGTACTACTCCCACTAACTAATACTAGTGCTACTCCCACTAACTACTACTACTCTCACTAATTACTACTACTAGTAGTGCTACTCCCATTAACTACTACTAGTGCTACTCACACTAACTACTAGTACTACTCCCACTAACTACTACTACTAGTGCTACTCCCACTAACTACTACTACTACTACTACTACTACTACTACTACTACTACTACAACTACTACAACTACTACTACTACTACTACTACTACTACTACTACTACTACTATTTATCCCACAAACTACTACTACTACTACTACTCCCACTAACCACCACTACTACTACCACCACTAACTACTACTACTACTACTACTACTCCTCCTCCCACTAACTACTCCTACTACTACTCCCACTACTACTACTACTACCACTACTACTACTACTACGTATTCCACATACTACTACTACTACTACCACTATTACTACTATTACGACGACGACGACGACTACTACTACTATTACTACACACAACTACTACTACTATACTACTAGTAGTATTGTTATTATTAATACGAACCCTACGCGTGGGCATAGTGTCGGGTTTAAAAAGGCTTCATTCATTCTGGAGGTATCAGCTTAGTGTTTCGTACGTTCTATTTCTTACTTAAAACCTTTACAGCACACAACACAGAGTTTTGCGCCGCATCAAGGCGTCAGTCAGACAACAGAGGGCAAATTGGATGGAGCGCATAAGGATTTATCCGAGCGCGATGAAACCCTCTTGAATAGACTCCAATGTCCACTCTAATACTGAATTGTATTCCACAGCATTGCACTGTATTGCATTGCATTGTATCGTATTATGTTGTATTGTGTTGTGTTGTATTGTATTGTGTTGTATTGATTGTGTTGTGTTGTATTGTGTTGTGTTGTGTTGTGTTGTGTTGTGTTGTATTTGTTGTATTGTATTGTATTGTGTTGTGTTGTGTTGTGTTGTGTTGTGTTGTATTTGTTGTATTGTATTGTATTGTGTTGTGTTGTATTGTGTTGTATTGTATTGTGTTGTATTGTATTGTGTTGTGTTGTGTTGTGTTGTATTGTATTGTATGTGTTGTATTGATTGTGTTGTGTTGTATTGTGTTGTGTTGTGTTGTGTTGTGTTGTATTGTATTTGTTGTATTGTATTGTATTGTGTTGTGTTGTATTGTGTTGTATTGTATTGTGTTGTATTGTATTGTGTTGTATTGCATTGCGTTGTGTTGTATTGTATTGTATGTGTTGTGTTGTATTGTATTGTATTGTGTTGTGTTGTATTGTACTGTATTGTATTGTATTGTAATCTGTTGGATTGTATTGTGTCGTATTGTATTGTGTTGTATTGTGTTGTATTGTGTTATATAGTGTTGTATTGTGTTGTGTTGCATCGTATTGTGTTGTGTTTGTATTGTATTGTATTGTATTATGTTGTATTGTATTGTGTTGTATTGTATTATGTTGTGTTGTGTTGTATTGTATTGTATTGTGTCGTATTGTGTCGTATTGTATTGTATTGTATTGTATCCTGGCCACAATGTATCACAACCAAGGTTTATTTGTTTGTGTCTGTTTGCTTTAGTTTGTCTACTAAACTGACATAACTTTCTTTTTTTTTTGTTGCAGTAGAAATTTCCCATGAGCAATCCTGTTATTGTTGAGGATTCTCTTCTGTACGCAAAGTGCATGAGTGCCTTGGTTGAATGTCTTGTTTCCACAATAAACTAGATCTACTCCCAAAGACATTTCTAATTAGATATATAGGTGTGTGAACAGTAGTCGACATAAACTAGAGGAGGAGGAACACCTAAAACAACAGGAAGAAGAAGAAGAAGAAGAACAAAGGAGAAGGAGGAGGAGGAGGAGGAAGAAGAAGAAGAAGACGACGACGACAAAGAAGAAGAAGAAGAAGAAGAAGAAGAAGACAACGACGATGATGAAGATGATGATGATGATGATGATGATGATGATGATGATGATGATGATGATGATGAAAAAGATGGAGAGGAGGAGGAGGGGGAGGAGACGGAGGAAGAAGAAGAAGAAAAAGAAGAAGAGGACGGCGATGATTATAATGATGATGACAAAGAAGAAGAAAGAAGAAGAGAGAGAGAAAAAAAGAGGACGGCGATGATGACGAAGAAGAAGAAGGAAGAAGAAGAAGAAGAAGAAGAATGTGAAGAAGAAGAAGAAGAAGAAGAAGAAGAAGAAGAAGAAGAAGAAGAAGAAGAAGAAGAAGAAGAAGAAGAAGAAGAAGAAAATTGCGAAGAAGAAGAAGAAGAAGAAGAAGAAGATAAGAAAAAGACCTACAAATATATAAAAGTCACAACAGTCTAATTACTGATAAGTTTAAATTCATTTCAAAAGAACAGAAGTAAAATCAACACTTACCACAGCAGAACACTTTCAGCGAAAGGCGACTCAAGAATGAAAAAAAATAAAACAAAACAAAACCAAAAACAACAACAACAACAACAATATCCAACACCAATATTTATCACAAATTTCACAAACCACAACGCGAAAAACAATCGAAACACAAAACTCCAAAATCAGCTTCAGTCACTTCAAGTCTCGTCGCAGTATGATTATTTTTCAAAATTCCAGAACTCCCAAAACTCGCATGCTCGTGAAGCACCTATCCCACCCTCCCCTCACACATATGCACGCGCGCGCGTACACACATACACTCTGTCGAACACTGGCTATAGAGAACACACTGACTGACGCGGCGACGGCGGAGATAAACGTATAGAGCGAGCGTGTGGCGG
>JAPXFY010000033.1:40104703-40109703 GCA_030674185.1 Monoplex corrugatus
CTGTGTACCTTTTGGCCGCGCACGCTAAAGATCCCACGACACTTGGAGATCGTGAAGAGCAGGGCATTGCCCGGCTGCTTTGGTAAAAATCTTTGGAGATAGGTCGATTTCCCAAGACCCACCTCTTGAAGATCAATTAGCCTTCTTGCCTTTCTGAAGTCTTGGTTAAAGAAATGTGAATTTGAATAAGAATTTGAAGCGAGAGAGAGAGATAGGGGGATGGATGCCACCCTCGTGGTGCTGGTCTCGGGAAAAGTTGAGGTCTCTGTCGTCTCACTCCCCCACGACCCCAGGAATATGTAACTATCTAGGTAGGACCTCAGGACCTGGCCAGCTCATGGGTTTATGTGCGGGCTTAAGGCTTGTGCCATGATCATCATACACATGGCACCTGTGACGTTAGTGCATATGGAATTCGTTCCGAGCGCGAAGACGTCATCTTGGAAACTGAAACTGAAACTGCAAAAACTTCACCCTTTGACTACCTCACCCTCTCCACCAGCTTACGTGCAGGAAGCTGGCAGGTAGGGTGAAGGAATCAAAGGGTTAAGTTTTGTGCTTTGCTATGGAGGTGACAATGCAGGATGCTGGTGGACAGGGCATGAGGGTCAAAGGATTAAAATACAATTCAGTTTCAGTATCTCAAAATGACACACACACACACACACACGCAAACACACACATACACACACAAACACACACACAGACACACACACACACACACACAACTCACTCACACACAAACACACACACACATTCACACACACACACACTCACACACACACACACACACTCACACACACACACTCATACAACACACACACAACACACACATACACACACTCACATCACTCACACACACACACTCACTCACACACACACACACACACACACACACACACACAAACAACTCACACACACACACTCACACACACACACTCACAACACACACACACACACACACTCACACACACACACACACATACTCTCTCTCCTCTACCACACACACACACACACACACACACAACAAACACACAAACACACACACACACACACACCAAACACACACACACACACACACACACCAAACCACAAACACACACACACACGCAAACACACACACACAACACACACACACACACTCACACACACACACTCACACACACACACCACACACACACACACACACACACACACACACACACACACACACACACACACACACACACAAACACTCACATGTTGGTCAGTAAGGGCGGCAGCTACAGCAGGACCAATGAACCCAGTGGTCGTTCCAAACGTGTTGGTCATTGCGAACAACAGACCTGCAACAGCCATGGTCCATCATCATCATCATCGTCGTCGTCGTCGTCATCATCATCATCATCATCATCATCATCATCACCACCACCACCACCACCACCATTATCACCATTGCCATCATCATCATCACCACCACCACCACCACCACCACCACCACCATCATCATCATCATCATCATCATCATCATCATCATCATCATCATCATCATCATCATCATCGCATTTCGAAAAACTGTCCGAGATTCGGTGGGCCATTTAAATCAGCGTAGAAATTGGGGCACAAAAACAAACAAAAATCCAACAAAACGAAATACCCCCCTCCCCACACACACACACACAAACAAAACAAAATCAGCAACAACAAAACCAAAAAAACAGAATGCTTTACAATTCAGGACACAAAACACAGTGCTTTACAATTCAGGACACAAAACACAGTGCTTTACAATTCAGGACACAAAACAGAGTGCTTTACAATTGAGGACACAAAACACAGCGCTTTACAATTCAGGACACACACAAAACACAGTGCTTTACAATTCAGGACACACACAAAACACAGCGCTTTACAATTCAGGACACACACAAAACACAGTGCTTTACAATTCAGGACACACACAAAACACAGTGCTTTACAATTCAGGACACACACAAAACACAGTGCTTTACAATTCAGGACACACACAAAACACAGTGCTTTACAATTCAGGACACAAAACACAGTGCTTTACAATTGAGGACACAAAACACAGTGCTTTACAATTGAGGACACAAAACACAGTGCTTTACAATTCAGGACACACACAAAACACAGTGCTTTACAATTCAGGACACACACAAAACACAGTGCTTTACAATTCAGGACACACACAAAACACAGTGCTTTACAATTCAGGACACAAAACACAGTGCTTTACAATTGAGGACACAAAACACAGTGCTTTACAATTGAGGACACAGAGTGCTTTACAATTCAGGACACAAAACAGTGCTTTACAATCCAGGACACAAAACAGTGTTTTGCAATTCAGGACATAAAAAGAGTGCTTTACAATTCAGGACACAAACCAGAGTGCATTACAATTCAGGATACAGAGTGCTTTACAATTCAGGACACAAAACACAGTGCTTTACAATTCAGGAAACAAAACACAGTGCTTTACAATTCAGGACACAAAACTGAATGTTTTACAATTCAGGACACAAAACAGAGTGCTTTACAATCCATGACACGAAAAAAGGCGTGCTTTACCTTCCCTCAACAACGAATACAAAGGGATGACCCCTACTGACCGGCAAAAGCGGGCGCGATGTCCAGATGATTGACACAGTGACCAGCCAGTGTGAAGCCAGAAAGTCCCATGGCCAAGGTCAGCAGGGCCACCATGGGGGATCGACTGCAACCCGGTAAATACGCCGCTGTTAGCAGCAGTGAGGCTGGTCCTATCAGACCTGGTCACAACAATTATGGAATCAAAATCAAATCAAATGAAAACAAAGTCAAAATGAAATCAAATCAGAATCAAATCAAGTCAAACACAACGAAATCAAAATCAAAAACCAAATCACATGAAATCAGTCAGACCAAATCCATTCCGAAATGAAATCCGAATCCAAATGAAATGAAATAAAATAAAATCAAATGAAATACAATGGAACTAAAATGAAATCAAATCAAAATCCAATCCAAATCTCAGTCAAAATCCAATCCAAATCCAAATCCATTCCAATCAAAACTGATTCCAAATCAGATTGGATCCAAATCAACTCGAATAAAATCAAATCAACTCGAATAAAATCAAATCAACTCGAATCAACTCAACTCAACTCAACTCAAATCAAATCAATCAAATCAAATCAAATCAAATCAAATCAAACAAATCAAAACAAATCAAATCAAATCAAATCAAATCAAAATCAAATCAAATCAAATCAAATCAAACAATCAAAACAAATCAAATCAGAGAAGTGCCAGAAGGGTTCAGACGTACGCCTGCCAATAACAAAAACTCGAAGTTCCAGGGTTCGTTCGTTCCCCCGTTGAGATCTCGACGACTGTTCTCTTCAGTTTTACCAGACACCAGAACTGAACATCTGTCTGTTCATGCTAAAGGAGCCCCCCCCACCCTCCCCCAGCATCCCCACAGGAGGGTGGTGGGGTCATGTAATCACAAAGACAGAGGAGGCAATGACAGAGAGAGGGGAGTTAAGCTGAAAGAGCCCCTTCCACCTGACATCCCCCCACACAGGGGCAGCACAAAGACCAAAGAAGCAATAGCACCCCCCCCACACACACACACACACACAGGGGCAGCACAAAAACCAAAGAAGCAATAGCACAACCACCACCCCCACACACACACAGGGACAGCACAAAAACCAAAGAAGAAATAGCACCCCCCCCCCCCACACACACACACAGAGGGGCAGCACAAAAACCAAAGAAGCAATAGCACCCCCCCCGCACACACACACAGGGGCAGCACAAAAACCAAAGAAGCAATAGCACCCCCCACCCACACACACACACACAGGGGCAGCACAAAAACCAAAGAGCAATAGCACCCCCCCCCCCACACACACACACACACAGGGCAGCACAAAAATCAAACAAGCAATATCCCCCCCCCACACACACACACACACACAGAGGGGCAGCACAAAGACCAAAGAAGCAATAGCACCCCCACACACACACACACACAGAGGGGCAGCACAAACAACAAAAAAGCAATAGCACCCCCCCCACACACACACACACAGGGGCAGCACAAAAACCAAAGAAGCAATAACCCCCCCTCCCCACACACAGGGGGAGCACAAACACCAAAGAAGCAATAGCACCCCCTCCCCACACACACACACACACAGGGGCAGCGCAAAAACCAAAGTAGCAATAGCACCCCCTCCCACACACAACACACACAGGGGCAGCACATAAACCAAAGAAGCAATATCACCCCCCCCCCACACACACACACACACACAGAGGGGCAGCACAAAAACCAAAGAAGCAATAGCACCCCCCCCCACACACACACACACAGAGGGGCAGCACAAAAACCAAAGAAGCAATAGCACCCCCCCCCCCACACACACACACACAGAGGGCCAGCACAAAAACCAAAGAAGCAATAACCCCCCCACACACACACACAGAGGGGCAGCACAAAAACCAAAGAAGCAATAGCACCCCCCCCCCCCACACACACACACACACAAACACACACAGAGGGCCAGCACAAAAACCAAAGAAGCAATAGCACCCCCCCCCCCACACACACACAGAGGGGCAGCACAAAAACCAAAGAAGCAATAGCACCCCCCCCACACACACACACACAGAGGGGCAGCACAAAAACCAAAAAAGCAATAGCACCCCCCCGCCACACACACACAGAGGGGCAGCACAAAAACCAAAGAAGCAATAGCACCCCCCCCACACACACACCACACAGAGGGGCAGCACAAAAACCAAAGAAGCAATATCACCCCCCCCCACACACACACACACACAGAGGGGCAGCACAAAAACCAAAGAAGCAATAGCACCCCCACACACACACACACACAGAGGGGCAGCACAAAAACCAAAGAAGCAATATCACCCCCCCCCACACACACACACAGAGGGGCAGCACAAAAACCAAAGAAGCAATAGCACCCCCCCCCCACACA
>JAPXFY010000033.1:40122203-40124703 GCA_030674185.1 Monoplex corrugatus
GAATCCTTCCATGAGTGCATGGAGGCGTGGCAGAGAATGATGGGGAAAGTGAGTTTGACTCAAAGGGGGATTAATTCGAAGGGGAAAACTTGTAGTTTGTAGTTTGGATTTGAAATAAATAAAAATTATTATTTGTGACACCAGTGGTGTTACTTTTCTGACACACCTCGTAGAAAATTGGACAAAAAACAAACAAACAAACAAACAAAGAAAAACAAACAAACAAACAAAAACCCACACACACAAACACACACAGTCACACAAACAATCAAACAAACAAAAAACCCCACAAAACAAACAAACAAAACAAAACAAACAAAAAAAGAAAAAGGCGACAATAGAGGAAATATTCTTCAGTACAATGATCCTTCATCATCATCATCAGGTGCCCTGCCGCATGGCGTTGGCGACCATGGACTTCCAACCATCTCTATCTCTCGTTGCCCTAGCATCTCCCCCACCCTCCTTATCCCCAGCCACTCTGCAAGTCCGTCCAGCATTCTTTCCCTGGGTCTACCTGGCGCTCTCTTTCCCTCCAGCTTTCCCGTTGTGACCAGGTGCTCCAAATCCCCCTTTTCATTAAAATGGCCTATAAATGTTGCCTGTCTTTTCCTAATCTTCCTTATGAGTGATCTACTTGTGTCTGCTTCCATCAAGACTGTCTCGTTTGTTTTCTTTGCCGTCCATGGAACTCTCAACATTCTTCTGAGAAACCACATCTCGGCTGCCTCAATCTTACTCTGGATTTGCTTGCTGACTGTCCACGCCTCGCATTCGTACAACGGTATTGGTTCTATATAACATTCAAGGACTCTCTTTCTGATGTTAATTAATAGGCATTTGTTGCGTAAGAATGCTTGTCATCTTCTTGAATGCTGTTTTGGCTTGGCCGATTCTGCCAGCTATTTCCGATGTGCATCTGCCGTCTGATAAAATGACCGTTCCCAGGTATTTGAACTTATTAACCTGATTCTTAGAAAAAAGAATAGCTTGAAATGTGCGAACATGTAAACATAGAAAATGGGACCATAGACAAGACAAGACAAACAGCAACAACAACAACATCATCAACAACAACAACAACAACAACAATAAGACAAAAAAGAAAAGAAAAGAAAGAAAAACGAAAAAAAAAAGTGAACTTAAAGGAAATCTCCCCGACATTTAACCCTTTTAGAAACAACGAAAGGTGGGGGGGCGGGGGTTGAAATGCACCAACCTGCAAACACTGAAAATGGGGGGAAAAAGAAAGAAAAAACGAAAAAAAAACAAAAAACACAACGAAAAAAGGTGAGCTTGAAAAACAAATTTCCCGAAGGACGATGACTCTTTTTATAAAAAGAGGAATGCTGTTGAAATGTACCAACCTGCAAACACTGAAAATAGGGGGGGGGGGGGGGGGGGGGGGAAGAAAAACGTAAAAAAATGTTAAAAAACATGAACTTGAAAAACGAAATCTCCCCGAGGGCGATAATCCTATTAAAAGAAAACAAAGGGGGGGGGGGGGGATGGTTTTGAAATCTACCAGCCTGTAAACTTTTTGTTGTTGTTGTTGTTGTTGTTGTCAGTGATAATTGCATGCTTTTTTTTTGTTCTAATGATGTCCATGAAAAAAAAAATCTTTGAACAAAGGATGTTTGTCATTTTATAGAAAAAGGCATGTCCTCTCCACTCCATCACGATCTACTTTTTATGTTGCAACATGATCTTCATTCATTGACTCATTAGCCATTCTGCTGAACATTACGTTGAGACAATTGTTTGTAATCCAAAACAAGTGTGACTGCCCGCTTTCAAGCAAACAGGAACCAGAAAAAAACACGAAAAAAGAATAAGAACGCGTGTTTAATATAACCAGACAAGACAGGCGCAAATTTTCAGCCACGTGGCCTTTGTCAAGCGTAAAATCACAAACAAACAAACAAACAAAAACAAACAAACCTTCATTTTCGTCTTCTCTCTTGAGTTTCAACTTCTTCCTCCTCCGATCTTTTCTCTGGCTGTATCCTACACAAAAACCTGTCTGTTTCTCCTAATTTTCGTATCTGGTGTTTGTTTGTTTGTTTGTTTGTTTGTGATCTTACCCTTGACAAAGGCCAGTTGGCCGAAAATTTGCGCCTGTCTTGTCTGGTTGTATTAAATACGCATTCCTATTCTTTTTTCATGTTTTTTTTTTTTCTGGTTCCTGTTCACTTGAACGCGGGCAGTCACACTTGTGTTTGGATTAAGTTGAGACAATTGTTTGTGTCAGACATCAGAGGTAAGTAATAAGAGCAGTTTGATACGAATGTTGTACAGCACATATTGGCACCAACCTGCAGAGCTCCCTGTATGACCTGTTAGCCATCAGCAGCGACACATGGTAGCGGGCACAGACCGGGATCAGTAGTGTCAGAATGGAACATCCCATCATCGCTATAGTATACATCAGTTTCCCGCCAATTCGACCGGCCAGAAAGCTGGCTGGAATCTGTGTAGTGATAATAGTAATAGTAATGAT
>JAPXFY010000033.1:40129703-40182203 GCA_030674185.1 Monoplex corrugatus
TAAAATTTAAATAAAAAATGGAAATTTGAAAACAAAAAGGGCCTTTTTAAAAAATAAAAAATAAATGCTAAAAAATAAAAAAAATAAATAAAAAATTAAATAAAAAAAAATTATATGTAAAAACATAAGCGGACCTTGAAGTAAATAAAAAATAAATGACAAAATAAATAAACAAAAAAAAAAATTTTTTAAAATAAAAAAATTGATATGTAGATAAACAAAAACTGGCCCCTTAAAAATTTTAAAATAATAAAAAAATGATTTAAATAAATAAACACATAAAAAAAAGTTAAAAAAATGAATAAATAAATGAAAATTTTTATAAACATAACACGGGTTTTTTGTTCGTGTTGTTAAAACCCCCCAAAACTACTTCGCACACAATTTAAAAAAAGGGGGGCTATACCCATCTAAAAAAAAAAAAAAAATTTTTTTTTTAAAAAAAAAGACATGGGTTTCAAAAAAACAAACAACACAAATGACCCTGCCGGGGTGTGGGGGTTTTAACTTAACGGAAACACATTTGGGAAAGGGGTTTTTGGGGGTTTCCGAACCCCCACCCCCCCCCTTCAAAAATCTTTGGGGGGGTTTTTTGGGGGGCCCCCAACCCGGGCTAAAAAATCGGGGTTTTGCATCGTGGTTTTAAAAGGGGAAGATTTAAAACCATTGATCGATGTAAAATACTATAGGGATAGTTACGGGGGTGTTGCTAAAAACTTGTGCCCAAAACACCGCGGGTGTATGTTTTGTAATAAAATAATAATAATTACAATTTTTATATAGCGAAAAATCTTAAAAAAATAAAAAAAAAGCGCTGAAGAAAACACACACCAACACGCACGCACCACGCACGCAAAAACACACGCACGCACACCCAAAAACACAAAAACAAAACCACCACACAACCCCCACCCGCAGGGCTAAAAAAGGGGAAAAAGAAAAAAACCCCAAAAAACCCCCAAGAATAAAAAAAAAAAAAAGGGAAAATTAAAAGAGAGAAATAGCAAATCAATTATAAATTAAAACCCAAATTTTGTTTCCCCCGAGGGGAAAAACGGGCGCGGGGGGGGGGGGGGGGAAAAAGGGGTTTGGGGTTTTTTTTTGGGGGGGAAAAAAGGGGTTGATTTTTGAGAGGGGACTTGAAGGAAAAAAAAAAGGGGTTTTTTTGACGGAAAAAAGAGAGGAAGTTTGTTCCGGGAGGGGGCCCCCCAAAACAAAAAGGGGGCTCGTGGACCAAGGAAATTTTGAGCTTAGGGGTTTGAAACAAAAATCAGAGGATGGGGGGCAGAGGGGAAAGGGTACGTGGGGGAAGATAAAACTCAAGTGGGTTTTAAACAGGTAATGGGGCTGCTTTTTTTGGGGGTTTTTTAAAAAGCACAGGGTTTCTATTTTGGGGAACTGTATGCGCTTTGATACAGGGACCAGTAAATTTTTTGGGGCCGGGAAGGGAGAAATTTGGTAAATTTTTTTTTTCTTTTTGAAAAAGGGGGCGGCATTTTTGGGGTTTTTGAATGGGGGGGGTGGGATTGAATGGTGGAGGGGGGGAAAGACCAACAAAAAAATTTTTGCAAACCCAACCCCCAGACTTAAAAAAGGGGGAAAAACCGAGTTTTGCATTTTTTTCCCAAAAGGAAAAATTTTTCCCCAAAAACACCCTTAAACGATGAGATATAAACGGGAACTGGCATTTTAAAAGAAACAAATTTTTTTCGGAAAAGGGAAGAAAAAATTTGGGGGGACCCCAAATTTTTTTAAAGCTGAATCAAAATTTGGGGGAGGGTGTTTACAAAAGGGGAGAAAAAAGAGGAGGCCCCGAAAAAATTTTCCCTGAGGGTGCCAATGGGGAAAAAGCTTCTGTTTTGGGCCCCCCCTTTAAGCTGAAGCCCTATTGTGTGCACCCTTTTTCTTAATGTCCGATAACACTCAGGGGGCGCCCCCAAAAACCGCGGGTTTTTAAATTAGGTGAGTCACCCCCCTTGAAGTTGGGTAAAAACACAAAAAAGGGGGTGTTTTATAGGGGGGGAGGGGAGGGGGGGTTTTGGACGGGGGGGGGGTTTTAAAGTTTTAAAAGAACGGGGCCCCAAGGGGACAAAATCCTTGTGGAACACCACAGGTCGGGTTTTATGCGGGTTGAAGTAAGGGGCCTTTGATAAAAACGGTTTTTTTTTTTTGGGGATGGGTTTAAAAAGAAAACCAAGACAGACCCAATTTTAAAGAGATCCCAAAAAAATGAAAAGGGGTTTTAAAAAGGGAAAAGAACCCCCCATGATAAAGGGGGGTTAAAAAGGCTGCAGCCCACCCCCAAAGGTGAGGAAGAGACTTTCCCAAAATCATTCAAGGGGGAATTGTTGAAATTTAAATTGGGGGCGGGTTTCAGGCTAGGGCACGGGAAAAAAAGGCGGGCCCTGGAAATTTTTGGGGGAAAAATTTTGTTGGCAGGGGGGTTTTAAATTTTTTTTGGGTTGGGGAAACTTTTTTTCAAGCAGTTTTGACAAAAAAGGGAGATTTAAAATGGGCCGGTAATTTTAAAAATTTCTTTTGGATTAAATTTTTTTTTCCCCTTTGAGGAAGGGTGAACAAAACAACTTGAAAAAATCGGGGACATTCCCTTTTTTGGGGAAAAATTTTTTTTAGTTTGTCATTGATAAAAGGGGGGAGAGTAGGAAAAAGTGGGGCGTAAAGAAAGGGGGAAAAGGGGGAAAACCACTGGGGGGGTTTTTTTTAAACGGGGGGAAAACGATTGTTTTTAAAAAATTTTTTTTTTCCCCTAAAGGGGGTTTAAAAAGTAAAAGAGGGTGCCAGAAAAAAAGGGCCCCCAGGGGAAAAAGGAAAAACGGGGTGCCCCCTTCAAGCCTGCACAAAATTTTTTGGGTTTTTTGGGGTGAAAAACTTGGAAATCCCAGATGGATTTCCTTCATTTGTATGTTTTTTGGGGAGAGGAAAAACTTTTCTTTGTGCCAAGGAGATGATTCAGGGTTGAAAAGATTTTCTTTTGAAGAAGAGGCATTCAGTTTTTGGGTTTTTGGAAATAACTTGTTTTTGCGATCCCAATGGGGTGGATACTTTTTTTTTAGAGGTTTGGAAAAGTTGCCTGGGGTACGGGGAAATTTGGTTTTTGGGGCCAGGGGCGTTTCTCCCTTGCGGGGGCACGTTTTTGCACACGATCTCATGAGTGAGCCAGGGGGAAAGGGGGGGGGCCCAGGAAAAGGGAGGGGTTTTTGTGGCTGGAGCATAAAGGTCCAGAAGATGGTGGAGATAGTATAAAATTTAAATTGGGAAAAGGTTATTTTCCCCTTTTCAAAAAAGGAGACGGGGGCATCAGATAAAATGGGGGAGAGGTCGATAATTTGAGATTGCGCGAGTCACTGTGCGCATGGTACGGGAAGGAGGAGAAATGTCGAGAGAACAGAGAATTGCAAGTGGCCCAGAGGGAAGGGCTTTTTTTGAGGGGTTAGAAAAACTAAGCAGTTTGTCAGAAGGGGAAATTTGGGGTGGTAAACAGGGAAAAATATCCATCAAGAATGTGCCCTTTTTGATTTTTTGGGTTCAGAAATGTGTTGAGTCATTTTGGGTTTTGGGACAGAGATTTTGATGATATGCCCTTGTGTCAAAAAAAGGGTTGGTGTTGTCATATGAAAGTATGTAGGGATGTATGTATTTAGGGATGTATGTATCTCTCAACCCTTT
This sequence comes from Monoplex corrugatus, assembly GCA_030674185.1. NCBI lineage: Eukaryota > Metazoa > Mollusca > Gastropoda > Littorinimorpha > Ranellidae > Monoplex > Monoplex corrugatus. Next base: position 40,133,391 of record JAPXFY010000033.1, read on the forward strand.
GGTTGGCGAAAAGATCCCACTGTGAAAGTGAGCAAAACTTTACGGGCCTTTGGGCCCTTTCAGTCTAAATCCATATGGAAGACCACAAAATTCATAAATTATCATCCCCACCTTGTTATCAAAAAAAAAATTTGCCGATTATTTTTCTGCGGATATTAATTTACGAAAAAAAACGAAAAAAAAACAAAAAAAAAAAAACAGCAGCGCAAAGACAAACAAAAAAACAAAAAAAAAAATAAAAAAAAAAACAAAAATAAAAAATACAACAACAAAAACCAACAACAAAAACAACAACAACAACAACAAAAAACAAAAACCACACACACACACACACAACACACACAAAACACACACACAAAAAACAAACACCCCCACAAATAAACCCCAACAAACAAATACAAAAACTTCGCCAGAGAAAATTTTTTTTAATTTGTATTATCACAAAACCCCCTCCCTCTCTCTCTTTTCTCTCTTCTTTTTCTTCTTCTCTCTCTCACTCTCTCTCACTCTCCCCTCTACCCTTCTTCTGTCTCTCTCACTCCTCTCTCTCACTCCTCCTGTCCCACTCTCCCCTTTTCCCCCAAACTCCCCTTCTCTGTCTAATCCACTCTCTCTTTTGCCCAAATTTCCCCTCTCTATTCCTCTCCCCCTCGGGACAAAACCCCTCTCTCCCCTCGTACTCTCTCTTCCTCGTCACTCTCTCTCACTCTCTCACTCACTCCACTTATTCTCTCCCCTTCTCACATCTCGCTCCCCTAGCTCATTCTCTCTCTTTCTCATTTTTTTTTTTTCCCTCTCTCTCTCTCTTTTTTTTCCTCTCTCCCCTTTCCCCACTTTTTAAAACCTTCCTCTCCCCTCCCCTTTTTCCACTCTTTTTCTCTTTCACTCTCTTCCTCTCCTCTCTGGGGTTCTAAACCTCTCTCTCTCACCTCTTTTCCCTCCCCTCTGCCCTCTGTCCTCTCTCCCTCTCTCTCACACTTTCTTCCTCCTCCCCCCTCTTCCTCTCTCATCTCCTTCCTCTCTCTCCCCCCAACTTTTTCACACACTCCTCTCTGTCCCACCCCTTCTTTCTCTCTCATCCTCTTCCTCTCTCTCGGGCTCACTCTTTCTCGTCTCACTCTCTTTTCCTCCCTCTCTGTCTCCCTCCCCCTCACTTTTTTTCCTCTCTCTCCTCTCTTCCTCTCTCTCTCTTCCTCTCTCTCTCTCCACACACACTCTCTCTCATTTTCCCAAAACACCTCTCTGCCCCACTCTCTCTCTCCTCTCTCTTCCTCTCTCGTGTGTCCTCTCTCACACTTTCTTTCCTCTCCCTCCCCCCTCTCTTTTCCTTTCCCTCTCCTCTCTTCCTCTCTCTCTTTTCCTCTCTCTCTTTTCCCTTTGCCCTCTCTCTCTCACACACTCTCTGTTTTTTAACTCTCTCCCCTCTTCCCTCTCCCCAATTCATTTCCAAACCTTTCTGTTTTCCAGACTTTGTTTCATCTTTGCCATTGTCACATTTCAGTCCCGTCCCCTGTTCACAGGAGGGATAGTTTTAAATTTCCCTCACACATAGCTGTAGGGGGTTTGGGCCTTCCCCCCTACGTAGCCACTTGTGATGCCCCTTTTGGGGTGATCAAAAAAAAGCCATTTTTATACCCAAAACCCTTTTGCACTGGGGAGTAAATCTTTTTCACGTTAACCCAAGGGGTAAAACCTGTTTGGGCCAAAATGTTCTTCTTGAAAGCAAGCCTACCTTTTTGGACTAATTTTAAACCCAAACTTTTGTTAAAAGGGAAAAAAACCCGTTTGGGCCAAAAAAAATTTATCTCGAAAATCAAGCCCTAATGTATCCACTTGATCCAAAGATTATCCGCTTCTGACCAAAATAATCTATTTTTTTTCAAATTTGTGCCCCTCTGGTCTAAGTCTATCCATTTTTATCCAAAGTTTTATCCGCTTCTAAACCAAATAATCTACTTGTATTGGGGAAGCCTATGTTTTTGGGGAAAGGAAATCTTCCACTTTTTATCCAAAAGATGCTTTTTTGCGCCCAAACAACCCAAATTTGAAATCAAGCCCTAAGTCAAATCCGTTTGGGAAACCCAAAAAGGGAACCCGCTTCTGACCAAAAAAAAATGTACTTTGTATTCAAGTCTATCCACCCGGGAGTAAATCTATCCACTTTTATCCAAAGGATACCCGCCCTGGGGCCCAAAAAATAATCAAACTCGAAATCAAGCCAAATAAATCCGCTTGTATCCGGATTGAATCCGATTCGGGCCCAAAACCCAATTACTTTTTTTCCAAGTTTATCCCCTCGGAGAAAATCAAACAACTTGTATCCCGGGAAAATTTTTGGGGGCCCAAAAAATGATCTACCAAAATCAAGCCTACGTCTATCCCTTGTATCCAAAGTTTTCCCATTTTCTGACCAAAATGAAACCTTGTTTTCAGGGCTGGGGCACTGTGGAGTAAATCTGTCTATTTCTACCCAAAGATTATCCAGTTCGCCCAAAAATAGGGCCCTCTGGCCTAATTTCCTACCCCGCTGTACCCAAAAGGGATATCCTTCTTTGGCCAAAAAATCTACAAAGCACTAAAAAAATTTCAATTTTTATCACTATGTCCAAGTCTATCGGGTCATACCCCGAGTTTTTTGACCCAAACTACCTATTGAAATTTAAAAACTTTTGTCCTGAGGACTTATCCACTTCCACCAAAAGCCGTCCGGGGGTTTTCATATAAAAAGTCAATCTGTGGGGAATTTTAGCGGTGTCCCCCTCCAAACTGTTTTTATTTTCGCGTGTTTCTCTGGTCTGTTTAAGTTTATCTACCCTTAGTAAAAACCTTATCGACTAATAGGATTGGTGTGATGCCCAAATTTGGGTCCGAAGTTTTATCGATCGGGCGCCTTTGGGTTTGTCCATCCATTTTTCCATTTCTGCCCTGTCTGTTCGTTTTGCAAAGCGTTTCACAAATTTTCCCACCGTTAAAATTTTTCGTTGAACGCTACCTTCTCCAGCTGAGCCTTGTCTTTTATATTTAAAGTTTTTCCCCAATCGAAATTTCAATAGGGCCCCAAACTTTTGAATCTGATCTATTAAAGATATAGGTTCACTATAATATGTGTTTAACATTAACGCCATAATCAAGAATTTTACCTTCGATAAACTGACTATCGTGGTTTATATTTTTTTCCTTTTTTCGTTTTTCTTTTATTTTTTCGGGCGATCGCTGAGGGCGTTTTATTCAGGGGAAACATACTTTTCCCGGCTAAAGGGTTTTCCCCAATGGGCCCCCAAGCTAAGCTTTTTTGCAAACACAAAAAAAATTTTCTCCTTCTAGGTAACATCATAAATTTTCATTTTTTTCATGCAATACATTTTCCTCGCTTCATTTTGGGTTTGTGTGTGTGTGGTGGTTGTGTGTGTGTGTGTTGTGGTGTGTTTGAGAGAGAAAGAGAGAAGAGAGAGAGAGGTGTGTGTTGTGTGTGGGGGGTTGTTGCGTGTGTTTTTTAAAAAATCAATTTCTCTTTTTTAATGCAAACGAAAAACCCTTTTCATTTGTTTACTGCAAAAAATTTTTCCCCACTTTTAAATTTTAAAAAAAAAAAAAAATCCCCCTCCAGGTTGCCCAGCTTTTAAATCATTTTTCATTCAGTTCATTTTGCAAAAGGCCCAGCCGACTACTAAAAGCCATATCGGGACTGACCCCAAAACGTCTAAAAAAAAAATTTTAAAAAAAAAAAAAACCTTTTTAAGATAAAAGACAACATTAAAAACAAAACTCACCAAAAACCCCTTGCAAAGGGAAAAAGCGAAACAACAAACCCAAACAAACAAACAAACAAACAAAAAAAAAAGACAGACGTATAATCAATCAGGTCAACTCTACGGACCCTTTTGTAAAAACGGGAAAATTGGGCATGTGGGGGACGTCTCCGAAAGGTTTTTCCCAAGGAGCCCGCCATGTAATTCACTAGGTTATCCCAATTTCCCACTTTTTTGAAAACCCAAAAGAAACATTCACTTTGTTCCGGGGGGTCCACTCACCCAAACGGGCCAAAGGCTTAAAAAAGAAAAAAAAAGGTTTTTGACTTTTTTTCCCAAAATTTTTTTTCTTATCCAACATTTTTTTTTTTCCCCTTGGCTACAGGGGTGTGTTGTGTCGCCAATGGCCTCTTTTCGCCACCGGGGGCCCCTGTTGAAAACGACCCAAAAATCTGGGACGTACAGTAATGGGGTCATAAACACCCCACAATTTACAGACACACAAACCCCCAAACAAAACACAAAACACACACACACAAAACACACACACACACACACACACAACACCAAACACACAAAAAACACTCCCCTTCTCTCCTCCCCAAACTCTCACACCCACACAAAATCCCACTTTATACACACACAAACACCCCACCCCACAAAATAAACCAAACCTACACACACAAAAAAACCCCCCAACACACATACCACCCCGCGCCCCCGGCGCAACCCCACGCACATACACATACACACACACACATTCCCCAAATGCACACAAAACCCCACACCATGCATATACATCCCAACACCCACAAAACAAAACAAAACCGAACACCTCAAAAACATTTACACCCCCTCTAACACACCCACACAATACTTACACATACACACACACACGCACTTACACACACAAACATAAAAATAAACAAAACAAAAACACACACTTACCCAAAAACCCACATATACACTCACACCCCACAAAAAAACGCACCACATACACACACAAAACACACCCCTACACACACACACTAACAAACAAAACACATATACACACGCCTACAAAAGGGCCCCGCTCACACCCCCAAAACCGCACACACCCACGCACCACACTCACAAAACACACACAAAACACCACACAAACACACACCCCAAAACACACAATACACACCCCACACACAAACACACCAGACACACCCACAAACACCCAAAACACCCACAAACCCCTTTTAAACCACCCCCACTTTCGCACACACACAAAACAAAAAAACAAACACAAACCCCACACACACACACAAACACCTCACACACACATACACACACACCACACACACAATAAAAATACCCACACACCCCACACATACGCAAAACGCACACGCACACCCCATTTTACACACACAAACATACACTTTACAAAAATACACCCCTTAAAAACCTTACACACATACCTACAAACACACAAAATACACGCACACCATATACACACACACAAACACACCACATACACACACTAACAAAAAAAACCCCACACCCACACTCACACACAAACACTCACACACACTACACACCAAACACCAAAAAACCCAAAACAAACCCCACTCCCCACACACAAAACCACACACACACACAAACACCCCACACACCCACAAACACACTCACACACACATACATACAACACACACACACCACACAAACCCCAAACACACACACACATAAAACCCCGCAACCCCACACCTCACACACACATAAACACAAAACCCAAAAAACCACAAACACACACATCCACAAATACACACACACACACAAACACACACACACACCACACACCCAAAACCCACCCACACCCAAAACCAAAAACCTCACCCCACACACACCAAAACCAACACACAAAACCACACCACACACACACAAAACCACAGGGCAAACACACACACACACACACAAGCATACATCCCTCGCCCCAAAACCCACACGAAAACACACACACACCCCCCAAACACACACACACACACAAAAACCTCCCACACCCACACTCACACACAAACAAAACTTTAACCACACACACCCACACACCCAAAAAACACACTCACACACCCCCAAAAACACAAACACAAACAAACACCCACAAACACACAAACCACACAACATACATACACACAACACACACACAAACACAAACCCACACACACATACCCCACGCAACCAAAACACACATACACACACACATACACACATACACACAAACACAAAAAAACACACATCCACACACACACCACACCCCAAAAACACAAAAAACACACAAAAACACACATACACACACAACCCCCCCCCCCCCCCCCCAAAAACACACAAAATACCCCAACACACAAAACACACAAAACCACACATACCCAAAACCCCAACACTAACCAAAACCCCACATACACACCCCAAAAACACCACACACTAAACACACACAAACCACACCCACCCACACAAACACCCCACACACACCCCAACCCCAACACACACAAACCCAAACCACACCCCAACACCACACCCCACACACACACAAAAACCGAACACACCCCACCAACACCACACAACACTCCAAAAAAACAAACATGCACACATGCAGAGAAAAGAGAAAGAGAACGAAACCGACCGACAGAGCTGTGGGCATGTGGTTTAACGTTTTTATCAAAAAATTGGGTTTTTGGGTTTTTTGATTACTTTAAATTTCCAGCGGGGGAAACATTTGTTATAAATATCAAAAAAATATGGCATGTCTGTGTGCTCCGTCCTTAATCATAAAAAATTTTTGGGGGTTTGACTTTAAATATTTTTTTTATACACACTCAAACACATTTACACCCACACCCCCCCCGTTACACCCCATACACACACACACACAAAACCACACACACACACAAAAACACGCACCACATACACACACCATGAAAACGCCCAAAAATCCCACACCCACACACACACACCCCCACACACACCACACACAAAACACACAACCCACACCACTTTTACATACACACAGACACATTCACAAATACCACACACACCATGCACTGTTTTAAAGTTTGCTAAAAAAAAAGTGTAAAACTTTGTCTTATGTTTGCAAAAAAAGAAGTTTTAAAACATTGCTTATTTTGCTAAAAGAATTTTAAAACTTTGTTTTAAATTTTTTGCTAAAAGAATTTTTAAAAATTTTTTCTTATTTTGCTAAAAGAATGTGTAAAAAAATTGTCTTATGTTTGCTAAAAAACTTTAAAACTTTGGCCCTTATTTTTTGCTAAAAGAATTTTTAAAACTTTGTCTTATGTTGGCTAAAAGAAGTTTTAAAAAAACTTTGTCTTATTTTGGTAAAAAAAAGTGAAAAAATTTTTTGGTCTTATTTTTGCTAAAAAATTTTTAAAAAACATTGCTTATTTTTGCTAAAAAAAGTTTTTAAAACATTGTTTTAATGTTTGCTAAAAAAAATTTTTAAAAAACATTGTCTTATGTTTGCTAAAAGAATTTTTAAAAACTTTGTCTTATTTTTCTAAAAGGATTTTTAAAACACTCCCCACTTTCCTAAAAGAACTTTAAAACACGCCCTCATGTTTGCTAAAAAAACCCTTTAAAAGCATTGTCTCATTTTTGCTAAAAGATTTTTTTAAAGCATTGTCTCATTTTGCTAAAAGACTTTTTTTAAAGCATTGCCCTCATTTTTGTTTAAAAGAACCTTAAAAGCATTGTCTCATGTTTGCTAAAAGTTCTGTTTAAAATTTTGTCTCATGTTTGCTAAAAGATTTTTTTAAAGCATTGCTCATGTTTGCAAAAAAGATCTTTTTAAAGCATTGTCTCTTTTTGCAAAAAGAACCTTTAAAAAACATTGTCCTCTTTTTTGCTAAAAGTTCTTTTTAAAGTATTGTAAAATTTTTTGCTAAAAGATTTTTTTAAAGTTTTCCTCAGGCTTGTAAAAAAAAGCTAAAAAAAACATTGTCTCACCCTAAAATTTTAAAAAACCCATTGTCTCATCCCAAAAATTTTTTAAAACAAGTCTCCCCCCTGAAAATAAAACAATGTTCATCCCTGAAGTTTTAAAAACTTTTGTCTCATCCCTAAAAACTTTCAAACATTGTCCCCCAACCACTGAAGCTATAAAATATTGTCTCACCCCTGAAGCTTTAAAACTTTGGGTCCACCCCTGCAGCTTTTAAACATTGTCTCACCCCTAAAGCTTTAAAACTTTGCCCTCTCCCTGAACTTTAAAACTTTTGTCTCCCCCCTAAATTTTTTTAAAAAACATTGTCTCCCCCCCCTGAAGTTTAAAAAAACTTTGTCCCACCCCTAAATTTTAAAACCCATTCCCCTCCCCCTAAATTTTTAAAACATTTTTTTAACCCCCAAAAGGGCTATAAAACATTGTCTCACCCCTAAAGTTTTAAAAAATTTTTGGCTCATCCCCTAAAGCTTTAAAACTTGTCTCAACCCACAAAGCTTTAAAAAAATTGTCTCCCCCCCTGAAGTTTTAAAAATTTTAAATCTCAACCCTGAAATTTTTAAAAAACTTTTGTCCCCACCCCGAAGTTTTAAAAAACATTGTCTCCCCCCTAAAGCAAAAAAACTTTGTCTCTTTCCCTAACCTTTAAAACACTGTCTCATCCCTAAAGTTTTAAAACATTGTCTAAACCCCAAAACCCTTAAAACATTTCTCACCCCCGAAACCTTTAAAACATTGTCTCACCCCCTAAAGCTTTAAAAAAATTGTCTCATCCTAAAGATTTAAAACATTGTCTCACCCCTAAATTTTTAAAACATTTTTCACCCCGAAGCTTTAAAACTTGTCTCACCCCTAAATTTTTAAAGAAATTGTCCCCACCCCCTGAACTAAAAAACATTGTCTCACCCATAAACCCAAAAAAACATTGTCTCACCCCAAAAAACTTTAAAACACTGTCTCACCCCTAAAGCAAAAAAAAATTGTCTCACCCCTAAGTTTTTAAAAACTTTGGTCTCACCCCAAAAACCTTTTAAAAAACATTTTCCCCACCAACCCAAATTTTTAAAAAAACTTTGCCCTCATCCCTAAAGATTTTAAAAACATTGTCTCACCCCTAAAGCTTTAAAAAAAAAGTCTCACCCCTAAAACATTAAAACTTTGGGTCTTATCCCTAAAGCTAAAAAAAAATTGTTCACACCGCTAAAGCAAATAAAATATTGTCTCCCCCCCTAAAACTTTAAAACATTTCTAACCCCTAAAGCTTTAAAACATTGTCCCACCCCCAAAGGGTTTTAAAACATTGACTCCCCCCAAAAAAAAAAAGGCCTTTTTTTAAAACTTTGGGCCTCACCCCTAAAGTTTTAAAAAATTGTCTCCCCCCTAAAGCTTTAAAACATTGTCCACCCCCCCCTAAAACATTAAAACATTGTCTCACCCTTGAAGCTTTAAAACTTTCCCCCTCACCCTTGAAACTTTAAAAACCCATTGCCCTCACCCCTAAAAATTTTAAAAACTTTGTCTCACCACAAAACCCTTTTAAAAACATTGCCTCACCCCCAAAACTTTAAAAAAAATTGTCTCACCCCCCAAAACCCTTTTAAAAAACATTTTTCTCACCCCCAAAAATTTAAAAAAAATTCCCCACCCCAAAAACTTTAAAACATTGTCTCCGCCCCAAAAGCTATAAAAAAATTGCCCCTCACCCCAAATTTTTTAAAACATTGTCTCGCCCCTAAAGCTTTAAAACTTTGTCTCACCCCAAAACTTTAAAACTTTGGCCTAAACCCCCTTGAAATTTTAAAACATTGTCTAAACCCCTAAAGCTTTAAAACATTGCCCTCCCCCCTTGAATTTTTTAAAACATTGCCCCTCACCCCAAAAGGGCTAAAAAAAAAATTTGCCCAAACCCCCTGAACTTTAAACATTGTCTCACCTTTTGAAACTTTCAAACTTGTTTTAAACCCCAAAAAGCAAAAAAAACCTTGTCTAAACCAAAATTTTTAAAACCCTTGGGACTCCCCCCCAAAGCTTTAAAAACTTTGCCTCACCCAAAAATTTTTAAAAACCCTTGTCACGCCCCTAAAGCTTTAAAAAAAATTTCCCCTCACACCCCTAAAATTTTAAAAAAAAGCCCCCCCTTTGGGAAACTTTAAAACATTCCCTTTCCCCCTTTTAAAACTTTAAAAACCTTTGTCTCACCCCTAAAAATTTTTTTTTTAAAAACATTGCTCCCCAAAAAAAACCTTTTAAAAACATTCCCCCTCACCCCTAAATTTTTAAAAAAAATTGTCTAAACCCCCGAAACCAAAAAAAATTTGTCTAAATCCCTAAAGTTTTAAAAAACATTGCCCTCCCCCCTTTAAGTTTTTAAAAACATTGTCCTCGCCCCAAAAACTATAAAACATTGTCCCACCCCTAAAGTTTTAAAACATTGTCCGCCCCCTAAAGCTTTAAAACTTTGTCTAAACCCCTAAAACTTTAAAAAAATTGCCTCACCCTTGAAACTTTAAAACTTTGCCCTCCCCCCTAAAGCTTTAAAACTTTGTCTCCCCCCTTTAAATTTTAAAAACCTTTGTCTCACCCCCAAAACAAAATAAAAAATTTCTTACCCCCGAACCCTTTAAAACCCATTGCCCCCTTCCACCCCCTAAAACCCTTTCAAACTTTTGTTTTAAACCCCTAAAGCAAAAAACATTGCCCTCACCCCAAAGGGCTAAAAAACATTGTCTCCCCCCTAAAGCTATAAAACATTGTCTCACACCTAAAGCTATAAAACTTTGGGCCTCACCCCTAAAGCAATAAAACATTTTCCCTCACCCCTAAAGCTTTAAAAAAATTGCCCTCCCCCCTTAAACTTAAAAAACATTGTCTCATCCCTGAGCTTTAAAACATTGCCCCTAAACCCTGAAACTTTAAAACATTGTCCACCTCTGAAATTTTAAAAAACATTCCTTTAAAACCCTAAAACTTTAAAACATTGCCTCCCCCCCTAAATTTTAAAAACATTGTCTCACCCCTAAAACTTAAAACATTCCCTTAACCCATAAAGCTATAAAACATTGCCTCCCCCCAAAAGGGCCACTAAAACATTTCTCGCCCCTAAAGCAATAAAACTTTTGCCTCACCCCTAAACTAAAAAATTTTTGTCTCTACCCAAAAGCTATAAAACTTTGCCTCACCCCAAACTAAAAAACCCTTTGCCTCACCCTAAAGCTAAAAAACATTAAATCACCCGAAAGCTATAAAACATTGAAAAAACCCCAAAAAGCTTTAAAAACATTGCCCTCACCCCAAAAACTTTAAAAAGGGGGTCTGACCCCTAAAGCTTTTAAAACATTGTCCCCCCCCCCCAACGCTAAAAAACCCTTTGGGTTCTCACCCCCTAAAGTTTATAAAACTTTGTTTCACCCCCCAAAAAGTTTTAAAAAAACCCTTGTCTAAACCCCCTAAAGCTAAAAAACTTTTTCCCTCACCCCCTAAAGTATAAAAAATTGTCTAAACCCCAAAAGCTATAAAAAAATTGTCTCACCCCCAAAGTTTTAAAAAACATTCCCCTCACCCCTGAAATTTTTTTAAACATTGCCTTCCCCCCCTGAAACTGTAAAACTTTGTCTCCCCCCTAAAGGATAAAACATTTTTCCTCCCCTTTTGTAATTTTTAAAACTTTGCCCAAACCCGAAGTTTTAAAAAAATTGCCTCACCCCCGAAATTTTTAAAAAACATTGCCCAAAAACCCCTGAAGTTTTAAAAAACTTTGGGCCCCCACCCCCTTTTGAAATTTTAAAAAAATGCCCTCACCCCTAAATTTTTAAAAAACCCTTGTCTCCCCCCTTTAAACTTTAAAACAGGCCCTAAATCCCTAAAACTTTAAACTTTTTTCTCACCCCTAAAGCTTTAAAACTTTTTTCTCCCCCCCAAAAGTTTTAAAAACATTGTCTCATCCCAAAAGGGTTTTTAAAAAACATTGTCTCTTTCCTAAAGTTTTAAAACATTGTCCCACCAAAAAAATTTTAAAAAAATTGTCTCACCCCTAAAGCTAAAAACTTTTTCTCACCCCCAGAAAGTTTAAAAAAATTTTCCTAACCCCAAAAGAAAAACAATAAAAAAAAATTTTCCCCCCCTAACCCCTAAAGCTATAAAACATTGTCCATCCCTAATTTGCTAAAAACAAAAAATTGTCCTCAAAAAATTTAAAAAACCCCCCCCAAAGCTAAAAAAAACTTTGGGTTTTCCCCCCTGAAGCTATAAAAACCATTTTTTCTCACCCCTAAAGTTTAAAAAATTTTAAAAAAAAAAAACATTGTCTCACCCCTAAAGCAAATAAAACACTGTCTCACACCTAAAGCAAAAAACTTTGTCCACCCCCTAAAGCTATAAACATTGTTTTAAAACCCTTTAAAAAAAAGCTTTTAAACATTTTGTCCCCATCCCTAAAGCTATAAAAATTGTCCCAAAAACCCCAAAAGGGGGCTGGGTTAAAAAACCAAGTACTTTACCCCAAAAAACCCAATAAAAACATTGGTAAAAATTCCCTTTTAAACCCCCCCCCCAAAATAAAAACCCCCCCCCCCCCCCTGCCCCCCCCCCCCCCCCCCCCCCTTAAAACCCCCCCCAAAAAAACCCCCCCCCCCCCCAAAGAAAAAAAAAGCCCCCCCCCCCCCCCCCCCCCCCCTAAAACCCCCCCCCCCCCCCCCCCCCCCCCCCCCCCCCCCCCCCCTATAAAAAAAAAAAAATTTGCCCCCTTACCCCTAAAAGTTTTAAAAACAATTGAGTTTTTTTTCCCCTAAAAGGGCCCTATAAAACCCCCTTGGGGGTTTCCCTTTCCCCCTTTTTAAACCCCCCTTAAAAAAATTTTTTGGGGTCCTTTTCCCCAAAGCTTTTTCCCCCCCCCCCTTTTTTGGGGGGTCCCCCCCCCCCCCACCCCGAAACCTTTAAAAACTTTGGGTCTCATCCCTAAAGTTTTAAAACATTTGTTTTTTCCCCTAAAGCTTTAAAACATTGTCTCGCACCTAAAGCTATAAACATTGCCCTAAACCCCTAAATTTTTAAAACATTGTCTCGCCCCAAAAAGTTTTAAAAACAAGTCCTCCCCCCCTAAAGCTTAAAAACACTGTCTCAAAACCTAAACCCTATAAAACATTGCCCTCACCCCCTAAAACTTAAAACATTCCCCTTCACCCCTTGAAATTTTAAAAAACTTTTGCCTCACCCCTAAAAGTAAACAATTTTTCTCACCCCTGAAGTTTAAAACATTGTCTCACTTTTTAAAGTTTTAAAAACCCATTGTCTCCCCCCCTAAAGCTATAAAACATTGTCTCACCCCTGAACCCAATAAAACATTGTCTAAACCCCTAAACTATAAAAAAATTGTCTCATCCCAAAATTTTTTAAACTTTTGCCCCCACCCCTAAAGCTTTAAAACTTTGCCCTCACCCCTAAAGAAAATAAAACATTGTCTCACCCCTAAACTAAAAAAACTTTGTCTCATCTCTGAATTTAAAAAAACATTGCCCCCAAAAACCCCTAAAATCTTTAAAAAAAATTGCCTAAACCCAAAAATTATAAAAAAAAATTGTCTCACCCCAAAACGTTTTAAAAACATTGTCTAAACCCCAGAAACTTTAAAACATTGCCCTCACCCCAAAAGCTATAAAATTTTTGTCCCCCACCCCTAAAGCTATAAAACATTGCCCTCATCCCTAAATTTTTAAAAACTTTCCCTCACCCCTAAACTTTAAAACTTTGTCTCACCCCTAAAACAAAAAAAAACATTGTCCCACCCCAAAAAGCTATAAAAAAATTGGCCCCTAAACTCTGAAGTTTTAAAAAACTTGTCAAAAAACCCCTAAACCCTTTAAAACATTCCCTCATCCCTAAATTTATAAAACATTGTCTCACCCCCCTAACCCCCTTTAAAAAAACCTTGTCTTACCCCTGAACCCTTTTAAAACATTCCTCACCCCTAAAAGCAATAAAACAAGGCCCCCCCCTAAAGCATAAAACTTTTTCTCACCCCCTAAATTTTTTAAAACATTGCCTCACCCCTAAACCCTTTAAAACATTGTCTAAACCCCTAAAGGGCAATAAAACTTTGTCTCACCCCAAAGCTATAAAAAAATTGTCTCTTCTCTGAAGCTTTAAAAACTTTGTCATACCCCAAAATTTTTAAAACATTGCCTCATCCCTAAATTTTAAAAAACAGGGGTCTCACCCCTAACGTTTAAAAACATTGCCCTCACCCTGAAACTTTAAAACTTTGTTTTCCACCCCAAAGCTTAAAAAACATTGTCTCACCCCTAAAATTTTTAAAACATTTTGTCTCACCCCCCCGAAACTTTAAAAAAATTGTCTCACCTCGGGAAACAAAAAAAATTTTTTTTTTAAACCCTTGAAGCTTTTTAAAACATTGCCTCATCCCTGAAATTTTAAAAAAAGGGTCTCCCCCCCTAAAATTTTTAAAAAAAACTTTCTCTCACCCCAAAAAAATTTAAAAAACATTGCCTCACCCTAAAACTTTAAAACATTGCCCAAAACCCCTTAAAAAATTTTTTTAAAAAAACATTGCCTCACCCCTAAACTTTAAAAACTTTGGGCCCTCACCCCTGAATTTTAAAAACATTGTCTCACCCCTGAAGCTATAAAACTTTGGGCCTCCCCCCCCCCCTAAAAGTTTTTAAAACATTGTCTCCCCCCTGAAGTTTTAAAAACATTGTCTCACCCCTAAAAGTTTTAAAAACCCATTGCCCCTCCCCCCGGAACGGATGACTGGGGACGAAACGGATGAGGCCGAACGTACTGAACAAATCGCTCCCCCTTTTATTTTCACGCCCAAACTCACTAATTTAATTTTCCTAACAAATCGAAACCCCCGTCTGTTGGTTTTTTTTGTGTCCAAGGACAGATAATCCATCCACTTTGTATCGCCCCCTTTCGCGTAAAACAAGTCCCCAATCCAACGTGCGCGAGAATTTAAAAGGGGTGGGGCCCCCACCGCACCTAATGAGATGTATGTAGGTATGTATTATAAAAACATAAATATAATAAAATATAAATATATATATACAAAAAATTATCTATCTATCTATATATATAAAATATAAAAAAAATACACACAACCCCAAAAAAAAAAAATTATATTTGTGTGTTTGTGGGTGGTTAAAAATGTAAAATATTTATATATATTTTACCCCCCAAATCAAAATTTTTAAGGGGCCTTTTCTTCCTTCCCCCCTTTTAATTTTAAAGTTGAAAAAATTGACAATGTTTAAAATTTGATTCTATTTTTTTATTTCATCATTTCCACACCTTTTTTGGGGAAAAAGAAATTAGCACAATGACCCATTAGTGAACAGCACATGCTTTTAAAAAGGAACATCCCCCCCTTTTAAAAAAAACAGAAAGTGTCAGATTTGGCCAATCGTTTTCAATATCGCGTGTGCCCCGCCCCGACCCCCTGGATGCATCTTCACGCCCGATCATCGCCCCCACGGGGGTAGGGATTTGTGTCCTGAGGGATGGCCCCCCCTTCCCCCCAAAAATTTACCAGGTTTCCCGACCACCTGGCCAGGGGCCCGGGGGGGGTTGTCCCTAAATGCGCCTCCCGAGCACTTCCCAGAGGTGTTAAATTTTGGGTTCGGGTCAGGTGACACGCGGGCCCCGGGCCCATACGGACGATTTCATGCTGCTTCCGGGAAGTCACCCCAAAAAGGCGGCCGGCGCAGGTGAAATTGTCGCCCTTTGGAAGATGGCGCCTTGACCAAGGTCCACAAGTGAAAGGCATTCCCCACGGCCGCCAGAACCTCGTCCCGGAAACCGGACCCCTTTTCAGGATGCCGCAAGGGGGAGCAGGGGGGCCCGGGGTTACCACGGCTCATGCCACCCCAAAACCATCACCGACCCGCCGCCGAAACCGGTTTTTGCTTTTGGGAAAACAGGGGCGTCACCCGAACCTCTCCCCCTTAAACCCGCCACACCCGAGCCCGGCCATCTTTAAAGGTCAGGGTGAACCTGGACTCATCCGAAAACAAGCCCCGGGCCCACTTTTTTGCCTTGCCCCAAGGTCACGTGCTTTCCCCGGCCCAGGGCAAGCGGCGCACCTCGTTGACCCGGTTTACAGCATGGGGCGGACGGCCCCGGGGCTCCCCTGACCTCAAGTTTGCCTCATGTTTGCCGTCTTCTCACCCTGCTGCAGCTTTATGTTAGCAAACCTTTTTTCCCCCCTCAGCGGGCCCCTCAAGGTTTACCGCAGTGGATGGGCCCCTTTCCCTCAGACGGAAGGGCCCAAGGGAAACGGGCTTGCTGTCTTGTCGTTTTCTCGGGGCGACCCGTGGGACCCTTTCCGGACTGCTTTCCCTCTCATTTTAAGCGCCCAGCCGTCTCTGGATTGTGGGAAACACACTTCAAAGTCGCTAGCAACTTTCCCGCTGCGCTAGGCCTTCCCTTTTAAACAGAGCGAGGGTCTCCCCCCGGGTCATCCCCTCATCCCGTTCCCCGTAAGCATGGTTTTAAAAAGAACCAAGAACGGTCCATTTTAAACCTCGTCTGCGGGCAAAATTTGGGTGGATAGTGTTCAAAAAGGGCTTGCCCCTTTCACTGCAAAGCGAATTTTGCCGCTACCTTTCCTCCCCGGGCAGAGAGAACCCCCCTGAAGATTTCCCACAATTTCGTGTGGAAATTTTCTTCCTTGGGCCCGCCCAATTTCAAATCGGCAAATCCCCAAACACTTTCCAAAAAGGGAAAAATTTCCCAAAGTTGCTGAGCTCTTACCATTCAGTTTACGGCAACGAATTGGGAAAAGAGAAAAAAAAAGGTTATTTCTCCTTTTCCCCAAAAAAAAAACTCAAAAAAAAGTTCCCCGGGCCCCTTTAATAATACGTGTGTATAATATGTATATATTTCAAAACACACACATTACAAACCCCAAAAAATAGAAAAAAAAAACGTTTTAAAATTCCAAAAAAAAAAACAAAAAAAAAAAAAAAAAACAAAAACAAAAAAGACCCACCCCTTTTTCACCCATCCCCCAAACAATACATCCCAAAAAGGACAATGGGACAAAATTGCACAAAACACAAAAAAACCCCCCAAACACACAAAAACCCCCCAACCCCCCCCTTTTTTAAAATCATTATATAAAACAGACTTTAAAAACAAAAAAAAGAACGAAAAACACCCCCCAACCCACACGCACAGGGAAAAACGCACCCCCCACATGCACACCCCACACAGACACAGACCACACCCCACAGACAAAAAACCACACACCACCACACACACACACAAACACCCACACCCCACAACCACACACACCACCCCCACAAAAACCCCCCACACCCCCCACAAAAAAAAAAAAAACCCCAAAAAAAAATAAAAAAAAAAAAACATAAAAAAAAAAAAAAAAAACCCCATGACCCCCTTTTAAAAAAACAAAAACCCCAAAAAAAAAACCCACAAAAACCCAAAAACACAAAACCGCCCAAAAAACTTTTTAAAAAAAATTTATTTATTTAATTATCTTTTCCCTTTTATCTACTTGTAAATTCTTTTAAAAATATTTATTTATTCATTTACCCCTAAAAGGGGGGATATACAAGTTTGAGCCACCCCCGGGGACCATGTTATATTGGCAAAATTTTTTGCGAAATTTCAAAAAGTTTAAAAAGAACAAAAAAAGCGAATCCCTCCATTTTGGGGGAAAAATTTCCCACCCCCAAAAAACCATTTTAAAAAAGGGCAGTGTCCCAAATTCTCGATAAAGAAGCAAGAAGGGGTTTTTCCCTTTTGGGGAAAAAGGGGGCGTTTTAAAATCGCCGCAAGGAACCCCACCCCAACCGTGCCCGGGGGCCCACAAAACCTGCCATGGGGGAAAAACCCCCCCACTTATTTTTTTGCACTGTGGATTCGCTCAGGGGCGGGGCGCACTGAAGCCTTCTCAACCCCCAGTACCCCTGAAGAAGTGGGGCCGGATCCCCAAATGAAAGCACGCATAAGTAGCTTTTTTGGACTGAGAAACGGGTTTTTGGGCCCGGACCCAAAAAAAACCTTTTTTTTTTTTTATATTTATTTTTTTTCTTTTTTCCCTTTTTTTTTTTTTATCTAAAAAGAAAAGTATTTTTAATAGACGGGGGAAAAGAAATAACAAGGGAAACCAAAAAAAACACTGGAAAAAACCCTTTCCCCTTTTGCAATTTTTTTTTTCATTTTTTAAAAAATTTTTTTTATTTTGACTTTAAAACTTTTTTTTTTTTAACCCTACTTTTTTTTTTTGGGAAAAAACCCCACACTGTCCGTTCTGGGGTAAAAGGAAAACTTAAAAAAGGAAACAAATAACAAAAAAAAACCAATAGCGACAACAAAAAAAAAAAGCGCTTTAAAAATGGAGTGTGGCGTTTTTTTTTTTTTTTGTTTTTGTTTTTTTTTTTTTTTTGTTTTCAAGGGGGGTTTTTTCATATAGGTTTTTCCGTATATCCCCCCACCCAAAACGGGAACAATTTTTCTGGCAGATAATAAGTGTTTCTTTTGGCCCCTTTTAAAACCCCCTCCCCCCCCCTTTTCCCCAAAAACCCTTCCACCCTTTTTGGGGTTTTTGCAAAGACAAAAGATGAGGAGGGGGGGTTAAAGACGACGACGCGACGAGGGGCACGTTTAAAGATGACGGACGCCCCACCCACAAAGATGTTTTATGATGACGACGACACGACGACGATGAGGGCCGAGGGGACGACGATGATGTTTAAAAGATGATGATGAGGGGGGACGACGAGAGGGGCGAAGACGATGACGATTCGACAATGAGGGATGATGATAATTGTGGGGTTTTGTGTGTGGGGGGTTCCCGGGGATGTGTTTTTTTTAGTGTGTGTTTTTTGTGTGTGTGGGGGTTTTGTGTTTTAATTGTTGCGGGGGGGTATTTTTGGGGGGTTTTTTGGGTGTGGGTGTTGTGTTTGTTGTTTTGGGGGGGGTTTTGTGTGGGGTTTTGGTGTGTGTGTTTTGTGCCCCGGTGCATGTAGGGGGTGTTGTGTGTGTGTTTTTGGGGGGCCCGTGTCCCCTGTAGGTTGTGTGTTTGGGGGGTGCTTTTGTGCGTTTTTGTGTTTTGCGTGGTTTGTGTGGGGGGTTGTTTGTGTGTCTTTGTGAAAGTAGGTGTGGGGGGTGGTGTTTGTGTGCGTGCTTTGCGTGGTGTGTTGTGTGGGGGTTCTTCTTTGTTGTCCTGTTACGTATACGTTCGTGGTGTTTTTGTGGTGCCCTGCGTGTTGGGGGAAATTACATGGGGGATTTGAAAAGGGGGATGTGTTTTTTATAGGGTGTGGGCGTGTCCCCTTCCCTGTGATTTTTTGTGAAAAGTGTTTTGTTTTTGTGTGTCTTTTTTTTTTGGGGTTTTGTTGGTGTTTTGTGTGTTATTTTGTTGTGTGTGTGTGTGTGTGTGTGCACGGGATGTATATTTTTTTGCCCTTTTTTAAAAAGGGGTTTTTTTTAATTTTTTTTCCCCCCCTTTAAAATTTTTTTTTTGGCATGGTTTTTTTTCCCTTTTTGGGACTAATGAAACCTTTTAAAAAACCGGGGCCCCTTTTTTTTTTGCCTCCCCTTTTCAGTTTATTCCCGGGGGTTAAAAACGTAAGATGCCCCTTTGGCCCCAAAAAGGGGGGTGGGGGGGGGGGTTAGAAAAAAATAGATTTTAAAACCCCCCGCCCGATAGGGAAAATTTTGAATCGTAAACTTCCCGTCTCCCTTTTTAAAACCCGGGTTTAAAAACCCCCGCGCTGTGACTTTTTTGTCATAAAGTTTTTAGCCATCTTGACTTGCTGATTAAAAATCCCAAACAAGCCCCCCTGTGGGGTTTTGAAAAAAGGGAAAAACAAAACCCAAAGAAAAGAGATTTTAGAGAGGAGGAGAAAAGAGAGAGAGAGGAGAAAAAAAAAAGAGAAAGAGAGAGGGGAGAAAAGAAAGGAGAGAGAGGGGGGAAGAAAGGGGAGATTAAAGAGAGAGGGGAGAGAAAAAAGAGAAAAAGGGGAGAGAGGGGGAAAAGGAGAAGAAAAAAGAGAGAGAAAAGGGGAAAAGGGGAAAAGGGGGAGAGAGAAAAGGGGGAAGGGGAAAAAAGAGAGGAGAAAAAGGGAGAGGGGGAGAAAGAGGGGAGAAGAGAAAAGGGGAAAAGAGAAAGGAAAGAAGAGAAGAAAGAGAGAAAAAAAAAGAAAAGAGAGAAGAAAAGAGAGAAAGAAAAAGGGGAGAAAAAAGAAAGGAAAAGAAAGGGGAAAGAGAGAGGGGGGAGAAAGAAGAGAGAAAAAAAAAGAGAGAGAGAAAGAGGGGGGAAAGAGAGAGAGAGAAAAGGAAAGGAAAAAAGAGAGGGGAAAAGAAGAAAAATTACCACACATGTACACCCCCCAAAACAGACACCAGACACACAAAAAAACACCCCCCACACACAAAAAACCACACACGACAACAAAAACCAAAGACGTGTCCCCCAAAAAATACATCCCCAAAAAACAGACTATTTTAAAAAACAAGACGTGCCCCCACACAAACACACAGACACACACCCCCCACAAAGACGTCCCCCCCACATATTAAAAACCCCAAAAAAAACCCATACAAAAACAAAACCCCAGCCCAAAAAAGGCCCACACAAAAAAGGTCCCACAAAATATATACCCCCCACACACAGACACAAAACACACAAAAACCCCCCAACACGCCCCCCCAAAAAACCCGGGGGACACACAGAACACAGACCCCACTAAGACGTTAAAAACCACATACACACACACAAAAAAAACTTTTAGGGGCCACAATATACCCGCCCCACACAAAACCAACCCCAGACACACAAACGCCCCCCCAACAAAATACACGCCCCCCCCCCCCAAAAACACTAAAAAATCCACAACATATCCCCCGCACTCACAGAAAAACCCCCGGCCCACACAAAAACGTCCAAACACATATATCCCACACACAGACACACAAACACACTAAAAAAGCCCCCCAAAAAACAAAAAACAGGGCCCCTTCACAGACACCAAAAAACGTCCCAAAACATATATACACACACCAGCCCACAAAACACAAAAAGGGGTTTACAAAACATTTACCCCCAAAATCACAGACCACAAAAATTTTTAAACCCGTCCACAAAATAAATAACACACAAAACAAAAAAAGACACATTTTAAAATTTTTACCAAAAATTACACGCCCTCACAACACACAGACAAACTAAATTTTCCCCCCATAAAACACACACACAGACCCACAGACACCCAAAAACGTCCCCAAAACAAATCCCCGCACCCAGACACCCAGACCCACTAAGACGCCCCCCACACATAAATAAAACCCCCCCCAACCCAAAACAGACACACAAAACGTTCACACCCAAATAACAAACACAGGACCCCTAAACGCCCCCACACATATACAGCACTCACAGACCCCAAAAGAAAAAACAAAAACTCCACCCCCAAATATACACACACACAGAACCCCAAAACGTCCACACCCCTATAAACACACCCCAAAACCCAAAAAAGCCCACCCAAAGCGTTCAAAAAACCCCCAAAAAACACACACAAAAACACAAAAAACGTCCACACCCATATATACCCACACACAAAAAACCCCCAAAAAACCCCCACACGAAAAAAACCCCCAGACACACAAAAACCCCTAAACGTCCAAAAAAACACACACACACCACCCCACACCACACACACACCGACACACTAAACGTCCCACACACATCCCCAAACACCACACAAAAACACCCCACAGACCCCCCAAACACCCTAAGCGCCCCCACAAACACCCCCCCACACCCAACACACACGCACACCCCCCAAAACCCCCTAAAAGTCCACACACAAATACCCAAAAACCCCCAAAACACAACCCCCCAAAAACTTTTTAAAAACCCCATACATACACCCCCAAACCCACCAGAAAAAACTAAAGGGGTCCCCCCCCAACAGACACACAAAGGAATTCCACCCCCCTTTTCCCCCCATTTTTTGATGGGAACAAAATAAAAAACCAAAAAGTGGGAAAAAAGGGGCAAAATCGAAAAAAACTGGCATTAAAAAAAAAGAAAAGACGCCAGGACTGAAACCCCCAACCCCTTATGTCGGTAAAATTTTAAACGCCCCCTTCAGAAAGAAACAAACACAAGGGGGCTCTTTTCCAGTAGGAGCTCACCTACACGCCGAAAAACATTCCAAAAATTTTTTGCGGACAATGTCAAACCCTCCTTTGGGGGGAAAAAAAAAAAAAAAGGGTTTTCCCGCGAGGAGTCCCCAAAGGGGGGCCTCTACATCGGGGCCACCAACCCCCCCCCTCCCAAAGGGGCCGGGGCCCCCCAAAAACCCCCCCCCCCTGTACCAAATTTTTTTGATTCGATTTTTCGTGAAAATGGGTTTATCCCCCCTTTTTGGGGGGAAAAAGAGTAAAGATTTTTTCCCGACAGCATTAAGCGTTTTCGAAAAAGGGGGGGAACGCCATCGGGAAAACTACGGGAAAAGGGGGGAGGGGCGGGGTTTTTTACACGGGGTTTGGGGGGCCTTGTTCTTCAAAAAAATTTTTTGATTAAGCATATTTTGGATAAACCTTTTAAATTTTTTTTTTTGGGTCATTGTAATGGGGGGGTTATTTTTTTTCTCTTTTTTTTTTTTCCCCTTTTTGCCAGGGGGGCCCAAATTTTCCTACTTTTTCCCCCCCCAAGGGGGGGCCCCTTTGGGCGATGGTTTGGGGGGGTCGCCCCCCCCTTTTTGGGGAAAGGGGGGGGGGGTTGAATCCCCTAAAAAACCCGGTTTTATTTTTCCCCCGGGCCCCCAAAAAACCCCCCCCCCTTTCCCCCCAGCTGAATGGGGAACTGACTTTTGGGGCGGGGGGGGTTTTTTAAAAAAAAAAGGGGGGGGAAAGGGGAGGGTGGGGTCCGCCTTTTTTTAAAGGGGCCCTTTCCCCAGACAGGTGAATCTTTTTAAAAGTTTACCGCCCCTACGGGGGCCAAAAAACCATGGGGCCCTTTTAAACCCTTTTAACCCCTTAAAAAACCCGCAACGTGCCAGCCCACCCGCCCCTTTTTTCCCCCAAAAGTGGGGGTTTTTTGGCCACTTTGAATTAATTTTTTTTAGGGCCCCAAATGACAAAAATCAACAAGGTTTTGGTTAGAAAAAGGGAATTTTTTAAAAATCTTTTAGGAAAACTACATATAAGGTTTGTTCAGAAAAAAGCTTTTTGGGGTTAAAATTTTTTCAATGAAAAACATGGTTTAAAGGGGCATTTCAGAAAACAATTTTTTTTCCCTTCAGAAAATGTAAAAAAAAAAGAAAAAAGAGGGGACCAAATTTTCCATGACTTGTATATCTGATCAAATCTTAAGGGAATTTAAAAAAACCCCCCACACACCCAAAAAACCCCAAAACCCCAAAATTTTCCCCCCTCCCGGGGGAACACGATATTCCCCCCTTCGGGGGGGCGCTCCATTTTGCCTTTGTTTTTTTTGAAGCAAAGCGGGGTTTTTTGGGAAAGTTTTTCCGGGGGCCCTTTTTAAAAAATTTTTTAAAAGACCTTTTTTTCTCGGGGAAATTTTTTCCCCAAATATTTTTTAAATGGGGGTTTTTTTTATACTTTTTAAAGGGGAAATTTTTCCCTTTAAACCCCCCAAAAAGGGGCCCCGTTTGGAAAATTTTTTAAAAAAAAGACGCCAAAACCAAAAATTCCCCCGTCAAACGGGGAGCTTTTTTTTAAGTCTATACCCCAAAAATTTTTCCGGGGGGCCCCCGGGGTTTTCCCCCGTGATCGCAAAAAGGGGGTAGGGGTTTTTTTATGTGAAAAAAGGGTTTGGAAAAAATTTTTAAAAACCCCCCGTTTTTTTTTTTTTTTTTTTTAAAGGGTTTTTTTCCCCTTTTAAAAATGGGCTGGGGGACCCCCTTTTAAAAGCGCGTTGGCCCCGGGTTCCCGCGCCACTTAACTGGGTTTTTTTTTTTACCAAGACTTTAGAAAAGTAAGAAGGATAATTGCAATAAGGGCTGATTGGCCTTTTAAGGGAAGAACTAGAAAGTGTATGTCTCTAATGTTTCATACAGGGCAGCCAACCAAAGCCGTGCTCTTCACGATTTTCAACTGTCGTGGGATCTTAACATGCACATGTTAGAAGGCACACGGCCCCGGGACTCATTTTTCACCCCCTTCTGAAGGATAGACGTTCATTCGATTTTTGGTCGAACTGAGGAGAAAAATCGAGGCCTCACGGGGAGCGACCCCGGAACCCCCGAGTTTAGGTATTGGCAGACGAACGTCTAAAACCCTTCTGCCACTTTCCTTTCATCTAAGATTGCTTTTTGGCACCATCACAGTCTGAATCAACGAAATTTAAAAATAATAAAATCGTGGAACTGCGAACGACGAAATAGCCGAAAGTACTCGCAAGCGAGCTTTAAATCATTTACTGCTGTTGGGAAAAGTGTTGCTTAGAGCAACGTGGGATAGCTCGTGCGCTAAAGTTGACGTCAGTGCATGTCATACAGAAATGCACGTGCGCTTGGGATCATCAAATTTACCCGTTGGGGGGCCCTGCCCTCCATAAATCTGACATGTCACTTTGTCGACACAGCTTGCTTATCGATATAGAGCTCCCTCCCTCTCTCTCTCTCTCTTTCTCTCTCTCTCTCTCTTTTGTGTGTGTGTGTATGTATGTGTACATGTGCGTTTGTGTGTGCGTGTAATGTATGTATGTATGCATGTAAGTGTGTGTGTGTGTGATAGAGAGAGAGGAAGAGAGAGAGAGAGAGAGAGAGAGAGAGAGAGAAAGAAAGAAAGAAAGAAAAAGACAGACAGACAGAGACAGACAGACCAGACAGACAGAGATAGACAGAGACAGAGGAAAGACAGAGAGACACATAGATAAACAGAGACAGACAGACAGAGACAGAGAGAAAGACAGAGAGACAGATAGATAAACAGAGACAGACAGACAGAGACAGAGAGAAAGACAGAGAGAATACGAAAACGAAATGATTTAATGTGTCAGTAACCCTTTGACTCCCGAACCCTGTCCACCAGCATCCTGCATTGTCAACCATGCTAGCAAAGCAAACACTTAACCCTTTGACTCCTCACCCAATCCACCAGCTTCCTACTGGAAGATGGGAGATAGAGTGGGGGGAGTCAAATGGTTAAGTTTTTGCAGTTAGTGGACAGGGCTGTACTTTACGCTTACTATCATGGTACATCCTGGCGTCAACTAGGCTCGAGAGATACAGATACCTGCGGTGTTGGTCAGAAGATTTGAGCAACATTGTTAACTTAATGACGCATCCGTGGGGTGGATGGGGCTCGACAGCGTGTGCTTCCGCTGGTAGGAGACCGTAACTTATAAGCCAAGTCGTGGCACCATTTTGGCTTTACCTGTTCCGATGTCGATGGAAGTTTATATGTTAC
Source organism: Monoplex corrugatus (assembly GCA_030674185.1). NCBI lineage: Eukaryota > Metazoa > Mollusca > Gastropoda > Littorinimorpha > Ranellidae > Monoplex > Monoplex corrugatus. The sequence goes on from JAPXFY010000033.1 coordinate 40,158,543, forward strand.
AGTTGGATACAAGACTTGGTTGATTGATTGAGCACTATTAACTAATAATAATAATAATAATTACAATATTTATATAGCGCAAAATCTTGATAAAATCAAATCTAAGCGCTGAAACACACACGCACGCACGCACGCACACACACGCACGCACGCACACACACGCACCCACGCACACCCCACACACACACACACATACACACACACACACCACACACACAAACACACACGGCTATAAATGGGGAGAAAGAATAAAAACAATGGAAAATTATAGAGAGCATATTATATAGAATTATATATTGCAATGTGATTCCCCTCCGAGGGAGACAGGCTGCAGAGGGGGGTTGAGTGAGGTCAGGATTTTATGCAGAGGAGAAAGGTGTTTGAGAGCGGACTTGAAGGAGACAAAAGTAGGTTGCTGACGGACTGAGAGAGGAAGTTTGTTACGGAAATGTTACGGAAGAAATATCAGGATTCAGCTAGTTAAACGGCTGATATGAAATTATTGGAATTAGGGAGAAGAGTGGCAGAATGGTTCAGACGTTCGCCTGCCAATAACTAACTCGAGGTCCCAGGTTTCGCTCCCCGTAGAAACCTTGACTTTTCTTCTCAGTTTGACCGGAAAAAATTTAACTGAACGTCTAGTCTTTCGGAAGGGGACGAAAAACGTGTCGGACCCGTGTGCCTCCTGGCTGCACACGCTAAAGATCCCACGGCAGTTGAAAATCGTGAAGAGCAGGGCATAGCCTGGATGCCTTGGTAAAAAAAAACATTGGAGAGACAGGTTGATTTCCCAGGTCCCACCCCTTGAAGACCAATTGGTCCCTTTTTGCCAATCTGAAGTCTTGATGAAAATAAAAATATGAATATGAATTTGAAAACTAGGGAGAGGGGATGGGCGCCGCCCTTGTGGTTTGAAGCCCGGGAAAAGTTGAGGTCTCTGCCACCTCACTCCCCTACGACGTCAGGGTCATGGAACTATCTAGGGGAGGACACCAGGACATGGCCAGCTAATGGGTTTATGTGCAGGCTTAAGGCTTGTGCCGTGATCTTTCTGAATTTTTCTCCATTACATGGCACCTGTGGCGTTAGTGCATATGGAATTCATTTCGAGAGCAGAGACGTCATCTTGAGAAACTGAAACTAATTGGAATTTCATAGTCATGTGCATGTATCGCTGTACGAGAAGTGAGCACTCGATTTTTGTTGTCATGGCTTGAGTTATCCCATGTGTTGTTCATCATCATCATCATCAGGTGCCCTGCTGCATGGCGTTGGCGACCATGGACTTCCAACCATCTCTATCTCTCGTTGCTCTAGCATCTCCCCCACCCTCCTCATCCCCAGCAACTCTGCAAGTCCGTCCAGCATTCTCTCCCTGGGTCTACCTGGTGCTCTCTTTCCCTCCAGCTTTCCCGTTGTGACCAGGTGCTCCAAATCCACCTTCCTCATAAAATGGCCTATAAATGTTGCCTGTCTTTTCCTAATCTTCCTTATGAGTGATCTACTTGTGTCTGCCTCCATCAAGACTGTCTCGTTTGTTTTCTTTGCTTTCCATGGAACTCTCAACATTCTTCTGAGAAATCACATCTCGGCTGCCTTCAATGTGGTCGGCTGGGGTATAAACATGATTTGATTTGATTTGATTTGATTCAGGCATCTTGGCAAAATACGTGAGTCATGAACACGCACGTGAGCAGGTGCACTCGCACGCAAGAGTGCACTTGTACCTGAACTTAATGCGTATATACAGACGCACACGCACACCCAAGCTAATACTTATGGCCTCAGATAGTCCACTACATGTATACGTGTGCCCGAGCCACATACTCCACGTATGCCTGTGTAGGTTATGCTTTCATAGACACGTGTGAAATTGGATGTGCTCATAGTTCATAAATATGCATATGTTTACATTTCCGCTTATTATCAGTTAAGGTCGCATATATATATATATATGTGTGATGGATTCGAGTGGTTAAGGGGGGGTAAGTGAGGGTGATGAATCGCAGCGTCAGGTGTGATGGAGCGAGTGAGTTAAGGGGTTTGGTGATGGTTGCTGTGGTGGTCCTTTGAATCCAGAGCAGAAAGGGAAGTCTCTCAATCAAAAGCAAGTCCTCGTTTTGCTACTTGACTCTTTATTATTGAGAAAAGAAGACGAGGAAGGAGACAGGTAAGAAGGAAGACAGTGCCTGTAAGACACAAAATAGGTTTCATAAATACAATGACAAAGTACACATTTTGTGGAAATAACAATGTCAATGTACAAGAGTGAACTACTAACATTCTAACAGAAGATGTCTACATTTACAAACAAAAGCACTAGCATTTGTAAACCTGCAACAAATAATTGATAACAAAATGTTGTGTAAAGAACTACTACATTATACCAAAATATGTGTTGTCGATATTAACACTCAAAAGCACTAGCACTTGTAATCACGGAACAAATAATTGATAACAAAACTTTGAGTAACCCTTTGATAAGTTGAGGGCAACTACCATACTGCTTGTTCAATAGCATTAGCATAGGCTAGACCTCCAATAATGTACTGGCAAAATCGTGCACAGTCATATTAAGCTGTTTGGCTGCCATGGGCTGAGTAAGTTGTAACATAACATCTGAGTGGGCAGCTATTGGACAGTTAATATTCAGTGGTGACGACAAACATAGTATTTGACTATGGGAGCTGTCGTCACAAACAGTAGGTCTATCTTATTGAATAGCAGTCAACACACTTGAGTCATCCATTAAATATTTGCTCCATGTAGTTATGTGTAATTCTATGTCTAGTGCTAGAGATAGTGATGACAAAATAGCATAGCATATTACTAGTTAAGCTATGTCATCAAAGCAAACATTCTATATTAATAATGATTAGCAGTGGTGCTGAGCAGACAAGGGATACAACAATTGGATCAATTCGCTGAGCACATGTTTCATCAACTACCATTATGTACACACATACAACATTATCAAGTATAAAATAGTGCACAATAATGCATTGCATCCTGGTAGCTTTCAGACAGTTAATATTCAGTAGTGATGACATAGTAGGCCTATTTGACAATGAGAACTATGTCATCACAAACAGCACCTAATTCAAATAGCAGTCAGCAGTGTTGAGAGAACACACTTGAGTAATCTATTACCCATTATCTCTATGTGATTAAGTATAATTCTAGATCAAGTGCTAGAGACAATGATAACAAAATAGTATAGCATATACTATTAATCATCATAATAATCGGGGGGCGTGTAGCCTACTTCATTTTAAAAAAATTTTTTTTTACAAATGGCTGCCTTCCACGTATACTCCGTTTTATAACATTTTTAATCAGTTTTGAATCCTCTATACAGGAGGTGCTGTACAGATAATCGTAATTATTTTCTATCGTTACTACGTGCTCATGTATCCAGTTACTATAAGTGACGCGGCGTGTTCAATGCCTGCTCATTGCTTTTTTGGGGGGTCAATAGTTTCCTGTTACATCGTGCGAGTCAGTCTGCGTGCTGACAGTGATGTCCCCTGTTTCTCCCTGCTGATGATCATGACTTGTGTTGTGTTACCGTTCATGTATGTCTGCAAACTTTTGTGGACTGAGGCTTTATGCGTGAGTATGGTTAGACTTTTTTGTGTTTTGTACATATCAATGTCTATATACAAATACATATCTACATCTATCTGTAATCTATCTATATCTACACACACATACACCACACACACACACACACACACACACACACACACACACACACACACACACACACATCTATATATATATATATATATATGTATGTATGTATGTATATATATATATATATGTTGTATATATGTGTATACATATATATCATCATCATCATCATGTGCCCTGCCGCATGGCGTTGGCGATCATGGCCCTCCATATGCATCTATCCCTTGTCACCACAAGCACATCTTCCACCCTCTCTGTCCTCAGCCACCCTGCAGGTCCGTCCATTATTTTCTCTCTGGGTCTAGCTGGTGTTCTCTTTCCCTCCAGTTTTCCTGTTGTGACCAGGTGCTCTAATTCTCATGGCCTATAAATTTTGCTTGTCTTTTCCTAATCTTCTTTATCAGTGATCTTCTTGTTTCAGCCACCATCAAGACTGTCTCGTTTGTTTTCTTTGCTGTCTATGGAACAGTCAACATTCTTCTTAGAAACCACATTTCAGATGCCTCAATCTTGCTCTGACTTTGCGTGTTGTGTTGACTGTCCACGCCTCACATCCGTATAACATTATCGGTTCTATACAACGTTCAAGAACTCTCTTTCTAATGATAATTGATAGGCATTTGTTGGTAAGAATGCTTTTCATCTTCTTGAATGCTGTTTTGGCTTGGCCGATTCTGCTGGCTATTTCTGATGTGCATCTGCCGTCTGGTGAGATGACCGTTCCCAGAAAACTTATCAACCTGTTTCAAAGTTGTGCCATTTGCCGTTAATTTGCATGAGGGGATTTCATGTTTTTTACTGATTACAACGATTTCAGTCTTCTTACTAGTTAGTTACAACCATTTATTTTTGCTTTCTATTTCTGTTACATTCACAAGGTTTTGTAGGCCCCTTTCATTTTCTGCAATTAGCACGGTGTCATCTGCATAACGAACGTTGTTTATAACTTTTCCTCCAACCTTTATCCCAGGGCATTCTTCTAGGTTTCTCATAATGGTTTCGGTGTGAAGTGAAAACAAATCTGGTGACGGAACACAACCTTGCCTGACTTCTCTTTTGATATTTTGGAAAGAGCTTGTGTCGTTTTCTATTCTCATTGCAGCTGTTTGTTCCCAATACATATTTCTGAATATTTGTAGATCTTTTCCATCAATATTGAGTCTTTCTAGTTGGTTGATCAATTCTTCATGTCTTACCCGATCGAAAGCCTTGGTATAATCAACAAAGCATACATGTAAATCCTTAGACAATCCGATCTGGCCATGATTTATCTTGGGAAAATATGATGGTGTTTCCCGTGTACATATATATATATTATATTTTATATATATATATATATATATATATATATATATATATATATATATATATATATATATATATATATATATATATATATAAAATATAATATATATATATATATATATATATATGCATATGTATATAATATCTCCTGTCACAATGGATTTACCGTATGAAAAACAGAGAGAGAGAAAGAGAGAGACAAAGACAGACAGACAGGCAGACAGAGAGAGACAGAGACAGAGAGACATAGACAGACAGACAGACAGGAACAAGGACACAGAAACAGAGACAGAGACAAAGTCAAAACCTCAATGGGCTCTCTTTCTCTCTCTGTCTGTCTATCTCTCTCTCTCTCTTTTCATCTATGAATGTTTACACACATTTTTTTTTCTAAAGTGTATGTGTGTATATTTTATACTTTTTTCCCTCTATATCTCTTCCTCTTCCTCTCTGTCTCTTTCTCTTTTCCTCTCTTTCTCTCTGTCTGTCTCTATGTGTCTCTGTCTCTGTCTGGCTTTCTGCCTCTCTCTCTCTCTCTCCATCTCTCTCTCTCTGTCTCTGTGTGTATGTGTGTTTTCTCTCTCCCCTCTCTCTCTCTCTCTCTCTCTCTCTCTCTCTCTCTTTCTGTGTGTGTGTGTATGTGTTTTCTCTCTCTCTCTCTCTTTCTTTCTTTCTCTCTCTTTCTTTCTCTTTTCTCTCTCTCTCCCTCTCTTTCCCTTTCTGTTCTCGCTCTCTCTCTTTGTCTCTTTCTCTTCCTCTCTCTCTTTCCCTCTTTTTTTTTCTCTGTCTGTCTCTAAGTGTCTCTGTCTGTCCGTCTGTCTCTGTCTGTCTTTCTGTCTGTCTGTCTCTCTCTATCTTTCTTCCTCTCTCTGTCTCTCTCTCTCTCTGTCTCTCTCTCTCTATCTATCTATCTTTATTCCTCTCTCTCTCAGTCTTTCTTCCCCCCCCTCTCTCTCTCTTTATTTCTTTCTTCCTCTCTCTCTCTTTCACTCTTTCTTTCTTTCTTTCTTTCTTTCTTTCACTTTCTCTTTCTTTCTCTCTTGCAAGGGTTGACGTGTAATTGTTTGACGTGTGTGTGCCTCTGTCTCTCATGCTTTTGTTAAGCGGTTTGGAGTCTTAGGAGATGAAACACTGTACAAGTAATCATCGTCGTCGTCGTCGTCGTCATCGTCATCATCATCATCATCATCATCATCATCATCACCATCACCATCAATTCCTCCACCACCACCATCACCACCACCATCATCATCATCATCATCATCATCACCACCACCACCACTATCGTCACCATCACCATCATCATCATCATCACCACCACCACATACCATCAGTATCCTCATCATCGTTGTCGTCGTCGTCGTCATCGTCATCAGCACCATCAGTATACTCATCATCGTCGTCATCATCGTCGTCGTCATCGTCCTCGTCATCATCATCATCATCATCATCATCATCATCATCATCATCACTATCGTCACCAGCATCATCGTCATCATCATCAGTAGTAGTAGTAGTAGTAGTAGTAGGAGTGGTGGTGGTGGTGGTGGTGGTGGTGATAGTAGTAGTAGTATTGTTGTTGCTGTTATTAGTATTATCATTATCATCATTATTATTGTTGTTGTTTTGTTACTGTTGTTGTTGTTGATATCTTTATCAATACCATCATTGTTATTGGGATCATCATCATCATCATTACTATTATAGTTACCATTAGAACCTTGGCAATCTTTCTTCTTCTTCTTCTTCTTTTCATTATTAGATTGTTATCATTACCATTATTATCAATATTATTATCATCATCATCATCACCATCACCATCATCACCACACCACCATCATCATCATCATCATCATCACCACCACCATCATCATCATCACCATCACCATCACTACCACCACCACATCATCATCATCATCATCACCATCACCATCACCACCACCACCATCATCACCGTCATCATCATCATCACCACCACCACCACCACTACCATCACCACCACCACCACCATCACATCATCATCATCATCACCACCATCACCACCACCATCATCATCATCATCATCACCATCACCACCACCACCATCATCATCATCATCATCATCATCATCATCATCATCATCATCACCGTCATCACGCCATCACCGTCATCACAGTCAGCAGCAGCAGCAGCAGCATCACAATCACCACCATCACCACCACCACCACCATCATCATCACCACCACCACCATCACCACCACCACCACCATCATCATCACCATCACCACCACCACCATCATCATCATCATCATCACCATCATCATCATCATCACCACCACCATCATCATCATCACCACCATCATCATCATCACCACCCCATCACCATCACCGCCATCATCATCATCATCACCACCATCATCATCATCACCACCATCATCATCATCACCACCCCATCACCATCACCGCCATCATCACCATCACCACCACCATCATCATCACCACCATCATCATCATCATCACCCCATCACCATCATCATCATCACCACCATCATCATCATCACCACCATCATCATCATCACCACCCCATCACCATCACCGCCGTCATCACCATCACCACCACCATCATCATCATCACCACCATCATCATCATCACCACCCCATCACCATCACCGCCATTATCATCATCATCACCACCATCATCATCATCACCCACCCCATCACCATCACCGCCATTATCATCATCATCACCACCATCATGATTGCGCCTGACACCGATTACCCTAAATGTATCATGTGGCTAATAATTATGGTTTTGGTTTGTGATCTGATGCCCCACAATTGCCCCTCCCTCCCCCCTGGCAGTCACACATGGAATCCAACAACACCTGGCAGTCACACATGGAATCCAACAACACCTGGCAGTCACACATGGAATCCAACAACACCTGGCAGTCACACATGGAATCCAACAACACCTGGTAGTCACACAGGGAATCCAACAACACCTGGTAGTCACATAGGGAATCCAACAACACCTGGTAGTCACACAGGGAATCCAACAACAGCTGGTAGTCACACAGGGAATCCAACAACACCTGGTAGTCACACATGGAATCCAACAACACCTGGCAGTCACACATGGAATCCAACAACAGCTGGTAGTCACACAGGGAATCCAACAACAGCTGGTAGTCACACAGGGAATCCAACAACAGCTGGTAGTCACATAGGGAATCCAACAACAGCTGGTAGTCACACAGGGAATCCAATGGAGGGCAGCCTCACAGCAACATGGACGATAAGGGAAGAAAAGAAGGGAGGCAATCTGAAACATTACATCGTTTTTAAGCCACTAACCCAAGACTTGATGGAGGCTGACACATTTATAGGCCATTTTATGAGGAAAGCGGAATTAGAGCACCTGGTCACAACAGGAAAGGTGGAGGGAAAGAGAACACCGGGTAGACCCAGGGCGAAAATATTGGACAGACTTGCAGAGTGGCTGAAGACAGAGAGGGTGGAAGATGTGTTTGTGGCGACAAGAGATAGATACATGTGGAGGGTCATGATCGCCAACACCATGATGATGATGATGATGATGATGATGAACCCAAGATTTGTAGTCCATAACCAGACCTCCACAGTCGTCGTCCTGCCCTTATGTGAACATTGTGGCGTTTATACGTACCGTAAACTACCGAATATTAGTCCATCTCGTAGTATAAACCCACCCCCTACTTTGAGGCAAAAACTGTACAAAGGGTGGAATACCTTGTATAAGCCCACCCCCACTTTAGCTTTAATTTTGATTTTTTGTCCAACCCCTTCGTGTACCCCAAGGAGAGTCGTCACAGATTCCGTAGGGGCGTCAAACATTGGAACACATTAAATGAGCACGTCATACAAGCCCTAGGCATGCTTGTTTTCATTCCCATGGTTCATTGTTAGAATTAGGACAATGCCTCGTCGGAAGTCATATTCAGTGGAGTTCAAACTTTCTGCCCTCCATTTCCTTCGAAATCACAATGTTTCCGAAACTGCCAAAGAGTTTGGAGTGGATAGAAAGCAGGTGCGGCAGTGGAATGAAATGAGGCATGTTTTGATACAGAATCAAACAGGGAAACAAAAGGAGAAAAAAAAGATTCATCCCGGTAAACACGTGGTATCCGAAGAACTAGATCTGGCTGTGCTTGAATTCTTGGAAGAGGAACGAGCAGCAGGAAGAGTTGTTCGCAACAAAGACCTCAGCACGAGAGCTTTGGAAATAGCAGGTAAGCCTTCTTTCTTTTCAGACTGTTTCGAACAAATTGCATGCATGCTCGTCCGTGTGTGTGTGTGTGTGTGTGTTTGAGAGAGAGGGAGTGGGGAGGGAGAGAGAAAGATGGACCGTGCGTGTGCAGATGGACAGCATCGCTGTGGGTGCGGGATGGGCCGACCGCATGAATGGACTTTTTGTGGGACGGATGTGTGATAGGGGACGAGGCTGATTTTCGTGCTCTGAACGTGTTGCACTTGCTTGGGTAAATGGTGTGGCCGTGTGCAAGGGTTTCTTGCTTTGTTGTGCGATTTTTTTTTATGCGATTAAAGTTATTGAAATGTGTGTGTGTGTGTGTGTGTGTGTGTGTGTGTGTGTGTGTGTGTGTGTGTGTGTGTGTGTGTGTGTGAAATTTCAGTGATATTTTCGAAACATCACATATCTTTTTTTGCACGGATGCGTAAAGGCACATCAAATGGATTGTATTGGTTCTGCTGTCTTTTGCAGGTGCTCTGCAGCTGGACGGGTTCGTTGCTTCCGACATGTGGGTTCAACACTGGAAAAAGCGCCATGGCATATCCACGCGAAGATCCACTTCCATCAGCCAGAAGGTGCCAGGGGAATTCCGGGATCTGCTCTTCAATTATCGGCGTGCTGTACTGATGCTGCGGAGACAACATGACTATCCCCTCAACTGCGTCATGAATATGGATCAAACCATGCTGAGATTTGATATGCTGCCTCAAAGGACCAATAACAAGAAAGGTTGTCGTCAAGTCAGGACTAAGACAACAAGAGCGGAAAAACGGGGGTTCACTGTAGCCTTGTTTGTTGCAGCAGATGGGACAAAGTTCCCAGCAATGATCGTCTTCAAGGAAAGGAATGGCCAGATCCCTCCACGTGTCTACCAGCAGCTGCAGGTGCTGACAGCTATACGAGTTCATGCCACGAGAAATGGGTGGATGTCCGAGTTCATGCCACGAGAAATGGGTGGATGACTCGAGAGGCTCTGATGGTATGGATCAGGCGAATCCTGGGCAGGGCAGACGGCCGCCGATTGTTGGTGCTGGATAGTTACCCGGCTCATCGCACTAGAGCGCAACGTGGACGTGGTGTACATTCCTGGTGGCTGCACCCCACTCGCCCAACCAGTGGACGTGAGCATCACGAAGCCTTTCAAAGATACCGTGCGTGACACCTGGGTCACCTGGATGAGAGAAGACCGTCCGCTGACAGCTGCGGGCAATCTCAGGCAACCCACCAGACAGGATGTCATCAGCTGGGTGGGTAGAGCCTGGCACAGCGTCAGGCCTGACATCATCGTCACTGCCTTCAAGAGGTGCGCAATCTCCAACGCCATGGATGGGTCAGAAGATGACCAAACTCTGGAGCGGTTTCCAGAGGACATTGTGGTTCACCTTCCCCGCTGCCAACGATGCCCCTGGTGACCAGGAGGAGGAAGAGGAGGAAGAAGAGGAAGGGGATGCAGACAGAGAAGAAGAAGGAGAAGAAGGAGAAGACTTCTTTGGGTTTGACGAGTGACAATTCATGCTGATTGAGGACGAGTGAAAAGGACTTTTCTGGTTCAGAAAAAAGACTAGGATAAGTCATTGATCTTCGCTTTTGTTGTTGTTCAAACAATCTCCGAAGAGATAAGAACAAGTGACTGATTGTTTTTGAATGAAAGATAAATTATTGATTTTTCCCATGTTTTGTTCGGCCAATCGAAATATGCGTTATTGTTTTTTTTCCACATATGTTTTGTTCAGGCAATCCCAGAAGAGAAAGGGACTCTTATAAATTAAAATCATTATAAATCTACCACGGTGTCAATCTCACTCTCTCCATACCTGCATGCTCGTGTGTGATTGCGTGAATGTGTGTGTTTGCATTTCCGTGGGTGGGTTTAAATAACAGAACATTCGAAAAGTAGCAAGCAGTATAATTTCCCTATTATGGGTTATAAAGTTTCATGCACAGGGGTATATACCATGTATAAGCCCACCCCCCTTTTTGGGCCTCAAACTGTGCAAAGGGGGGGTGGGCTTATACTCGGTATTTTACGGTACATGCATACATATGTATATTAGGCCTATACACACACATACACACACACACACACACACACACACACATATATATATACCGGTATATATATGTAACAGAGTGCCTTGCTCTGTTACGATCTTTCCCATTTACCGACAACGCTCAAAGGCAACACCGTGTAGCGTGCTTGCCTAGATCAAAAACGCCTTGCATTCTCTTGGCCTAATTATACTGGTATTTCACAGCCTCTGCCTATCCATAGCTATGCATTATTCATTCCAAAGATCTAACCAGTACATGACGCATATACATTGTAGATAACACACTGCTAAACAATTAGCAGATCTACAGTCAATGTGTACATGTACTCTAAAGCAGGCCAAGATTTTGTCGTCATCTCCAGTCAGTATTTAGTCTACCAAATATAATTTTTCAATGGGAATCTCTGCAACAGAATTTTTTTTCTTCTCACAGGCTAGGAAAAAATAACCAAAAACAAGAAAAATACCCTAGGACACACGAAAGTTTGGTATACTGTCACAATTAACAAATTAGATTTACGAGCGTTGTGATTTGTATGCGATATGACCGCTCTGGCGTACCATACAATTCGTGGCCTGGGTGCCACTTGAAGTTGACGTGTAAACGGCTACATCCGCTACCGAGAAAAGCGTAACTCTCATCTTCATGTTACGTTTACCGCGATATACCGATACTATGGTAGAAGCGCGTTTCACGGACATACAATGATCTACGATCGGGTTGCATTTTTCACGTTTGGAATAGTGTTTTGGCCGTTTGAATGCAAGTTTGGCAGCAAATATTTGCAGGTAAGCAAAGGCTTATTTTTTGTTTATTATGATTTTTTTTAATTGGGATCAATACTGAAGTTCTCAATAATTTGTTTCTTGAACTTGAATGACATGCGGCATTATAGGGATGATTCGTAGCACGTGTGTGTGTGTGTGTGTGTGTGTGTGTGTGTGTAACTGATAATGCATGTTAATGAAGTGTGGACCCTTCCATTGTCAAATTTGCTCTCCAATAGAAGCGTCCAACGCCTGAAAAACTATGGCAAAGCAAGCAAGTCAACATCCCAGGGCAGATCTCCCCCTACAAGAAAACCGCACAGGAGTTAAGAGTATTGTGTTTTCTTGAATATTTTTGTTCTGTAACACAAAGGTTACGTGACCTAGCTCGCCATACAATACTTTATCAATTTGAATTTGAAATGTGATGAAGCTCTGTTTCTTGATCAGTTAATTAATTATGGTATCAATTCAGTTTCCCAGCCTCTGTTTTCCTTGTCAATTAAAAAAAACGGAAAAGAAAAACTTTGATTATTATTCTGGATGATGACTTGTATAAACGTACATGTGTGTGTGTGCGTGTGTGTGTGTGCGTGTGTGTGTGTTTGTGGTGTGGTATGGTGTGGTGGTGATGGTGGTGGTTTGTGTGTGTGTGTGTGTGTGTGTGTGTGTGTGTGTGTGAAGTATAACATATTGTAAAGTCTGTATCACTGTATTTTACTGAACATTTAAAATGCACTCCATCTCCATGCCTCCCATTAAACTGCCCTTTTTTGTTTATCAACAGGGCAATAAAGATGTCTGTATTCTGTGTGATGTAACAGCTTTTGTTTATCAACAGGGTAATAAAATATTCTGTATTCCGTGTGATGTAACAGCTTTTGTATATCAACAAGGCAATAAAATATTCTGTATTCTGTGTGATGTGACAGCTTTCGTTCGTCTTATTTTGCAGCCGAATGTACAGCAAACTGCGTCATTTGAAAAGAATCCCTTGACGAAGGAAAATTCAATAACAAACCACCAACACTGGATGAAGTGAAGAACGTAGTAAAGAAAGCCAGAGCCAAGTCAGCACCTGGACCAAACGGAATACCATACCTGCTCTACAAGAAATGCCCAAAAGTGCTCGAGTGGCTCCACAAGATGATTCGATCAGCATGGAGGAACCAGAAGATCAGCGACCAATGGATGAGAGCTGAAGGAGTGTACATTCCGAAGGAGCAGAACTCCAGCAGCATCAATCAGTTCAGGCCAATATCACTTCTGAACGTCGAGGGGAAAATCTTCTTCTCTGTTATGGCAGCAAGATTGACAAAATACCTGACTGAAAACAAGTATCTGGATATGTCAGTCCAAAAGGGAGGCATACCAGGAATGCCTGGATGCTTGGAACATGCCACGTTGATTTGGGATGCCATCCAAAAAGCAAGAACAGAGAAGAGAAACATTGACGTAGTTTGGCTTGATCTGGCGAATGCATATGGATCAGTTCCACACGATATGATCCAGCTGGCTCTTGAAATGTATCACATCCCAGAAAACATCCGAACAATGCTGAGGAAGTATTTCCAAGGGTTCTCAATGCGGTTCTCTACCAAAGAATACACCACGGACTGGATAGACCTAGAGGTGGGCATTGCAATGGGCTGTGCAATCTCTCCCATACTGTTCGTGTTGGCAATGGAAGTCATCTTGAAAGCTGCAATGAAGAGTTCAGGTCCAGTGAATCTGGGAGATGGATACCAGATGCCTCCTCTGAAAGCTTTCATGGATGACACAACAGTCTTGTCCACGGATGAGGAAGAGACACACCAAATCTTAAAGCAGCTGGATGAGCTGGTGGCCTCTTCAAGAATGAGGTTCAAACCTAAGAAATCCCGAAGTCTCTCACTGCGAAAAGGAAAAGTGGCAGATTCAGTCAAATTCATGGTAGCCAACCAAGCCATCCCCACTGTCACAGAAGAGCCAGTAAAAAGTCTCGGAAGATGGTATGATGACTCCCTGAAAGACACACAAAGGGGATGTGAAACCAAGCAAACAGCAGAAGAAGGCCTGAAGAAAATAGATAACTGCGGACTGCCAGGCAAATACAAAGTCTGGTGTCTACAGTTCATGCTGATACCAAAGCTGCTGTGGCCACTGCTAATCTATGACATTTGCACCAGCACAGTCGAAGCAATGGAAGCCAAAATCAACAAATACACAAGAAAATGGCTCGGTGTCCCACCTGGTCTCACTGATGTTGCATTCTACTGTCGTCAAGCAATGCTGAAGCTACCTCTCAAATCCATAGTGGAGGAATACAAAGTTGGAAAAGCAAGACTGTTGAGCATGCTGGAGGAATCGGAAGACAATATCGTGAGATCAGTTCATCCAAAGCTGAGAACTGGCAGAAAGTGGAAAGTCCAAGAGGCTGTAAACAATGCCAAGAGAAACCTCAGCATCAAAGAAATAATTGGACACACGCAAACCAACAGACAGGGACTGGGAGCAACAAAAATGCAGTGGTGGTCCAAAGCCAAAGGGAAGGAAAAAAGAGACATGATCATACAGGAGTTGAAGGAAGAAGAAGATGTCAAAAGAGTGCAGAAGGCAGTCCAGCAAGGTCAACAGGGGCAATGGACAACATGGGACAGTGCACTCCAAAGAAGTCTCAGCTGGAACGATATGTGGCACATGGCTCCTCTAAGGATAAGCTTCCTCCTCAGATCTGTATATGACCTGCTCCCCTCGAATGCAAACTTAGTGAAATGGGGGAAAGCAGACGACCCAGCATGTCCGCTCTGTCAGAAGAAACAAACAGTGGAACATGTCCTAAGCTCTTGCAAAGTAGCGCTAGCCCAAGGAAGGTATACATGGAGGCACAACCAAGTTCTGAAGTGATCACAGATGTGGTTAGCGAAAAAACCATGACCCCAAACGCACCAATTGCTATGACAACGTTCTACAAAGCAGGAGGGAAACAGGTCTGGCCCGAAAGTGCTATGACAACCAGCACATTGCCAAAGGGTCTTCTGGATGGAGCAGTCGACTGGGAGTGTACAGCAGACCTCCCAGAGTGGAGAAATTACCCAGATGTCATCAGCAAGACAGGCATGAGACCAGACATCGCTCTCCACTCTGACTCCTCGAAACAAGTGATTCTGATAGAACTCACTGTGCCATACGAAAGCAGAATGGAAGAAGCACATATCTACAAGACCGAAAAATACGCCGGTCTTGCCAGCACCCTGAAGAAAGCAGGTCTGCGGGTCAAAATCTTCGCCATAGAGGTCGGGGCAAGAGGGTTTGTGGGCACCTCCGCTTATGATCTCATGAAACAACTCGCCATTTCTGGGAAGAAGAGGACTAGAGCCCTTAAAGCGATGGCAGAGGCAGCAGAAAGGAGCTCAAGCTGGATCTGGGCAAGGAGGAACGAAAAAAGTGAACTTCATAAGGATTAAATTCCCTACAGATGATGTGTGCCCCGTTAGCACATTGGTAAAAACCGCGTACCGCAGTTCTGAAGCGCAGAATCGCCCAGGTTCGATCCCCGGCGTGGGAAAAAAAAAAAAAAAAAAAAAATAGACAACAGCAGAAGGGCATCCAGGAGTCATGACCTGGATGTGGCCCGGCCCCCCGAGAGTGTAAGGAATTCAGGGCCGAAACACTTGTCTAAAGGGGGTTACTTCTCTGAAGACCTTCTGTTGTCTAGCTCTCCCTAGAGTTTCTTTCTACCTGCACATGGTCAGTCCATTGACTTCCGGGAATAGTTCGGAGGACATTCGGGAAAGACCGAAGGACACTGGGAAAGACTAGATCTGCGGGCTTTGTGGGTTGGCTTCCCACCTTGCCTTTGATAACATGCCACGAGTTTTTCAAATGAAAGATGCTCCCAGGATTCACCGAAAGGGGGAGAGAATGATGAATCCATCGGCACTGACTCCATCACGACTGGAAACGCACAACGGACCATGATTAATGACCAGTTGGAATTTCCGTGTGCGTGTGGAAGGAGATTCACCACCAAACGCGGCATGAAGATCCACAGGACAAAAATGGGCTGTTTGAAGACACATACGAACCAGCAGCAGCGCACTGCGATAGCAGGTGAGACGTTGGATGACCAAGGCCAGGAATTAAACCATAGTGCCAAGGACATCCACGCTGACGGTTCTGATGCGGATTTTGCACAAGCTCTTAACGCCAAACGTGGAAAACTCAATTTGCCGCCTGCCGGTGCAAAAGAACAATGGGAGAAATTAGATGAGGAACTTGTCCTTAAGCTGAATGCGCTAATAGGGAACAGTACGCTGGAACACAAACTTGACACATACGGAGACAACAAATACTCTATCTGCAGGGACACTTATGGAGTGAAGCAGCCAAAGACAAAAACGCCTCCCCAGAAATCCAGAAGACAGCAACAGATGGAGAGCATCCGGAGAGAGAAAAAGAAGCTTAAAAAGCGAATGAAAACTGCCTCAGAATTCGAGAAGCAAGGGCTCCTGGAACTCTGGAAAGATCTGAAGGCCAAACACAATGCTCTCAGCAAAGTGGAATCAGCAAGGCGAAGAAAGAGCAAAAAGAAGAAGACTCAAGATCGTTTCTTCAAAGATCCCTTTGACTTTTCAAGAAAGCTGTTTGAACAACCCAAATCAGGGACTCTCACAGTGGGCAAGGAAACCCTAGAGCAGCATCTCAGGGAAACATATTCCGATTCTCAGCGCGAGGCACCACTTGAAATCCAGAATCTGGTTTGGCCTGCAGCGCCAGAAGGAAAATTCAATAACAAACCACCAACACTGGATGAAGTGAAGAACGTAGTAAAGAAAGCCAGAGCCAAGTCAGCACCTGGACCAAACGGAATACCATACCTGCTCTACAAGAAATGCCCAAAAGTGCTCGAGTGGCTCCACAAGATGATTCGATCAGCATGGAGGAACCAGAAGATCAGCGACCAATGGATGAGAGCTGAAGGAGTGTACATTCCGAAGGAGCAGAACTCCAGCAGCATCAATCAGTTCAGGCCAATATCACTTCTGAACGTTGAGGGGAAAATCTTCTTCTCTGTTATGGCAGCAAGATTGACAAAATACCTGACTGAAAACAAGTATCTGGATATGTCAGTCCAAAAGGGAGGCATACCAGGAATGCCTGGATGCTTGGAACATGCCACGTTGATTTGGGATGCCATCCAAAAAGCAAGAACAGAGAAGAGAAACATTGACGTAGTTTGGCTTGATCTGGCGAATGCATATGGATCAGTTCCACACGATATGATCCAGCTGGCTCTTGAAATGTATCACATCCCAGAAAACATCCGAACAATGCTGAGGAAGTATTTCCAAGGGTTCTCAATGCGGTTCTCTACCAAAGAATACACCACGGACTGGATAGACCTAGAGGTGGGCATTGCAATGGGCTGTGCAATCTCTCCCATACTGTTCGTGTTGGCAATGGAAGTCATCTTGAAAGCTGCAATGAAGAGTTCAGGTCCAGTGAATCTGGGAGATGGATACCAGATGCCTCCTCTGAAAGCTTTCATGGATGACACAACAGTCTTGTCCACGGATGAGGAAGAGACACACCAAATCTTAAAGCAGCTGGATGAGCTGGTGGCCTCTTCAAGAATGAGGTTCAAACCTAAGAAATCCCGAAGTCTCTCACTGCGAAAAGGAAAAGTGGCAGATTCAGTCAAATTCATGGTAGCCAACCAAGCCATCCCCACTGTCACAGAAGAGCCAGTAAAAAGTCTCGGAAGATGGTATGATGACTCCCTGAAAGACACACAAAGGGGATGTGAAACCAAGCAAACAGCAGAAGAAGGCCTGAAGAAAATAGATAACTGCGGACTGCCAGGCAAATACAAAGTCTGGTGTCTACAGTTCATGCTGATACCAAAGCTGCTGTGGCCACTGCTAATCTATGACATTTGCACCAGCACAGTCGAAGCAATGGAAGCCAAAATCAACAAATACACAAGAAAATGGCTCGGTGTCCCACCTGGTCTCACTGATGTTGCATTCTACTGTCGTCAAGCAATGCTGAAGCTACCTCTCAAATCCATAGTGGAGGAATACAAAGTTGGAAAAGCAAGACTGTTGAGCATGCTGGAGGAATCGGAAGACAATATCGTGAGATCAGTTCATCCAAAGCTGAGAACTGGCAGAAAGTGGAAAGTCCAAGAGGCTGTAAACAATGCCAAGAGAAACCTCAGCATCAAAGAAATAATTGGACACACGCAAACCAACAGACAGGGACTGGGAGCAACAAAAATGCAGTGGTGGTCCAAAGCCAAAGGGAAGGAAAAAAGAGACATGATCATACAGGAGTTGAAGGAAGAAGAAGATGTCAAAAGAGTGCAGAAGGCAGTCCAGCAAGGTCAACAGGGGCAATGGACAACATGGGACAGTGCACTCCAAAGAAGTCTCAGCTGGAACGATATGTGGCACATGGCTCCTCTAAGGATAAGCTTCCTCCTCAGATCTGTATATGACCTGCTCCCCTCGAATGCAAACTTAGTGAAATGGGGGAAAGCAGACGACCCAGCATGTCCGCTCTGTCAGAAGAAACAAACAGTGGAACATGTCCTAAGCTCTTGCAAAGTAGCGCTAGCCCAAGGAAGGTATACATGGAGGCACAACCAAGTTCTGAAAGTGATCACAGATGTGGTTAGCGAAAAAACCATGACCCCAAACGCACCAATTGCTATGACAACGTTCTACAAAGCAGGAGGGAAACAGGTCTGGCCCGAAAGTGCTATGACAACCAGCACATTGCCAAAGGGTCTTCTGGATGGAGCAGTCGACTGGGAGTGTACAGCAGACCTCCCAGAGTGGAGAAATTACCCAGATGTCATCAGCAAGACAGGCATGAGACCAGACATCGCTCTCCACTCTGACTCCTCGAAACAAGTGATTCTGATAGAACTCACTGTGCCATACGAAAGCAGAATGGAAGAAGCACATATCTACAAGATCGAAAAATACGCCGGTCTTGCCAGCACCCTGAAGAAAGCAGGTCTGCGGGTCAAAATCTTCGCCATAGAGGTCGGGGCAAGAGGGTTTGTGGGCACCTCCGCTTATGATCTCATGAAACAACTCGCCATTTCTGGGAAGAAGAGGACTAGAGCCCTTAAAGCGATGGCAGAGGCAGCAGAAAGGAGCTCAAGCTGGATCTGGGCAAGGAGGAACGAAAAAAGTGAACTTCATAAGGATTAAATTCCCTACAGATGATGTGTGCCCCGTTAGCACATTGGTAAAAACCGCGTACCGCAGTTCTGAAGCGCAGAATCGCCCAGGTTCGATCCCCGGCGTGGGAAAAAAAAAAAAAAAAAATAGACAACAGCAGAAGGGCATCCAGGAGTCATGACCTGGATGTGGCCCGGCCCCCCGAGAGTGTAAGGAATTCAGGGCCGAAACACTTGTCTAAAGGGGGTTACTTCTCTGAAGACCTTCTGTTGTCTAGCTCTCCCTAGAGTTTCTTTCTACCAACCAACAGTAAAATTAGGTGAGACTGGATGTAAGATTGTCAATCGGTGCAGCACACAGCGTGATGTTAACATTGTGACTGTTGAAGGACAGAAATTACATAGAAAATGCCGGCTTGACTACACAAATGCCAAAGCAACAAGGATGTAATATCTAGAGAAGAAACAAAGCGCCTGTAGAGATGACCCGAGGCCATCCAGATGATCCTTTCAGCCTGCCCATGATCCAATGATTCACTGTTTTGTGGCATCACTGCTGGTGTCAATACTCACAGAAAAGGATATGAAGCCTTCCCAGAGAAAACCAAACCACACGAGGGATTTCAGGCAGCTATCCTAGGTGTTTGCAAGGAATGAGATGACAGCTGGGCAAAAACAGTGTCTGACAGAATTCAGTCAACATGTTGGGAAGACCTCTTTGCATGGGATGCTGTGTACCATGATGCCTTCAGTGTCAGCTTCAGAACACACAGAAACAGTTCTGATTGATTTACCGATGCAAAGAAAACAAAACCAACTACTTTCTATGAAGATCCTCAACAGGCTAGGCAGGAAGGTTTTCTAAAAGTCTGCCAACATTTGGAGAGAATGATGATGAACAAGCCACATTGTCTGATCTTGTATCAAAAGTGCAGGAGTTTTGCGGGGATGGAGTTGATGCATACACTACAAAGCATATGAAAAACAAACTTATTGAACATTTTGGGTTAGATATATTGATATCAAGCAGAGGCAAAAAGATTTCTGTGGTAACTCTTAGAACAGACAGCACTTTGACGCCCCACAAACAGAAGATTCAGATGCAAAGAAGAAAACAAAAAACAAAACAAAACAAAACCAACAACAACAACAAAAACTGAACCTAATACGAAACTGCCACAAAATTGATTGAAAGTGATATAAAAGGAGTTTTGCTATCAAGGATGTGTATCCAGGATCGGATAAGATCAAGTCTGTCTCAGGGAACTTAAATTTTGTCTCTGACTCACTCCAGTTGTTCCTGAAAACAATCTTCTGTGGAATTGAGAACGATCTGAAAATAGCTGCCATAGGCCAAGCCATCATACAAGCTGCAAGACCCCAAAATGCTCCTGGCTCCTTTGCAAGTTGGCCTAGCTGTTCAAATGTACCACCAGTTTGCATCTCAGTTTTTAACTAACATCTTGTTCCAGCTTGGATTCTGTATATCGCATTCTGAAGTAAAGAAGTTTAAAGTATCTGCAGCACTGACCCAGGGAACAGACATTCCCGGCATAACAAAAGGTCACATTATACAATATGTTGCTGATAATGTTGATCACAATGTGTGCACTCTTGATGGGTTTAGTACATTCCATGGTATGGGTACAATTGCTGTCATTACCCCAGGTACTAGAAGGCAACAAGCAATTCGAAGAATATCTGGAACACTTGAAGATGTCACAGCTGTTAGGAAGATCAACATCCATTTTTACAACCTTGCTAGACAGGACTTTGATTGTTTCAGATACACTCAGTTGCATGATTTCTATTGTGAGGATCCCCAGTCAACACAGGGCCTTCTGTGGAAGTTATCCTGGCCTTTGCGTTCACCAAGACCAGGGTGATCAGGTTTCATCAAGTCGTTGAGCCGAGGAGAACATCCTGGGTGGTCATCTATGTTCTGCCTTCTGATGATTGATCTCAATCCAAGTAGTATGAGGTGCATTTACTCTACTTTGCAGTTTGTGTATGCTGAAGCCAGATGTCTTGGAATCAAGCCTATGCTGACGTTTGACCAACCACTTTGGTAGAAGTCCCAGCTGATCGTCCAGAAAGAGCCTGAAGATAGCGACCTGAAATCAGTTGTTCTCCATCTGGGAGGCTTTCACACTCAAATGAATTTCCATGGCTGTATAGGCAGGATCAAGTGGGGTTCTGGACTTCAGCAAGTGCTTAAGGTTGTGTGTGCCCCCAATACTGTTGGACACATGCTGACTGGAAAATCAATGGCAAGGGCTTTCAGAGGTCACATTCTGGTTGATGCTGTTTTGAATGCTATGATTACAGCTAGATCATTTGTTGTGTACCTTCCAGTGTCACCAGCTGTCATTACAGACGAAAATTTATCAGAAAGGGATGCCATGGCTCAAACAGACGCTCAGCAGTACGAATCTGACGAGTTACACACGACACAGCGTGAATGTTATCAACTTGATTCAAGGTGAGACGCTATCAGTTACCAGAGAAGTATTGGACAGATTGGAAAAGGTGTTGTTGGAACTACAGTCAATTTCAATGCTGACATGGTTTTATCATCAGAAAAGGGATAATTCCCCGCAAACCATGCGAACAAGCAAGATATTTATCATTGTGCTTAGTGATATGCTTCTGGCAAATGGCCATCCAACACTTCACAGCCAAAATGATGCAGATTTCCTGATTGTTGAGACTTCCATCAGACGTGCAACTGATCATCCTCTTGTGGTCATTGGAGAAGACGCCGATCTCCTGGTTTTGCTCTGCCACCATATTAGCCCAGATCTGAGGACTATCATCTTCAGATCAGATTCAAAGTCTTAAGAGCAAAAAGAAAAAACAAACAAACAAACAAACAAACAAAACAAAACAAAACAAAAAAAACCCAGCGAGTACGGGATATTTAGTGACTACAGCAGGCCCTTGGAGAGGAGATTTGCCAGACATTACTTTTTGTGCATGTCATCACAGGATGTGATACAACCTCCTGGCACAACTTCACTGACTCCCTGTATCAAAGCGCATACAGTACAAACTAGACACCATGTGCTACAAAAGCCTCAATAACGCAGCCCCCGATTACCTGTCAAGCCTACTTGAGATCTATGTTCCCCCACGTACCCTCCGCTCTGCCTCCGATCCTCTGACTTTTCGCTTTCCACGCACTAAGCTCAATACCTATGGTCCATGAGCCTTCTCTGTTTCTGGTCCACTCTCCTGGAACAAACTTCCTCTCTCAGTCCGTCAGCAACCTACTTTTGTCTCCAAGTCCGCTCTCAAAACTCACCTTTTCTCCTCTGCATAAAATCCTGACCTCACTCTATCCCCTCTGCAGCCTGTCTCCACTCGGAGGGGAATCACATTGTAATATATAATTGTATATAATATGCTCTCTATAATTTTCCATTGCTTTTATTCTTTCTTCCCATTTATAGCCGTGTGCGTGTGTGTGTGTGTGTGTGTGTGTGTGTGTGTGTGTGTGTGTGTGTGTGTGTGCGTGCGTGCGTGTGTGTGCATGCGTGAGTGTGTGTGTGTGTCTGTTTCAGCGCTTAGATTTGATTTTATCAAGATTTTGCGCTATATAAATATTGTAATTATTATTATTATTATTGTTTGGAGTGGGAAAAGGCACAGCCACACAAAGGAAGCTGAAGGCAGATAACGTCTTTCATGAAGATGCCGGCGTGTTTTCCAAATGCACAGCCACAGTGGAAGAGGTTGGTGTCTGTAGGTGAGAAAGTCATCATCTCCATGTATAACGGAAACCGCATCGATGCACTGGATGAACTACATTATTAGAAGTTTACAGAGAAAGTGGCTTTAAGCACCAGCTTTGTACAAGTCCATTATCTACCACCAACCAGTGATGCCTGCAAATATCATAGTATGCAGGCACACCTTCAAGTCTAGCAATGGATGCACCGGGACCTCAACCTGAATCCAGAGGACTGGGGATGGCGTGTAAATGACGACCCCTCAGCCTTGCATGGCTGATCTGCTTCCTGCTCCAGACTCACTTCTTCAAATCATCAGATGCAGCTGTAGGACACACTGTGATTCAGGGAGATGTAGCTGTAAGAAACATTGACAGGCCTGATCCACTGTTTATGGTAACTGCCGTGGTGTTACTTGTACAAATTCTTTTGTGACATTGCTGGAGGAGGCGACCGAGGAATACTAGGACAAACAGACCTTACGCATGCTGATTCATGACTGGCACACAAAAACAAGTCGTTCTCTGCTGTAATATTTGCTATACATCTGTTTTGATGACAGATTTGAACGTAATATTTCAAGACCTTTCCAACGAGGTGCAACTTCTATATATTTCCATAAATAGTTTTAAAGTCGGTGATTTGTACAAGGTATTGCGTAATGTGACC
>JAPXFY010000033.1:40192203-40198068 GCA_030674185.1 Monoplex corrugatus
GATTTTATCAAGATTTTGCACTATATAAATATTGTAATTATTATTATTATTATTATTATTATTCAAATCAAAACCAAACCAAAACAAAACAGGAAAAATGAAGACTTGGAAGAAACACTACATAATAATAGTCATAATGGAAAACGTGTTTTCTTTCACAGCTGTTAAGAAATAGAAAAGGATCAATCAAATAATAACAAAGGTAGAATCAACCCAAAAACAAACAAACAAAACCCAAAGCAAAACAAAGCAACAGCACAAAATAAAACAACAGCATCTACAGACGAACAAAAGAGCAAAATAATATAGGCCCTACATACGCGCACGCGCGCGAGCACACACACACACACACACACACACAGTAAAAAAATTGCAGTTTTCTTCCATATATCATTTGAGAACGATTGTTGCTGTTCATTTTCGTATTCAGCTAAACGCATTGAAAACAAAATACTGTAAAAATGTCAAGTGTATTTGCGGCGAACAATTCACACTGTTTCACTGTCTATTTTACTGCAAAATGCTACGTTCTTTTTTACCAAAAATGTTTACACAAGAAAATTATTCTGAAACTCATTTTAAAGAAGTAACTTCCGATCAATTTTTGTCAGTTAAAATTTCAGAATCGTTGGTTCACAGTCCTGTTAATGCATTACTTTAAGTTTATGAAGTTTGTACTTTAGAGTTAAATTTTCCATACACATTGTTGATGTTAAATGTTAGTGTTAAGTTCTTGTTCCATTTTTCTATTTTCCCACCTACTTATATCTATAACTATGTCTCCTCTATGCCCCAAAACCAACCAACCCATCTCTCATCTCACATACTTTTTTTTTTTTTTTTTCGTCTAATATCACTCATAGTGAAAAGACGTTAAATCAAAGAACGAACGAACGAACACACACACACACACACACACAGAGGTCACTCTCAAGGGTGGTGACTGTGTCGCGCGCGCGTGGTGTGTGTGTGTGTGTGTGTGTGTGTGTGTGTGTGTGTGTGTGTGTGTGTGTGTGTGTGTGTGTGTGTGTACAAGCGCCTCACTTCCCACTCCCAAGGGACAGTATCTTTAACGATCGCTCTCAGGACCTTGCCAACTCATGGGTTTATGTGCAGGCTTAAGGCTTGTGCGGTAATCCTTCTGGATCGTCTCCATCACATGGCACCCGCGACGTAAGTGCATATGGAATTCATTCCGAGCGCGGAGACATTATCTTGAGAAACTGAAACCGAAACTAACGATCGCTGTTTCTTCAATAATTAGGAAGTTACTTCCCTTTATACAAATCGGTCAATCGCGTCACTTCACTGACACAGTGACCACATTTATAGCGATCGAAGCTGGCGAAGGCGAAGTTGGTAAAGTCTCGACAAAAGGACTGCATTTATAATATTTCAGTGAGTATGATCCTTTGATGTTCGCTAAAAACTGTTCATGTAATGCGATTGTGGCGTGTTATGAAGCAGTAGATTTGAAAAAAGGCCACACAAAAAGACCAGTCACTGAGTCAGACAATCGCCATTATGATAATGATTCAACAGTCATGGCGTGGTAGGTATGTTACAAAAAAATTCAAATATTTTTTATTAAATATGCAATTACCATCATTGAAAAGAGCAAAAAAAAAAGAACTTTAAAATGGTATTAAAAGTTCTTCGATTGATTGTCTGTGACGAAAGTTACGATTTTTTTAATAATTAAATTTTAGACGTTTTCCTTCATTGGATTACGTAGCAAAAACTATGACCGCGTGTGTGCCGTTTCATCACAAAACGCACCATAACTTTGGAACGACTGAACCGATTGAAAAAAAATCAAATATCAGTAGAGAGGTCTTTGTTTAGCCAAGATGATTAAGACCTTCATGAATCTCTGAGTCCATGCATTAATTAATTCATTCATTAATTGCCTTAACTGGCTGAAGTGAAGATCAACTGAGATTCCTAAAATCTTTACAGTTTCCAAAATCATCAAATTTCTGACTTGAAAATTGTTGAGTAAAGCCTCAAGATAATTATCATGATAAATTACAACAGTTATTCAACACCATTAGGCTCAATCTTTATGTAATAATCAATTAATTAGGCCTACAGTTTTTCATGAAAAACCGCCTTTAAACAAGAAGTTGTCAACCTGTGCATTTTTATTTTTTATTATGTATTTACTCTTGGTTTATTTTTTAATTATAAATAATGTGTGTGTATTATTATATATCATATACATGTGTGTATAGATATATGTAAGTATATTCACATTAACTAAAAAATTTTTAAAAATTGAGAGCCTGTGATGGTAGTATAAATACCCTTAAAAAACAGAAATGAAAATTGAATATTTCACTGAAAAGACCTCTCAAGTTTCCTGGTAACTTAGAAATTGAGTCTTTATCAAGACTAAGAGATTACAGATTAATTACTAATTAAGCTTTTCTGAGGGGTACAAAAGATTCACAGACTGAATTGGTTTATAACTTGCTCTTCCGGCAATTTCATCTTGCAATTTTGACTTAAAAATTCTGCTGGTAGTAAGGACAGTGTATCTTTTCAGTTATTTACCCTAACAAGCAAACTTTTTTGAAAAAGTTAATTTTTTTTCTTGCGTAAACACACACTTTCTCATAAGCTGTCGTACAACATGAAAGATAATGTGTTATGTATGTAAATATCTGTGTGGGTGTATGTGTTATAAGTGTACATATGCATATGTGTATGTATGTATGTGTGTGTATATATATACATATAAGTATCAGTATGTGTAAACACATACACACACACACACACACACACACACACACACACACACACACACACACACACACACACACACACACACATATTTATGTAAATATCTATATGTATATCACTCAAAAAACAAAAATTAAATGCAAACAAAAAACACAAAGACTGACCCATAATGCTACATCAAAATAAATCCACAGAACAGGTAACAAGATGAAAAGGGCATTAGCAGAAATATATCATAACATACACGCACAAACACCAGGTATAAGAATAAGCTGTACTGCAAAAACAAAAAAACTTCTGAAACACATTTACTCGAGTTACATACAAATAGTCCACACATACAAAAAAAAAACAACAACAAAAAACAACAAGAAAGCACGGAATCCGTAGTCACATTTGATTTACACTAAATTATGTGGCCAAGGAAGCTGAGTGGACCACGAGTGTGACGTGTACAATCGCAGGATTTCTGTCTTTTGTGTCCAGTGAGGTGTCTGCCTTCCTGATTTGTGTGATCACTGTGGACCGTGTGTTGGTCATCTGCTTTCCTTTCCACTACCAGTATCACCTGGGTTCTCGTGTGACCATCTTTGTCTGCTGCATGCTTTGGATCATTGGCATAACCCTGGCTGCACTGCCTGTCTTAGCTGGCATGGAGTTCTATGGACTGAATGGCATCTGTCTGCCCCTGCCCATCACCCGTAAGCAGTATTCAGGACAGACGTATGCCTTCCATATCTTCATTGTTCTCAACTTTGTCGTCTTTCTTTTCATTGGAATTGGTCAAGCGTTGATCTACCATGCCATTCACAACGCCAGGACAGCGTCTGGAAATCAACGACGACGTAAAGACATGACCATCGCCCGCCGTCTGTTC
The DNA here is from genome assembly GCA_030674185.1 of Monoplex corrugatus. Taxonomy (NCBI): domain Eukaryota; kingdom Metazoa; phylum Mollusca; class Gastropoda; order Littorinimorpha; family Ranellidae; genus Monoplex; species Monoplex corrugatus. Next base: position 40,195,826 of record JAPXFY010000033.1, read on the forward strand.
ATAATCGTTTTTACCGATTTCTGCTGTTGGTTCCCTGTGGGTGTGATGGGACTGCTGGCTTTTCATGGAACTCCCATCCCTGGCCAGCTCAACGTGTGGACGGCCATCTTTGTTCTGCCACTGAACTCAGCACTGAACCCTTTCCTGTACACACCGAACGGACTGTTGGAGGAGTGGAACAAGCGCCGGATGGAGAAGAGGGCACAGATCATGCTGGGCAAACTTCAGACAGATATTGCTAAATGGCAGCCATCCAGCGTGGAGCAGCTGATCAGAGTGTGTGTCCAGTCCAAGAAGGTGGACAATGAAAAAGTGATGAGATATTTGGGAGTCAGTGTACAGCCCACATCCCCCAGCTCTTTGGCGCAGTGCACATCATGCAGTGAACCTGACGCCTCAGGGAGCTCAGCACATTTGAACAAAGTATGCAGTGGCTCAGAGCTCAAGCCAGCTGGTACTCAGACCACGGGTCATTACACAGCTTCAGAACAGTGACTGCTATCGGAAAACATAAACAGAAGAAGAATGAAACCTGCCTATTTATAAAGTCAGCAGAGACAAGCTTTTCTTGTAGTCCTGTTTGCTGTCAACATTGTTTTGTCAAGAGCGGTTGAAATCAGAGAATTATTTGTCCAGCACAATCCGTACAAAATTTCAGTTCTATAATTACATAAACTGTATGTGTATATACTGTGTCTAGAATGTATTATGCTGTTTTACTTCTGAACACTACAGTTCTCACAATCTCCACTTCTGAACACTACAGTTCTCACAGTCTCCAGGACAAAGATTCTGGAGTTTTATAAGTAAGTTGTATCATACACACATCGGAATGTGTACAGTAAATTGTATCACACACGTACAGTTATACGTACAGCATGCTGCATGATATATATGTAGGAATATACACAGCATGTCGTATCATACAAATCTTGTAGGAATACGCACAACACGTGGTATGCATATCTTGTGAGAATATTTACTATGGTTATCTCGCGCACAAAAAGAGAATAAGACTGCATTGTGTAGCACCTGTCTGTGTTTCTGTCTCTCAAAAAAAAATATCAGCATTTTCTTTTTTTTCTTTTCTTTTCTTTTCTTTTCTTTTCTTTTCTTTTCTGTCTTTTTTCATGACCAGATGTTCATCTAATGCAAATGGTACAAATGTGATAACATCTTGCGAATGCATACATGGATTACAGATGGTGGATGTTACTTTTAATTGTTTGTTATCATGTAACTCTCTTGTCTCAGGTCATGGATCACACATACACATAAACAGACCGTCTGCCACATTAAATTAACCATGATATCAACCAATCACTGGCTGGTTTGGTTTGATATGTAGATGCATGTGATTTGTCTCTGTATACCACAAGATCTTAAGGGCTGGTCTAATCTAGATGATAGTCTTTGGGGTGAGACGATAAACTGAGTTCCCATGAGCAGTACACACTCAGTGTATATGTATCTTAGTCTCAGTTTCAATTTCTCAAAATGACGTCTCAGCGCTTGGAATGAATTCCATATGCACTAACGTCACAAGTGCCATGTGATGGAGAAGATCCAGAATGATCACCGCACAAGCCTTAAGTCTGCACATAAACCCATGAGCTGGCCAGGTCCTGAGGTCCTACGATTTTCAAGTGCCTTCGAAACTTTAGCGTGCGCAGCCAGTTGGCACATGGGTCCGACTCGTTTTTCGTCCGCTTGCGAAGGACTAGACTACAAAGATTGCTGTATACAGAGCACGGTTGCTTTTTCCCAGCCGTCCTGACACCCTCTAGTTGGGTTTACCTTTCTGCCAGCCCGCATCGCCTGCGAGTGCTATTTTTAGCCAGGCAGGTTTGACCTGAGTCCATCACTGAAGCGCTACAGCAGTGCTTTGTAACTGCTGCGTTCTTTCGGGAGGGACTGAGTGTAGGAAGTGACTGAGATTGGCACAGAGTAGGCCTACTCGAACCTAGGTCTATCTGTAAGCTGATACTTCAATTCGCGCCTGTGCCTCGCCACGGGACGGGCGAGGGTGGTGTGGAGAGTGGAAGGGAAGGGAAGGGAAGGGAAAGATGCGCACGACTGATAGACGGCCGGGCAGAACCAAAAAGTGGCCAGCTAAGGTGTCTCGGATTTGTGCGCCGTGAGAGCAGTCGTCTTGACTGCCCTGCTGCACAACTGACAGATCTGGACTACCTACCAATGGCACATTCAACAGCTGGAACAGTTCCACAAAAAATGTCGGCATA
>JAPXFY010000033.1:40198168-40215668 GCA_030674185.1 Monoplex corrugatus
TTCCCCCCCTTTTCCCTTTTCCCTTCCCTCCTGTCTTCCTCCTTCCCCCCTGTTTCTCCCTCCCTCCTGTCTTTCTCCCTCCCTCCTGTCTCCCTCCCTCTCTCTATCTTCCTCCATCCCTCCCTCCTCGCGGCTACCCCGTCAGTTTGCGTGTGCTTCGTGCCCTGGAGGTTTTGTTGTTGTTGGTGATATCTTTGGTTGAATGATGAGAGTGCGGGTCTTGGTTTGATTCTTGAGTCAAGATTTGCCGCCTTAAATTAAGACAATACGAAGACACAAACAAGCATGAAAATAAACAAAATGAAACACCACGAAAAACCATTTTTCCAACACTTTTGTCTTTCACTGTTCCTCCAACTCTTCATTCCATTTCTTTCTGCAGAAAGTTGATGGGTAGGGTGAGGGAGTCACAGGGTGAAGTTTTTGCTTTGCTAGCACAGTTGTCAATGCAGGATGCTGGTGGAAAGGATGCGGGAGTCAAAGGGTTAATGGTAAAGAAAAATCAAAAGCTATCTGTACTTCCTTTGCGCACGCATCACTTTCACTAAAAAAAAAAATCTCAGTACAGGGGAAACTGAAAAAAGTTTATATTCCATCTGTGCTCCCTCCGTTGTCAAAACAAGTTTTAGTACTTGGGACACGTTGTCACGATTTCGTTCACGAAAACGTATTCCTTTCTTGGATTTCCATTGTCATGTGATCCCCCCAAATGCCTCAATAATAGCAGTCTGTCTGATTTTGAAACGTCTGTATCTATCTACAAAACATACTTTCTGTTTAGGAAGAAGAGGAGACAGATATGTTTCTGAAGCAGACATCTGCAAATTATCAACAAAAATTTGATAACCATGCGCTTGGATTCGGCAAGAGTTACATCACAAGCAGGTCACGCGAAGAGGAGGAGCAAGTATGCCCAGCTTGGTATTGCACATAGAAGTCAAGATGTTTGTCTGCTACCGTGCTATAAAGATGGGATGAAGAAATTCCATTCTTCCGTACACACACGGAAGAATGTGTGTGTCTGTCGACGTTACTCTTCATTGTATTGGACAAATCCTGTGCAAAGTAAAAAAAAAAAAAAGAAAAAAAAAAAGTCAATGGAACGTTCTGTGGTATACCACCGCCCTCTCTTCCCCCCTCACTTTGTCTTGTTATAAAAACCACAGGACGTTGTAATAGATTTTTTAAGCAAAGTAGGGCTTATCTGTTTTTTGTGGGTTTTTTTTTCTGTTTCTGTGCCTGTCCATCTGCCCGTCTCTCCACTGCCATGAACTTCTAACATTTATGTTACTGGAGTGAGCCCCCCCCACCCCAACCCTGCTCTTCACGATTTTCAACTGCCGTGGGATCTTTAGCTTGCGCAACGGAAGGCACACGGGTCTGACTCGTTTTTCGTCACCTTCCGAAGGACTAGACGTTCAGTTCGATTTTCCGTTCAAACTGAGGAGAAAAGTCGAGACCTTTACGGGAGCGAACCCTGGAACCTCGAATTTAGTTATTGGCAGGCGAATATGTGAACCATTCTGCCACTCTTCTCCCTGCAACAAATAATAATGGCACATAATTTAGCGGAGGGGTGGGGTGGGGGTGGGGTGGGGCAAGAATAGACAGTTTCCTTTGCAATGTTTCATGCTAGACGCCACGACAGGGAATTCTGTACTTTTCCCCCACAAACTTTTGTGCATTTACACTTTAGTACCTTCTGCGTACGCTTGACAATGGTTAGTTGGCTGAAAATTTGCGCCTGTCTTGTTTTGTTATATCAAATGGACGTTCTGTTATATTTCTGTGTATCTGTGGTTAGTGTTTATTTATTTAGTTAATTGGTTATTTGTTTATTTATTTATTTACTTATTCATTCATTTTCTTTCTTTCCTTTCATTTTTGTCATTTATTTACTTGTTTTTTCTTTCCTTCCTTCGCTCTTTCCTTCCTTCCTTCATTCCTATCTTTCTTTCTTTCTTTCTTTCGTTATGTATGTATGTATGTATGTATGTATGTATGTAGATGTATGTATGTATGTATGTATGGTGCATATTTATTTCTAGATGTATTCATTTACTGATGTTATCTTGTTTAATGAATGTTTTATATAGCAACCCAAAACACCCATGTTTCTCACACCCGACGGACGAGTGCAGAGACAGCATGCATACACACACACGCGCACACACACACATCCACACACATACGCACAGACATACTGACATGCAGACATAATTTTGCACGCACGCACACACACAGCACCACACACACACACACACACACACACCACAGCTCTTCTATCTGAATATGTGCGCACACAGTACACAAACACATGCATACACACATTAAAACACATAATTCACACACACACACACACACACACACACACACACACACACACACACCATAAAACACACACACACACATGCACGCACGCACACACACACACACACACACACCACACAACACACACACACACACACACACACACACACACATAAACACACACACACACATGCACGCACGCACACACACACACACATACACAACAACACACACACACACACACACACACACACACACACACGCACGCACTCATACGCACATTTCACAAACAATCGCATATTCGTATGCATACACTCACTGATATATGTATATATATATATATATATATAATATATATATATACACGTACACAAAAGACAGTACATATATTCACTCGGACGTGTACAAACATACCCTCTCATATAGGATAAGAATGTTTTTTCTGTCATTAAATTCTCATGAATACATCACACACACACACACACACACATGCACGCACGCACACACACACACACACACATGCACGCACGCCACACACACCACATGCACGCACGCACGCACACACACACACACACACCACACACACACACACACACACAGCACCACACACACACACACACACACACATACTCAAACACACATACACACACATACTCACAAACGAACACACACACATCCTGACATACACTCAGACTCAGACTCACACACATGCAAGCGCCGCACGCGCACACACACACACATATAAGCACACACACATACACACACACGTGCGCACAAACGCACAAACGCACGCACATACAGACACGTGCTTGCGCACAACTCGCACACACAGAAAACACACACAGACACACAGACACACCACACACCACCACACGCACGCACGCACGCAGCAGCACATCGGAACAACCTGAATGTTCTTTGTTTGTTTTCGTTGAATAAATACCAACAAAGGCTGTAATTCATTTCACAACACATGTTTTTCATTTCTCACCCAGACTCTCTCTCTCTCTCTCTCTCTCTCTCTCTCTCTCTCTCTCTCTCTCTCTCTCTCTCTCTCTCTCTCTCACTTTTCGTTTTCCCCACCAGTGTAAAGTGATGGGAAAAACATTGTCAGCAGAGACATGTTAGCCAATTTCTTTATTAGTACAGTGATCATCGTGTGTCATGCACCCACACATTTTATGTTTGAGTGTTCAGTGTGGTGCATGTGTACCTCTTCTTCTCTGTTTTTGTTTTCTGTGGTGCTGTGTGTGTGTTTTGTGTGTGTGTGTGTGTGTTTTTGTGTGTGTGTGTGTGTGTGGTGCATGTCGCATGTCAGTATTCTGTGGTAAATGTGTAGTGGGTATTGTGTGATGTGCTCCAGGTCGACGTGTTTGTGTGTGTGTGTGGTGTTGGTGTGTAGTGTGTGTAGTATGTGTGGTGTGTGTGTGCTGTGTGTGTGGTGTGTGCGTGCACATGTGATGTCAGTATGTCTGTGGTGATGTGTAGGTGATGTGATATGTGTGGTGCTGTGTGTGTGTAGTATTATGTGTGACATTATCAGGTGATGTAGTTAGTACTGTGGTGTGTGTCGCTGGTGCTGTGCATATGCTGTGGTGCGTGCGTGTGTGTGTGTAGTTGTGTGTGTGTGTCAGTGTGTGTTGTGTTTGTGGTGATCTGAATGGTAGCGCGTTGTTATATTGTTGCGTGTATGTGTCACAGTGTGTATGTTCTGTGTGTACGTAGTTCATGACTGCATACTTGTGCATGTGCATGTGACTTATTAGAAGGGTTGCAATGTGTCAAAGTGAAATACATAATGGTAAGTAACAAAGATTAATACGACAAGTAGATAAAGATGACGACAATATATAAGTACACTTCAGAGATACTAACACTGACATAGTAAAGTAACATATACTGTGTGACAGATAACAGGTACTGTACTATATACTGTGGTGACATGTAGTCAACAGGTGAATTATATATACTGTGGTGACATGTAGTCAACAGGTACTGTACTATATACTGTGGTGAATGTAGTCAACAGGTGACTGTACTATATACTGTGGTGACATGTAGTCAAGGTGACTGTACTATATACTGTGGTGACATGTAGTCAGGTGACTGTACTATATACTGTGGTGACATGTAGTCAAGGTGACTGTACTATATAATGTGGTGACATGCAGTCAGGTGACTGTACTATATACTGTGGTGAATGTAGTCAACAGGTGACTGTATATATCACTGTGGTGAATGTAGTCAGGTGACTGTACTATATACTGTGGTGACATGTAGTCACAGGTGACTGTACTATATACTGTGGTGAATGTAGTCAACAGGTGACTGTACTTATACTGTGGTGACATGCAGTCAGGTGACTGTACTATATACTGTGGTGATATGTAGTCAACAGGTGACTGTACTATATACTGTGGTGACATGTAGTCAGGTGACTGTACTATATACTGTGGTGACATGTAGTCAGGTGACTGTACTATATACTGTGGTGACATGAGTCAGTGACTGTACTATATACTGTGGTGAATGTAGTCAGGTGACTGTACTATAACTGTGGTGACATGTAGTCAGGTAACTGTACTATATACTGTGGTGAATGTAGTCAACAGGTGACTGTACTATATACTGTGGTGACATGCAGTCAGGTGACTGTACTATATACTGTGGTGACATGTAGTCAGGTGACTGTACTATATACTGTGGTGACATGTAGTCAAGTGACTGTACTATATACTGTGGTGACATGTAGTCAGGTGACTGTACTATATACTGTGGTGACATGTAGTCAAGTGACTGTACTATATACTGTGGTGACATGTAGTCAGGTGACTGTACTATATACTGTGGTGATATGTAGTCAACAGGTGACTGTACTATATACTGTGGTGACATGCAGTCAACAGGTGACTGTACTATATACTGTGGTGATATGTAGTCACGAAACATGGTGTCAGAAGTGGGATGATTTCTGGTGTCAGAATCGTGATTACGAACTCTAACAAAAATCTAGAATATTGAAGACTAAAGTTCAACCATGGAAGATGAACAAGAAGAGAGAAGAGCCAGTCGACGACATGCCAAGATTCCCTTGCCTCCTAAACTTGATGTGAATGGAGGAAACCTGCAGAGCGGCTGGAGGAAATTCAAGACGCTTTGGGACAGCTATGAAATTGTGACAACACAGACAGAAGAAGACTCAACATACAGAACAGCAGTTTTTCTTTCTTGCATCGGGCTGGATGCTATGGACATCTATGGATTGGCATTTGCTAATGAAGCTGAAAGAAATGACATTGACACTGTTCTCCAGAAATTCGAAGAATACTGTGTGGGTTCAACCAATGAAACTTACGAGGCATTCAGGTTCAACTGCAGACATCAAGCAGCAGGAGAATCTATCGAACAGTTTGTAGCAGAACTGCGGAGACTGATCAAGACCTGTAACTATGGTACACTGGAAGACAGACTGCTGAGAGATCAAATCGTACTGGGTGTACATGACGAGACTCTGCGATCAAAATTACTGGAAGTACGACAGCTGATGTTGACTGCATGTATTGATATGTGCAGAGCGCATGAATCAAGTCAACGTCAAACCGTCCAAATGATGAGAAAAACGCAGGACACGCAGGAAATCCAAGCTTTCAAAGAAAAGAAGACAGCAAAGCAGTATAGCAAAGGAAACAAACCAGAGTACAGAGAGAAATGCGGATATTGTGGTGGAAAGCACCCAAGAGCAAAAGAGAAATGTCCAGCATTTGGAAGAAAATGCAAAGCTTGTGGAGGAAATAATCACTTTGCTTCATGCTGCAGAACAAAACCCAAGAAAAATCAAAAGAAAACAAGAGTTCGGCACTTCGAAGAAGAAGAGACTGACACTGAAAGCGATAATGAAATCCTCGGGATCGAAGACAAAACCAGAAAAAAGGAGAGAAACATACGAGCAAAAATGCTGATAAATGAGATGCCGGTAAGATTTCTTCTTGACACAGGTGCAACAACAAACGTGATGTCTGAGAGCCTGTACAGAGAAGTCACAGGAGATGAAAGAAAGTCTGACCTGCAAGAGACTAAGAAGAAGCTGGTGATGTTCAACGGAACAGAAATGAAGCCTGTAGGGGAGATAGTGCTGCGAGTGGAAAAACCCCAAGAACAGAAGGAAATACAAAGTCAACTTCGCGATCACCAAAACGGACTGTAAGCCAGTACTGGGACTGAAAGCTGTACAGCACATGCAATTGTTGACGATCAATGAAGAGAACATTGCAACGCTAGCGGCGAATCAGAAAGAGGAGGAAAATGCAAAAGATATGCTCACAAAGTACAACGATGTCTTTGAAGGAGAAGGAAAACTAGAAGGGAAATTACACCTAGAAACAGACCCCAGTATTGCTCCAGTGAAGATGCCTTGCAGAAAGTGGCCGATAGCAGTGCAAGAGAAAGTGAAGGACGAGCTGAAGAGGTTGAAAAAACTGACGTGGTCACTAAAGTAGACACGCCAACGGAGTGGATAAGCAGTTTGGTCGTAACAACAAAGAGCAATGGGAAAGTCAGACTGTGCATCGACCCTAAGCCACTGAACAAAGCCCTCAGGAGAAACGAGTACCCCATGCCAACCACTGATGACGTACTGCCTCTCCTCAAAGATGCAAAATACTTCACACACCTAGACGCGAAAAACGGGTTTTGGCACGTTGAACTGGACGAAGACAGCAGCTACCTGACAACATTTGAGACGCCTTTTGGCAAATACCGATGGAAACGAATGCCCTTTGGAATTTCACCAGCACCAGAAGAATTCCAGAGGAGGATTGACATCGCTCTGGCAGGACTGCCAGGCGTGGTAGCGGTTCATGATGACATCTTTGTTTTTGGCAGAGGACCAACCGACGAAGCAGGAGCACAAGTTCATGATACCAACCTGAACCGTTTGCTACAACGATGCCGAGAGACTGGAATCAAACTCAGCAAGGAGAAGGTTGAGATGAAACGAACAGAGATATCATATTTGGAACACATCTTCTCAAGAGAAGGCTTGAAAGCCGACCCAAAGAAATTGGACGCTGTCCAACAACTCCCAGTGCCAGAAGACAAAGCAGCTGCTCAGAGACTGTTCGGCAGAAGAACACGAACACAAGTGCCGACGTCAAAGACATTACTCCAACCTACAGTTGTACCAATCAAGAAAGAACTTGAGAAAAGGAAACTGAAGCAAGCGCACTACTACAACAGAAGTGCAGTAGAGCTGACAGAACTGAGTCCAGGACAGATTGTGAAATTCCAACCTCCAGGATCCAAAAAGTGGATCAGCGCCAAAGTAGACCAACAGGTGAACATCCGGTCATACAATATTCGCACGGAGGACGGATGTCAGTACAGAAGGAATCGTCGTCAGCTACGAGACACAACAAAAACGGAGCTTCAACAGACAATCAACCCTCAATGACTTGTCCAGAGTAGGATGATTTCTGGAAGACGTCAGGAAAGCGACACATCAGGCAAGCAACAGCAAATCATCATTCCATCAAAACAGATGCTGGAAGATAACAAGAAATCTGGAACAGATGTCAGGACGCCAGCATCGTCTGTCCGTGAGAACTCATCTGATCAGTCACCAGTCATCAAAATGTCTGAGACAACCAGCATCAAGGAGCCAGATGAAGTTATCAAACAAACAAGGACAGGACAACCCGAACCAGTTAGTTCTCCTTACAGAACAAGATCTGGAAGACAAAGCAAAAGGCCAGATTTCCTGAAATATGAATGAAACTGAAGACTCTACCACAATCAGATAAACTGAAAGCATTGCGAAATATGGACATGACAATGATGGATAGTATAATGATCAGAGATAAAATGAGGTGAATGAATGATTGGGCCCTGTGCGTGAGAGAAAGAATGAGTGTTTGTTAAGTTAATGTTGTGATAAAGGTAGGAAACACATTTATTTCGTATGGACTGAAAGATAGGAAAAATAATTGATTTTGTTTCCTTAAAGAAAGGGAGATGTGACGTGTGTTGACAGTAAACAGCGTGCGGATAACAGCACGCCATGATAATCGTTTAAATAACTGATTGCTGTTCACTGTGAAATGTATATATACTGTAGTCAGTTGAGAATCAGAGAGTGAGGAGTAAAGACGAAGAAGCATTGCCCTGTCTTCCGAGTTGGCTGTAGAAAGAACGAAACAACAGGTGACTGTACTATATACTGTGGTGACAAGCAGTCAACAGGTGACTGTACTAGATACTGTGGTGACATGTAGTCAACAGGTGACTGTACTATATACTGTGGTGACATGCAGTCAACAGGTGACTGTACTATATACTGTGGTGACATGCAGTCAACAGGTGACTGTACTATATACTGTGTTGATATGCAGTCAACAGGTGACTGTACTATATACTGTGGTGACATGTAGTCAGGTGACTGTACTATATACTGTGGTGATATGTAGTCAACAGGTGACTGTACTATATACTGTGATGATATGTAGTCAACATGTGACTGTACTATACACTGTGGTGACATGTAGTCAACAGGTGACTGTACTATATACTGTGGTGATATGTAGTCAACAGGTGACTGTACTATATACTGTGGTGACATGTAGTCAACAGGTGATTGTACTATATACTGTGGTGATATGTAGTCAGGTGACTGTACTCTATACTGTGGTGACATGTAGTCAACAGGTGACTGTACTATATACTGTGGTGACATGTAGTCAGGTGACTGTACTATATACTGTGGTGATATGTAGTCAACAGGTGACTGCACTATATACTGTGATGATATGTAGTTAACATGTGACTGTACTATATACTGTGGTGACATGTAGTCAACAGGTGACTGTACTATATACTGTGGTGACATGTAGTCAACAGGTGACTGTACTATATACTGTGGTGATATGTAGTCAGGTGACTGTACTCTATACTGTGGTAACATGTCAAGTCAACAGGTGACTGTACTATATACTGTGGTGATATGTAGTCAGGTGACTGTACTATATACTGTGGTGACATGTAGTCAACATGTGACTGTACTATATACTATGATGATATGTAGTCAGGTGACTGTACTATACACTGTGGTGATATGTAGTCAGGTGACTGTACTATATACTGTGGTGACATGTAGTCAACAGGTGACTGTACTATATACTGTGGTGACATGAAGTCAACAGGTGACTGTACTATATACTGTGATGACATGTAGTCAACAGGTGACTGTACTATATACTGTGGTGACATGTAGTCAGGTGACTGTACTATATACTGTGGTGACATGTAGTCAGGTGACTATACTATATACTGTGGTGACATGCAGTCAACAGGTGACTGTACTATATACTGTGGTGACATGTAGTCAGGTGACTGTACTATGTACTGTGGTGACATGTAGTCAGGTGACTGTACTATATACTGTGGTGACATGCAGTCAACAGGTGACTGTACTATATACTGTGGTGACATGCAGTCAACAGGTGACTGTACTATATACTGTGGTGACATGTAGTCAGGTAACTGTACTATATACTGTGGTGACATGCAGTCAACAAGTGACTGTACTATACACTGTGGTGATATGTAGTCAGGTGACTGTACTATACACTGTGGTGATATGTAGTCAACAGATGACTGTATTATATACTGTGGTGATATGTAGTCAACAGGTGACTGTACTATATACTGTGGTGATATGTAGTCAACAGGTGACTGTACTATATACTGTGGTGATATGTAGTCAACAGGTGATTGTACTATATACTGTGGTGAAATGTAGTCAGGTGACTGTAATATACACTGTGGTGACATGCAGTCAGGTGACTGTACTATATACTGTGGTGACATGTAGTCAGGTGACTATACTATACACTGTGGTGATATGTAGTCAGGTGACTGTACTATATATTGTGGTGACATATAGTCAGGTGACTGTACTATACACTGTGGTGGCATGTAGTCAGGTGACTGTACTATATACATCGGTGACATGTAATCAATAGGTGACTGTACTATACACTGTGGTGACATGTAGTCAACAGGTGACTGTACTATATACTGTGGTGACATGTAGTCAACAGGTGACTGTACTATATACTGTGGTGACATGTAGTCAACAGGTGACTGTACTATATACTTTGGTGACATGTAGTCAGGTGACTGTACTGTACACTGTGGTGACATGTAGTCAACAGGTGACTGTATTATATTGTATACTGTGGTGATATGTAGTCAACAGATGACTGTACTATATACTGTGGTGATATGTAGTAAACAGGTGACTGTACTATACACTGTGGTGATATGTAGTCAACAGGTGACTGTACTATATACTGTGGTGATATGCAGTGAACAGGTGACTGTACTATATACTGTGGTGACATGCAGTCAACAGGTGACTGTACTATATACTGTGGTGACATGTAGTCAGGTGACTGTACTATATACTGTGGTGACATGTAGTCAGGTGACTGTACTATATACTGTGGTGACATGTAGTCAACAGGTGACTGTACTATACACTGTGGTGACATGTAGTCAGGTGACTGTACTATATACTGTGGTGATATGTAGTCAACAGGTGACTGTACTATATACTGTGGTGACATGTATTCAACAGGTGACTGTACTATATACTGTGGTGACATGCAGTCAACAGATGACTGTACTATACACTGTGGTGATATGTAGTCAACAGGTGACTGTACTATACACTGTGGTGATATGTAGTCAACAGGTGACTGTACTATATACTGTGGTGATATGTAGTCAACAGGTGACTGTACTATATACTGTGGTGATATGTAGTCAACAGGTGACTGTACTATATACTGTGGTGATATGTAGTCAACAGGTGACTGTACTATATACTGTGGTGACATGTAGTCAGGTGACTGTAATATACACTGTGGTGACATGCAGTCAGGTGACTGTACTATATACTGTGGTGACATGTAGTCAGGTAATATACTATACACTGTGGTGATATGTAGTCAGGTGACTGTACTATATATTGTGGTGACATATAGTCAGGTGACTGTACTATACACTGTGGTGGCATGTAGTCAGGTGACTGTACTATATACATCGGTGACATGTAATCAATAGGTGACTGTACTATACACTGTGGTGACATGTAGTCAACAGGTGACTGTACTATATACTGAGGTGACATGTAGTCAACAGGTGACTGTACTATATACTGTGGTGACATGTAATCAACAGGTGACTGTACTATATACTTTGGTGACATGTAGTCAGGTGACTGTACTGTACACTGTGGTGACATGTAGTCAACATGTGACTGTATTATATTGTATACTGTGGTGATATGTAGTCAACAGATGACTGTACTATATACTGTGGTGATATGTAGTCAACAGGTGACTGTACTATACACTGTGGTGATATGTAGTCAACAGGTGACTGTGCTATATACTGTGGTGATATGCAGTGAACAGGTGACTGTACTATATACTGTGGTGACATGCAGTCAACAGGTGACTGTACTATATACTGTGGTGACATGTAGTCAGGTGACTGTACTATATACTGTGGTGACATGTATTCAGGTGACTGTACTATATACTGTGGTGACATGTAGTCAACAGGTGACTGTACTATACACTGTGGTGACATGTAGTCAGGTGACTGTACTATATACTGTGGTGATATGTAGTCAACAGGTGACTGTACTATATACTGTGGTGACATGTATTCAACAGGTGACTGTACTATATACTGTGGTGACATGCAGTCAACAGATGACTGTACTATACACTGTGGTGATATGTAGTCAACAGGTGACTGTACTATACACTGTGGTGATATGTAGTCAACAGGTGACTGTACTATATACTGTGGTGATATGTAGTCAACAGGTGACTGTATTATACACTGTGGTGATTTGTAGTCAACAGGTGACTGTACTATACACTGTGGTGATATGTAGTCAACAGGTGACTGTACTATATATACTGTGGTGATATGTAGTCAAGGGTGACTGTACTATATACTGTGGTGATATGTAGTCAGGTGACTGTACTATATACTGTGGTGACATGTAGTCAGGTGACTGTACTATATACTGTGGTGACATGTAGTCAACAGGTGACTGTACTATATACTGTGGTGACATGTAGTCAGGTGACTCTACTATATACTGTGGTGACATGCAGTCAACAGGTGACTGTACTATATACTGTGGTGATATGTAGTCAACAGGTGACTGTACTATATACTGTGGTGATATGCAGTCAACAGGTGACTGTACTATATACTGTGGTAATATGTATTCAGGTGACTGTACTGTACACTGTGGTGACATTTAGTCAACAGGTGATTGTACTATATACTGTGGTGATATGTAGTCAACAGGTGACTGTACTATATACTGTGGTGATATGTAGTCAGGTGACTGTACTATAAACTGTGGTGATATGTAGTCAGGTGACAGTACTATACACTGTGGTGATATGTAGTCAGGTGACTGTACTATACACTGTGATGATATGTAGTCAGGTGACTGTACTATACACTGTGGTGATATGTAGTCAGGTGACTGTACTATACACTGTGGTGATATGTAGTCAACAGGTGACTGTACTATATACTGTGGTGACATGTAGTCAACAGATGACTGTACTATATACTGTGGTGATATGTAGTCAGGTGACTGTACTATACACTGTGGTGACATGCAGTCAACAGGTGACTGTACTATATACTGTGGTGACATGTAGTCAACTGGTGACTGTACTATATACTGTGGTGACATGCAGTCAACAGGTGACTGTACTATATACTGTGGTGACATGCAGTCAACAGGTGACTGTACTATACACTGTGGTGACATGCAGTCAACAGGGAAAGATTCTGAATTTCGTGCAGAAAATTCCTCACAGTAACAAAGAACACAAGTACAAAACAGGCCTATAGCATACGTTGATATCTTAATCTGCACAATTCCAATGGCTTTATATATACTATTTTCTGTTAGTAACAGTCTATTAATATACATCCATTGTTTCATTAATAGTCATCCCTTCTAGAAGCACAAAGAACTGAACACCACACACACGCGCACACAAAGAGATAGGTCATAGACAGAGACTGACACACACAGTATTTACTACAGTTGACAAATACACCCTGTAAATGAGAAGCTGGGGGGACATCAAAAATCAAAAAGCAGAAAGACCTGTGAGGGTTAGGATTTCAAAACCTAAATAATTATTAACTGACATATTTGGAATGGCTGCAGTTGATGATCTCAGTTGACGTGTCGAATTCACAAAACCACGCCATTTTCTGTGTGTGCGTGGCCAACGTTTCAAAGCTACTGCTTGTTCACACGCTACAGTAGCATTACATACACAGATTTTTGTATAAAGATCAATGGCTATCAAGTAACGAATGTAAGAGAATCATACTCACTGAAACAAATACAGTCTTTTCAATCAGAAATCCCGGGAATTTATCAGTTTTGTGTAGTTCAGCGCAGCTCGCCACGAGTGTGCTGTCAATGAAGTCTCATGATCGTCCTTTGAGCAAGTCATTTTCATGCAAGGGAAGTAACTAGATAATGATTGCTGACAGCGATCTTTAACGATACTGTCCCTTGTGAGTGGGGTGGTGAGGAGTTTGTGGTGGTGGTGGTTGACTTCTGTGTGTGTGTGTGTGTGTGTGTGTGTGTGTGTGTGTGTGTGTGTGTGTGTGTGTGTGTGCGCGTGTGTTCGTGCGCGCTCGTGTGTGTTGTTTAGCTTGTTTTTTATGATTTGTTTTGTAGATGCTATTGTTATATTTTGTGCTGTTGTTTTATTTTGCATTGTTTTTGTTGGTTTGTTCTGTCTTTGTTTCTATTTGACTGATTCTATTCTACATCTTTACAGCTGTGAAAGAACTCAGGTTTTCGATTATGACGATTATTATGCAATGTTTCTTCTGAGTCTTTGTTTTTCTTGTCTTGGTTTTGGTTTGTCTTTTGTGTAAATATTCATTTGACATGTGTATAATTACAGGAAATATGAACTTAGAAACACAACTCTTACTTTTATGCTCAGTGTTTGGTTTGTCTTTTGTGTAAATATTCATTTGACATGTGTATAATTACAGAAAATGTGAACTTAAAAACACAACTCTTACTTTTATGCTCAGTGTTTGGTTTGTCTTTTGTGTAAATATTCATTTGACATGTGTATAATTACAGAAAATGTGAACTTAAAAACACAACTCTTACTTTTATGCTCAGTGTTTGGTTTGTCTTTTGTGTAACTATTCATTTGACATGTGTATAATTACAGAAAATGTGAACTTAAAAACACAACTCTTACTTTTATGCTCAGTATTTCGTATACTTCTACCAAGTCAGAAAAGCCATGAATCAGAACCATTGTTATTATATAAAATTTCGTGTCATAATTCATCACAAAATACATGCACATCAACTGGTTGCTTAAAATCGAAAGATGGCACGCTTATCATGGAAAAAGACAAAATATTAGACAGATGGGGAGAGTACATTAAAGACCCAGGACCAGACAACATTACTACAGAGATGATTGAAGCCCTGGAGAATTTGGCATAGAAAAAATAACAGTCCTCCTTAATGAAATTTATGACACTGGAAAAATCCCCAAAGATATGTCAAAATTAATTTTCATTGTACTTCCAAAGAAGACAGGGGCTATAGAATGCGAACTCCATCGCACAATCAGTTTGATGAGTCATGTAACAAAACTCCTGTTAAGAATAATCATGATGAGGACAAGGAATAGAATCAAAAGAGAAATAGCAATTGAACAGTGTGGATTTGTGGAGGGGAAAGGAACTATTAATGCCATATACATCCTAAGAACTATCATAGAGAGGTCAATTGAGATGAATAAGGATTTGTATTTATGCTTTGTTGACTATACCAAGGCTTTCGATCGAGTACGACATGATGAATTGATCAACCAGCTGGAGAGACTCAATGTCGATGGAAAAGATCTACGAATAATCAGGAATATGTACTGGGAACAAACAGCTGCAATGAGAATAGAAAACAATATAAGCTCTTTTCAAAACATCAAAAGAGGAGTCACCAGATCTGTTTTCACTATATAGCGAAAACATCATGAGAAACCTAGAAGAAGACTCTGGATTAAAGGTTGGAGGGAAAATGATAAACAACATTGGGTATGCAGATGACACTGTGCTAATTACAGAAAATGAAAGGGACCTACAAAACCTTGTGAATATACTAGAAACAGAAAGCAAATGTAAGGGTTGGAACTAAACAGCAGGAAGACTGAAGTTATGGTGATCAGTAAAAAGCATGAAATCCCCTCATGCAAAATAACAGCAAATGGCACAACCTTGAGACAGGTTAATAAGTTCAAATACCTGGGAACAGTCATTTCATTAGACGGCAGATGCACATCGGAAATAGCTGGCAGAATCGGCCAAGCCAAAACAGCATTCAAAAAGATGACAAGCATTCTTACCAACAAATGCCTATCAATTAACATCAGAAAGCGAGTCCTTGAATGTTATATAGAACCAATATGTTTGTACGGATGCGAGGCGTGGACAGTCAGCAAGCAAAGCCAGAGCAGGATCGAGGCAGCTGAGATGTGGTTTCTCAGAAGAATGTTGAGAGTTCCATGGACAGCAAGGAAAACAAACGAGACAGTCTTGAGGCAGACACAAGTAGATCACTGATAAGGAAGATTAGGAAAAGACAAGCAACATTTATAGGCCATTTTATGAGGAAGGGGGATTTGGAGCGCCTGGTCACAATGGGAAAGCTGGAGGGAAAGAGAGCACCAGGTAGACCCAGGGAGAGAATGCTGGACGGACTTGCAGAGTGGCTGGGGATGAGGAGGGTGGGGGAGATGCTGGGGGCAACGAGAGATAGAGATGATTGGAAGTTCATGGTCACCAACGTCATGTGGCAGGGCACCTGATGATGATGATGATGAATTCATCACTTATAAGGTAACACAGAAAAGTGTGTCAAGACCTGATTGGTATAGTGGTAGAACTCCTATCTTCCTGGCTGACTGCAGGGGTTCAACTCTGACACAGGAAACTTTGTGTGTGCCCGCCTCTATTACATCCAGCTGTGAATGAGTTCCTGACCCTGTTCAGGGTAAGGGAAGGTAAAGCAGTGAGACCTGGTAGAGAGGTGACAACTACCACATCCACATGCTGGCCACAAGACAAGTGGAAGTCTACCACTTCATTCCCCAGTGCCACTTCCTTGTGAAGCAGTCTTATATGGTTTTTAAAGAAATGCTAGATTTTATGAGATATACACAAATAAACACCTATACAAAAACAAATACACATGCACCACACACACAACAACCACACCACACACACACACACACACACACACACACACACACACACACACACACACACACTCACCTCTGTCATTGTTTCCTCCTGACTACCCCCCTCTCTCTCTCTCCACACACACACACGCACACACACACACACACACGCATGCACGCACGCACACACACACAAACACACACATGGACACACACACACACACAATACGCACACACACACACACACATCGCACGCACACGCACATACACACACACACACACACACACACACACACACCACGCACGCACACGCACACGCACACATACACACACACACACAAGTACACACTAATCTCCTGTCTCTCCTTGTTTTCCTGTACGTACCCCTCTCCCTATGCACACTGTAACCCCCTCCTCTCTGTCATCATGTCCCCTAGTTACCCCCCCCCCACACACAGACAGACACACACACACACACATACACTCAAACTAAACACTTTCCCTCTCCCGATGCACACTGTAACCCCCTCCTCTCTGTCATCATGCCCCCCTAGTTACCCCCCCCCGACACACACACACTCAAACTAAACACTTCCCCTCTCTCGATGCACACTCCTCTCTCCCATCATATCCACTTTCTTACCCACCCACCTACCCCCCTCCCCCCACACACAAAATAATCACTTCCCCTCTCTCCGTTGGAGGGGGGTGTTAAGGGAAGGTGTAAAGCAGAGATACAGTGGACAGCAAACCTCTGGCAGATATGCTGTAAGAATTGGGAGTGTGTGTGGGGGGGAGGGAGGGGGGGGCAAAGAACGATATGAGCTACAGGCGTTCAAACCCATGTCCACATACGT
>JAPXFY010000033.1:40225668-40233168 GCA_030674185.1 Monoplex corrugatus
CTTACTCCCTCTCCTTCCCTCCTCTCCCTTTCCTTCCCTCTCCTTCCCTCTCCCTTTCCTTCCCTCTCTCCCTCTCCTTCCCTCTCTCCCTTTCCTTCCCTCTCCTTCCCTCTCCCATTCCTTCCCTCTCCCATTCCTTCCCTCTCCCTTTCCTTCACTCTCTCCCTTTCCTTCCCTCTCCTTCCATCTCCCTCTCCTTCACTCTTCCTTTCCTTCCCTCTCCTTCCCTATCCCTTTCCTTCCCTCTCTCCCTTTCCTTCCCTTTCTCACTTTTCTTCCCTCTCTCCCTCTCCTTTCCTCCCTCCCTCCCTCTCCTTCCCTCTCCTTCCCTCTCCTTCCCTCTCTCTTCCCTCTCTCTTCCCTCTCCTTCCCTCTCTCTTTCCCTCTCTCTTCCCTCTCCTTCCCTTCTTCCCTCTCCTTCCCTCTCCTTCCCTCTCTCTTCCCTCTCCTTTCCTCTCTCCTCCCTCTCCCTTCCCTCTCCCTTCCCTCTCCTTCCCTCTCTCCCTTCCCTCTCCTTCCCCTCTCTCCCATCCCTCTCCTTCCCTCTCCTTCCCTCTTCTCTTCCCTCTCCTTCCCTCTCCTTCCCTCTCCCTTCCTCTTCTTCCCTCTCCTTCCTTCTCTCCCCTTCCCCTCTCCTTCCCTCTCTCCCATCCTTCCTCATCCCCTCTCCTTCCCTCTCTCCCTTTCCTTCCCTCTCTCCCTTCCCTCTCTCCCATTCCTTCCCTCTCTCCCTTCCCTCTCTCCTCCCCTCTCCTTCCCTCCTCAACCTCTCCTTCCCTCTCTCCTCCCCTCTCCTTCCCTCTCTCCCTCTCCTTCCCTCTCTCCCTTCCCTCTCTCCTTCCCTCTCTTCCCTTTCCTTCCCTCTCCTCTCCCTCTCTCCCTTCCCTTCCTTTCCCTCTCCTCCTTCCTCTCCCTTCCTCCTCTCTTCCCTCTCCTCCCTCCTCCTCCCTCTCTCCTCCCTCTCCTTCCCTCTCCCTCCCTCTCCTTCCCTCTCTCCCTCTTCCTTCCCTCTCCCTTCCCTCTCCTCCCTTTCCTTCCCCTCTCCTCCCTCCCTTCCCTCTCCTCCCTCTCCTCCCTCTCTCCTTCCCTCCTCTCCCTTTCCCTTCCCTCTCTTCCCTCTCCTTCCTCTCCTCTCCCTTTCCTTCCCTCTCTCTCCCTCTTCCTTCCCTCTCCTTCCCTCTCTCCCTTTCCTTCCCTCTCTCCCTCTCCTTCCCTCTCTCCCTTTCCTTCCCTCTCTCTTCCCTTTCCCTTCCTTCCTCCTCTCTCCCCTCTCCTTCCCCTCTCTCCCTTTCCCTTCCCTCTCTCCCTTTCCTTCCCTCTCTCCTTCCTTCCCTCTCTCCCCTTTCCTTCCCTCTCTCTCCCTTTCCTTCCCTCTCTCCCTTTCCTTCCCTCTCTCCCTTTCCTTCCCTCTCTCCCTCTCCTTCCCTCTCTTTCCTCTCTTCCTTCCTCCCCCCTCTCCCTTTCTCCTTCCCTCTCCTCCCTTTCCTTCCCTCTCTCCCTCTCCTTCCCTCTCTCCCTTTCCTTCCCTCTCTCCTCTCTCCTTCCCTCTCTCTCCCTTTCCTTCCCTCTCTCCCTTCCTCTCTCCCTGTCCCTTTCCCTTCTCCCTCTCCTCTCCCCCTCTCTCCCTCTCCTTCCCTCTCTCCTTCCTCTCTCTCCCTTCCTTCCCTCTTCCCTCCCTTCCCCTTTCCTCCTCTCTCCCTTTCCTTCCCTCTCTCTTCCCTTCTCCTTCCTTCCCTTTCTTTCCCTCTCTCCCTTTCCTTCCCTCTCTCCCTCTCTTTCCCTCTCTCTCCCTTTCCTTCCCTCTCTCCCTCTCCTTCCCCTCTTCCCTTTCCTTCCCTCTCTCCTCTCTCCCCTTTCCTTCCCTCTCTCCCTCTCCTTCCCTCTCTCCCTTTCCTTCCCTCTCTCCCTCTCCTTCCCTCTCTCCCTTTCCTTCCCTCTCCATCCCTCTCTCCCTTTCCTTCCCTCTCTCCCTCTCCTTCCCTCTCTCCCCTTTCCTTCCCTGTTTCCCTCCCTTCCCTCTCTCCCTCTCCTTCCCTCTCTCCTTCCCTCTCTCCCTCTCCTTCCCTCTCACCCTCTATATGTAACAGGACAGTTTATTTCTAAGAAGGGGAGGTAGTCAACACATATTTCACGCCCCTTCTTCACCCCCCACCCCGATCTCTCTAGTTCCCCCCCCCCCCCCTCAGTCCCCTCACGTTCACCTGTGTTTCCAAATTAGGAAGTTTTGGCTATAAATGGTTTGGTTGTCATCATGTCTGTGTCACAATGGCAGTGGTTCCAGTCCCACCTTCTATGGTTCCTATGTGTACCTGCTTTCTACACCACATGTGTCTGTGTCACAATGGCAGTGGTTCCAGTCCCACCTTCTATGGTCCCTATGTGTACCTGCTTTCTACACCACATGTGTCTGTATCACAATGGCAGTGGTTCCAGTCCCACCTCCTATGGTTCCTATGTGTTCCTGCTTTCTACATCACATGTGTCTGTATCACAATGGCAGTGGTTCCAGTCCCACCTTCTATGGTCCCTATGTGTACCTGCTTTCTACACCACATGTATCTGTGTCACAATGGCAGTGGTTCCAGTCCCACCTCCTGTGGTTCCTATGTGTACCTGCTTTCTACACCACATGTGTCTGTGTCACAATGGCAGTGGTTCCAGTCCCATCTCCTATGGTTCCTATGTGTACCTGCTTTCTACACCACATGTGTCTGTGTCACAATGGCAGTGGTTCCAGTCCCACCTCCTATGGTTCCTATGTGTACCTGCTTTCTACACCACATGTGTCTGTGTCACAATGGCAGTGGTTCCAGTCCCACCTTCTATGGTTCCTAAGTGTACCTGCATTTTACCAATTGGAAATTGTGAGAGGTCAAGTCGGTGAGTGGATTGCATTAGTGTGTGTTGTGTTGTTTGTGGTTGTTGTTTTTGTTGTGTGTGTGTGTGTATGTGTTTGCTGTTGTGTGTGTTGTGTTTGTGTTGTGTTGTTTGCTGTTTGTGTGTGTGTTGTGCGTTGTGTGTGTTGTGCTGTGTTGTGTTGTGCTGTGTTGTTGTGTTGTTTGTGTTGTGCTTTTGTGTTGTGCTGTGTTGTGTGTGTTTGTTGTTGTGCGTTGTGTTGTGTTGTGTTTGTTGTGCTGGTTGTGTGTTGTGTTGTTGTGTTGTGCTTGTGTTGTGCTGTGTTGTGCTGTTGCTTGTGTTGTGCTGTTGTGTGTTGTGTTGTGCTGTGCTGTGTGTTGTGTTTGTGCTGTGTTTGTTGTTTGTGTTGTGTCTGTGTTGTGCTGTGTGTTGTGTTGTGCTGTGTTGTGCTGTGTTTGCTGTTGTTGTGTTGTGTGTTGTGCTGTGTTGTGTTGTGCTGTGTTGTTTGTGCTGTGTTGTGTTGTGTTGTGCTGTTGTCTGTGTTGTGTTGTGTTGTGCTGTGTTGTGCTGTGTTTGTGTTTGTGTTGTGTCTGTGTTGTGCTTGTGTTGTGTTGTGTTTGTTGTTGTTGTGCTGTGTTGTCTTGTGTTGTGCTGTGTTGTGCTTGTGTTGTCTGTTGTGTTGTGCTGTGTTGTCTTTGTGTTGTGTGTGTCGTGTTGTGTTTGTGCTGTGTTTTGTTTGTGTGTTTGCTGTGTTGTGCTTGTGTCTGTGTTGTTGTGTTGTCTTTGTTGCTTTGTGTGTGTTGTGTTGTGTTGTGTTTTGTTGTGCTGTGTTTGTGTTGTGCTGTGTTGTCTGTTTTTGTTTGTGCTGTGTTTGTTGTGCTGTTCCTGTTGTGTTGTGCTTGTTTATGTTGTGTTGTGCTGTGTTGTGCTGTTGTTTGTTTGTGTTGTCTGTGTTGTGCTGTGTTTGTGTTGTTGTGTTGTGTTGTTGTGCTGTGTTGTCTTGTGTTGTGCGTGTTGTGCTTGTTCTGTTATGTTGTGCTGTGTTGTTTGTGTTGTGCTGTTATTGTTGTGTTTGTGCTGTGTTATGTTGTGTTGTGCTGTGTTGTGCTGTGTTCTGTTTGTTTGCTGTGTGTTCTGTTGTGTTGTGTTGTGTTTGTTGTGTTGTGTTGTCTGTGTTCTGTTATGTTGTGGCTGTGTTTGTTGTTGTGTGTTGTGCTGTGTTGTTTGTGTTGTTTGTTTGTGTGTTGCTGTTTTTGTTGTGTGTGTTGTGCTGTGTGTGTTGTTGTTGTGCTGTGTGTTCTGTTTGTTGTGCTGTGTTGTTGGCTGTTGTTGTGCTGTGTTGTTGTGCTGTGTTGTTCTGTTTGTTGTGCTGTGTTGTTGTTTTTTGTGCTGTGTTTGTTGTGTCTGTGTTCTGTTTGTGTTGTGCTGTGTTGTTTGTGTTACTGTGTTTGTTTGTTGTGTTGTGTGTGCTGTGTGTTCTGTTGTGCTTGTTGTTCTGTTGTTGTGCTGTGCTGTGTTGTGTTGTTTGTGTGTGTTGTGCTGTGTTGTGTTGTGCTGTGTTGTTGTGTCTGTGTTTGTGCTGTGTTGTGCTGTGTTCTGTTGTGTTGTGTTGTGCTGTGTCGTTGTGTTGTGCTGTGTTGTGCTGTGTGTGTTGTTGTTGTTGTGCTGTGTTGTGCTGTGTTGTGTTGTGCTGTGTGTTGTTGTGTTTGTGTTGTGCTGTGTTGTTGTGTTGTTGTTGTGCTGTGTTGTGTTGTGCTGTGTTCTGTTGTGTTGTGCTGTGTTTTGCTGTTGTTTTGTGTGTTGTTTGTGTGCTGTGTTTGTTTCTGTGTTGTTGTTGTTGTGCTGTTGTTGTGTTGTGCTGTGTTTGTGTTGTGTGGTTGGTGTGCGTTGTTGTTGTGGCTGTGCAGTTTTGTGTCGTGACTTGTCTTCTGTAATGTTGTGTATACATTTGAGTATATAAACACAGAGACACACAATCATAAACACATTCATACACAGACGCACACACACACACACACACACACACACACACACACACACACAACACAAACACACACGCACACACACACAGAAACACACGCACACACAAGCACACACACACAGAACGCACACACACGCACATACACACACAAACGCACACACGCACTCACACACACGCACATACACACACAAACATACACACGCACTCACACACACACACACACACACACACACACACACACACACACACACACACACACACACACTATATATATATGACGACACAAATTGATGGCTCATACATTATAGAAAAACAACACATCGTGTGTGTGTGTGTGTGTGTGTGTGTGGTGGTGTGTGTGTGTGTGTGGTGTGTGTGTGTGTGTGTGTGTGTGTGTGTGTGTGTGTGTGTGTGTGTGTGTGTGTGTGTGTGTGTGTTTTGTTATCAAGAAGGGTTTCTCTGCCCCTCAACCTTTTTAAGTAGATGTGTTGCTTAGCAGATACAAGAAACAGATACTGATTTAGTTTGTCCAACACCCAATAAAATAAAGTATGATGACATGCATTTTGTCCTTTGTTTTTTTAAGGATCGTAGGACTAGGGCAAGTTTGTGCACGCCTTCTTATTTTGGCTCATTTTATACACCTCTTTCACCGCCACAAAAGTGGCGCAATTTTACAGTGCTTTTATGATGATGACAATGATGACCATCATGATCATGATACATCTTGGCTTGAACCAGGCTCGAGAGATACAAACACCTGTAGGCTGGTCAGGAGATTTGAGGAACACCGTCAAGGACACATCCATTTGGTCCCTTTTTATCCACTGGACGAGGCGGCAGGGAAGTTTTTAGTCCTGTTTTTATTATCCATTGTGGTCTGTTTGTGACCGTGCGTTCGCGCTTGACAAAGGCCGGTTGACCGAAAATTTCCGCTTTTTTTGTCTTGTTTTGTTAAATACGCGCTTACATTGTTTTTTCTTATTCTTCTGGTTCCTGTTTGCTTGGGCGCCGACAGTCGCACTTGTTTTGGATCACATCTGTAAAGTTGATGATATTCATCTGTGTGGACGTCCTAATAAACTCTTAACACACTTAACCATGGGTATAGAACCAATACTGTTGTACGGATGCGAGGCGTGGACAGTCAGCAAGCAAAACCAGAGCAAGATCGAGGCAGCCGAGATGTGGTTTCTAGGAAGAATGTTGAGAGTTCCATGGACAGCAAAGAAAATAAACGAGACAGTCTTGATGGAGGCAGACACAAGTAAATCACTCATAAGGAAGATTAGGAAAAGACAAGCAACATTTATAGGCCATTTTATGAGGAAGGGGGATTTTGAGCACCTAGTCACAACGGGAAAGCTGGAGGGAAAGAGAGCACCAGGTAGACCCAGGGAGAGAATGCTGGACGGACTTGCAGAGTGGCTGGGGATGAGGAGGGTGGGGGAGATGCTGGGGGCAACGAGAGATAGAGATGGTTGGAAGTCCATGGTCGCCAACGCCACGCGGCAGGGCACCTGATGATGATGATGATGAGGAACTGGTTGGGTCTGAAAAACCTCACAATGATTTTAAAAGGACAGACAGGATTCACACCCACAATCTTCCTGTCTGTCTACTTGTGGTAACCACATGGCAACTGTTTGCGTCTAGTATTTGCTGAACTTTATTCTTTTTCCTTGCAAAAAGTTAACAGTGATCAAACACGCCTCACTTGGAATAGAGTTTGTAAATGGCGTCAACTTGCGCTGACTGTGTAAATGTCTGTTTTTGCCCGAAACATTTAAAGTGAGAGGAGCTGCCATATTTTGATATATAGTCTCTCATCCTGTTCTTAACTGTAAATATTACTGTTTAGCTGATACCTTCTGCTGAAAAAAATATGAATCACACTTTTTTTGCATCATTTTTGGATACAACTCTGAAGTGTGTTCTGTCTCTGCCCCTGTGTGTGCATCTCTCTCTCAGGGAGTTCACTTCATCCATCCCAATAAACATTAGAATTAAAGGAAGCTATACTATGTGGATCAAGCGTGAAAGATTACAATATACAGTGGGGTGCAAAAGTAGGTATACAATAAGTATCACATCATTATTGTAATGCTTGATTCATTAAAATTATTAGCACATTAAGTTAGTTGGCCTTATTTTCGATATTTTCAGTATCATTAATTATATTTTATCGTAACTAATAATATGCATGCACTTTTATCCAAACTTTTTTTTTAACAGGTAAAGCAGCAATTTAATTTAGATCTAAGCGGCAATTTAATTTAACCATGGCTGGTAATTTGACAGACGAGGAGCGCAAATGGGTTTTAAAACAATACTAGAAGACAGATGGACTTCTTTTTGGGGGGATATGTAAAGGAAAGGGTTTTCGCACGCAAGTCGCGCACTGTTAATGACATGATTCAGTTCATCTTGCAGGCTTGTCAAGAAATTGATGCTGATAAAGATCTTTGTGCTAGAGTGTGCATGAGTGTCCGCTCTCGATTAGAGGAGTGTGTGAATACCGACGACAAGCAGTTTGAGTATCTGAGGGATTAAGGCTGTGCTTGTTATTACATGTATATGCAATATTCATTTGTTTGTATAATAAATGCAATGAGTATTGTAGGCGCCTACGTGTTTTCTTTTCTCATAACTGTATACCTACT
>JAPXFY010000033.1:40235668-40248168 GCA_030674185.1 Monoplex corrugatus
GAAACCACAAAGTGTTGGGTTACAAGTGGTGAAGATTAATCTGCTGATGTGGCAGAAACCACAAAGTGTTGGGTTACAAGTGGTGAAGATTTATCTGGTGATGTGGCAGAAACCACAAAGTGTTGGGTTACAAGTGGTGAAGATTAATCTGCTGATGTGGCAGAAATCACAAAGTGTTGGGTTACAAGTGTGAAGATCTATCTGGTGATGTGGCAGAAACCACAAAGTGTTGGGTTACAAGTGGTGAAGATTAATCTGCTGATGTGGCAGAAAACCACAAAGTGTTGATGTGTTGATGTGAGTTCATGTTATCTGCGAGGGCATTTTATGTTTATTTCTTCAGTCGATTTTCTGTTTATGTTTTTGTTAATTCTCTCCCTTCCCCTTAACCCCCTCCCTCCCCCCCCCCCCCTGGCCTTTTAAAGATCGTTTTCTTTTTTGCGTAGGGTCAAGGAGTAGGTCAGATAATTACTTGCAGATTTATTGTTGGTAAAGCGCATATGGGTTTGTCTGAATGTGGGAAATCTCTTAAATACTGAACTTCATAGATGTATTTTGTTAGTAAAATCAACGAGACTTTCTGGTTTTTTTTTTTTTGGGGGGGGGGGGGGGTTAGAGGCACGTTTTTGTTATTATTATTGTTGTTACTACTGTTGTTTTTGTTGTTGTTGCTGCTGTTATTACTGTTGTTTTTGGTCTCGTTGTTATTGCTGTTATTACTGTTGTTTTTGGTCTCGTTGTTGTTGTTGTTATTATTACTGTTATTTTTGGTCTCGTTGTTATTGTTGTTATTACTGTTGTTTTTGGTCTCGTTGTTGTTGTTGTTATTATTACTGTTGTTTTTGGTCTCGTTGTTATTGTTGTTATTACTGTTGTTTTTGGTCTCGTTGTTATTGTTGCTATTATTAGTTGTTTTTGGTCTCGTTGTTGTTGTTGTTATTAGTTGTTTTTGGTCTCGTTGTTGTTGTTGTTATTACTGTTGTTTTTGTTCTCGTTGTTGTTTTTGTTATTAGTTGTTTTTGGTCTCATTGTTATTGTTGTTATTACTGTTGTTTTTGGTCTCGTTGTTATTGTTGCTATTATTAGTTGTTTTTGGTCTCGTTGTTGTTGTTATTACTGTTGTTTTTGGTCTCGTTGTTGTTGTTGTTATTACTGTTGTTTTTGGTCTCGTTGTTATTGTTGTTATTACTGTTGTTTTTGGTCTCGTTGTTATTGTTGTATTATTAGTTGTTTTTGGTCTCGTTGTTGTGTGTTATTACTGTTGTTTTTGGTCTCGTTGTTGTTGTTGTTATTACTGTTGTTTTTGGTCTCGTTGTTGTTGTTGTTATTACTGTTGTTTTTGGTCTCGTTGTTATTGTTGTTATTACTGTTGTTTTTGGTCTCGTTGTTGTTGTTGTTATTACTGTTGTTTTTGGTCTCGTTGTTGTTGTTGTTATTACTGTTGTTTTTGGTCTCGTTGTTGTTGTTGTTATTACTGTTGTTTTTGGTCTCGTTGTTGTTGTTGTTATTACTGTTGTTTTTGGTCTCGTTGTTGTTGTTGTTATTACTGTTGTTTTTGGTCTCGTTGTTATTGTTGTTATTACTGTTGTTTTTGGTCTCGTTGTTGTTGTTGTTATTACTGTTGTTTTTGGTCTCGTTGTTGTTGTTGTTATTACTGTTGTTTTTGGTCTCGTTGTTGTTGTTGTTATTACTGTTGTTTTTGGTCTCGTTGTTGTTGTTGTTATTACTGTTGTTTTTGGTCTCGTTGTTGTTGTTGTTATTACTGTTGTTTTTGGTCTCGTTGTTGTTGTTGTTATTACTGTTGTTTTTGGTCTCGTTGTTGTTGTTGTTATTACTGTTGTTTTTGGTCTCGTTGTTGTTGTTGTTATTACTGTTGTTTTTGGTCTCGTTGTTGTTGTTGTTATTACTGTTGTTTTTGGTCTCGTTTGTTGTTGTTATTACTGTTGTTTTTGGTCTCGTTGTTGTTGTTGTTATTACTGTTGTTTTTGGTCTCGTTGTTGTTGTTGTTATTACTGTTGTTTTTGGTCTCGTTGTTGTTGTTGTTATTACTGTTGTTTTTGGTCTCGTTGTTGTTGTTATTACTGTTGTTTTTGGTCTCGTTGTTGTTGTTGTTATTACTGTTGTTTTTGGTCTCGTTGTTGTTGTTGTTATTACTGTTGTTTTTGGTCTCGTTGTTGTTGTTATTACTGTTGTTTTTGGTTCGTTGTTGTTGTTATTACTGTTGTTTTTGGTCTCGTTGTTGTTGTTGTTATTACTGTTGTTTTTGGTCTCGTTGTTTTGTTGTTATTACTGTTGTTTTTGGTCTCGTTGTTGTTGTTATTAGTTGTTTTTGGTCTCGTTGTTATTGTGTTATTACTGTTGTTTTTGGTCTCGTTGTTGTTGTTATTAGTTGTTTTTGGTCTCGTTGTTATTGTTGTTATTACTGTTGTTTTTGGTCTCGTTGTTGTTGTTATTAGTTGTTTTTGGTCTCGTTGTTATTGCTGTTATTACTGTTGTTTTTGGTCTCGTTGTTTGTTGTTGTTATTACTGTTGTTTTTGGTCTCGTTGTTTTGTGTTATTACTGTTGTTTTTGGTCTCGTTGTTGTTGTTGTTATTACTGTTGTTTTTGGTCTCGTTGTTGTTGTTATTATTAGTTGTTTTTGGTCTCGTTGTTGTTGTTGTTATTACTGTTGTTTTTGGTCTCGTTGTTGTTTTTGTTATTAGTTGTTTTTGGTCTCGTTGTTGTTTTTTACTGTTGTTTTTGGTCTGTTGTTGTTGTTATTAATGTTGTTTTTGGTCTCGTTGTTGTTGTTATTATTACTGTTGTTTTTGGTCTCGTTGTTGTTGTTGTTATTACTGTTGTTTTTGGTCTCGTTGTTATTGTTGTTATTACTGTTGTTTTTGGTCTCGTTGTTGTTGTTGTTATTACTGTTGTTTTTGGTCTCGTTGTTGTTGTTGTTATTAGTTGTTTTTGGTCTCGTTGTTGTTGTTGTTATGACTGTTGTTTTTGGTCTCGTTGTTGTTGTTGTTGTTATTAGTTGTTTTTGGTCTCGTTGTTGTTGTTATTATTACTGTTGTTTTTGGTCTCGTTGTTGTTGTTGTTATTACTGTTGTTTTTGTCTCGTTGTTGTTGTTGTTATTAGTTGTTTTTGGTCTCGTTGTTGTTGTTGTTATTAGTTGTTTTTGGTCTCGTTGTTGTTGTTGTTATTACTGTTGTTTGTCTGTTGTTTTTTGGTCTCGTTGTTATTGTTGTTATTACTGTTGTTTTTGGTCTCGTTGTTATTGCTGTTATTACTGTTGTTTTTGGTCTCGTTGTTGTTGTTATTATTACTGTTGTTTTTGGTCTCGTTGTTGTTGTTGTTATTACTGTTGTTTTTGGTCTCGTTGTTGTTGTTATTATTACTGTTGTTTTTGGTCTCGTTGTTGTTGTTGTTATTACTGTTGTTTTTGGTCTCGTTGTAGTTGTTATTATTAGTTTGTTTTTTGGTCTCGTTGTTGTTGTTGTTATTACTGTTGTTTTTTGGTCTCGTTGTTGTTGTTGTTATTAGTTGTTTTTGGTCTCGTTGTTGTTGTTGTTATTACTGTTGTTTTTGGTCTCGTTGTTGTTGTTATTATTAGTTGTTTTTGGTCTCGTTGTTGTTGTTGTTATTAGTTGTTTTTGGTCTCGTTGTTGTTGTTGTTATTACTGTTGTTTTTGGTCTCGTTGTTGTTGTTGTTATTACTGTTGTTTTTGGTCTCGTTGTTGTTGCTGCCCCTATTTTTGTTGACCTTGTTATTTTCCTAATTGTTTTGTTTTTTAAAATTTGCTATTTATATTGTTGTTGCCGTTTCTGTTTGCGTTAATCATGTTATTTCTGGTCTCTGTACCATGTTGCCCATTCACAATTTGCCATATAAAAATTTCACTCGATTACCCAATAAACCTTTACATGAGCTCGTGACACACTAACCCGCCTCACACAAAGGGTGTGGACAAATCCCAAGCTGACCACAAAGACAAAGATGGCTGTATACAACGCCTGTGTCCTCAGCACCTTGCTGTATGGCAGCGAGGCGTGGACCACGCATGCTCATCAGGAGAAAAGGCTCAATACCTTCCACCTGAGAAGCCTACGGCGCATACTCGGCATTTCCTGGCAAGACAAGGTGACCAACGCCGAAGTCCTGACCCGCGCTGGCCTCCCAACCATGCATACCATGCTGAAAGCGTCGGCTGCGCTGGTTGGGCCACGTTCGCCGCATGGAAGATGGTCGCATCCCAAAAGACATCCTCTGTGGTGAGAAACATTGGCCGCCCACAGCTGAGATACAAAGACGTTTGCAAACGTGACATAAAGGCGCTTGAGATCGACACTGAATCCTGGGAGGTCCTCGCAGACGACCGCAACAGCTGGAGAACCACGCTCAAGAAACAGCTGCGGATTGGTGAGGACAAACTGTCAGCTGCTGCAGCAGAAAAGCGAGTTCACAGAAAAAGGATGACAGCCAACAGACCAGCATTGGCATACACATGTGACCGCTGCGACAGAGACTGCCTCTCTCGCATTGGTCTCTACAGTCACAGGCGACGCTGCTTGGACCAAGCAGACAGCCCATCTAGACATTAGAACGGATGTACTTTGTCCATGGTCAGCCATGACCGAGGGAGGCCTACTACTACTGAGCTCGTGACATTATCATATTTGCACATGATGGCACACTTCTGTTCAAAATATACAGTGCATGAAATACTGACACTTCACTGAAGGATGACTAATGTTGATCACTTCATTGTGTGCATGAAATGTCATTAACTTCTGCTCCTTCGCTGAAAAAAAAAACGTGAATAGCGTGGGGGAGTTAAAGTGTTAAGTATGACGAGAGAGTGAAAGGGTTAATTAAACTATTATTTTATTTTTTGACACTATGGTTGTGGTTGTGTCTATTTGTACATAATGTGGAGTATGTGTGTCTGTGTATAATTATGTGTATGTACGTCTGTTTGTATTTGTGTGTGAGTGTAGGTAATCAGTGTGTGTGCGTTTGTTGAGCTGTGAAATACACTACGCACAAAAAGTTAAGGATCACTTGCACAAAAATTCATAACTTTCAAAATAAGAAAGCCAATGCGTTGAAGTTTGGCAAACATTTAATTCCATGCTTTAGTGATAACGATACACAATTGCCTTCAATTTCGAGCAATCGTTTGGTGTGTACATTTGATCAAAGTGGGTACGTATCGAAATTTGATTTCCCAAAGTCATTGAAATCACAAGACAGGGCATTCTGATGCTCCCAAAAGTTCAGTAATGCGTGTAACCGTCATGGCTGTTCTGGCACTCGACGCAGCGAATCCTCATCGAGTTGACCAGGTTGATGAAGATCCTCTGTGGAAGCGCCTGCCACTCAGCCTGCAGCATCTGGTAGAGGTGTTGGGCATCCATGGGAGGGTGGTGGTTGCTCCTCACTTTGCGATCCAGCTCATCCCAGAGGTTCTCAATCGGGTTGAGATCGGGAATGCATGCTGGCCACTCCATTCTGTTGACTCCGGACTGCTGCAGGAAGTCGTTGACTACCCTTGCCCTGTGGGGGCGAGCGTTGTCATCCTGGTAGACAGCCGTCGGTCCCATCTGCTGCAGTGTAGGCACAGCCAGCGATCGAAGGATCTCATCCCGGTATCGGAGGCCAGTCAGGTTACCCTGTACATGATACAAGGGTGTTCTGTTGTGAAGGCTGAAGGCCCCCCAGACCATTACAGAACCTCCACCGAAGGCCACCTTTTCTTGGACAGTGGTGTCAATAAAGCGTTGCCCTGGGCGCCTTCAGACCCTCAGTCGGCCGTCGTTGTGGTTCATGGTGAAGCGTGATTCATCACTGAACAGGACCTGGGACCATTGCTGACGTGTCCACCTCACGTGACATCTGCAGAAGGCGCGGCGTGCTGCCCTATGGGCTGGAATTAAGCGTGGCCGTACAGCTGGGCGACGAGAACGGAGGTTAAACCATGAAGGCGGTTCCGTATGGTCTGCTGGCTGATGTTGATGTTAGTAGCCACCCTCAACTGCCTTCGAATGATGCTGGAAGAGGCTGTTCTTGTCTGCAGGGCTTGTTCAATGAGACGATCTTCACGTGGGTTTGTCTTCTTTGGTCGACCAGATCTGCGTCTTTCATGGACCCTCCCAGTGGCTGTGAAGCGTTGAATCAGTTTGACAATGACCGAGATGGACACCTGAAGTCGCCTGGCCACTTCTCGCTTGGGAACACCATCTTGGAACCATGCAACAGCTCGTCCCCTCTCAAACTCGCTCAATTTTCGTCGTGGAGGCATTGTCAGATCAGGCCTACTACTGGTGCAATGTCTTCTTATAAAGCCAAGCAAGAGACAGCATCTCACACATAAACAGCAGTGCTTGCACGTGCATAATGGTTTTTCCATCTGGCTTGTGCAATGCGTTCAGGCAGAACGGTCCAAAACAAGGTCCTTTTTCGCAAGTTTCCGCTTTTCCGTTTGCGGCCAAGCTCAGTAGTAGAGAGTGTGTGTGTGTTTGTGTGTGTGAGCGTGTATATGCATTTGTATGTATGTGTGTGAATGAGTGCATGTGACTGTGTGTGTGTGCGCGTGTGTGCTTGTATGTGTGTGTGTGTGTGCGCGCGCGCTTGTATGTGTGTATACCGTTTATGGTTTGTGTGTGTGTGTGTGTGTGTGTGTGTGTGTGTGTGTGTGTGTGTGTGTGTGTGTGAGAGAGAGAGAGAGAGAGAGAGAGAGGAGGAGAGAGAGAGAGAGAGAGAGAAAGTGTGTGTGTGTGTGTGCGAGTGTTCGTTCTTTGATTTAACGTCTTTTCACTGTAAGTGATATTAGACGTGTGTATGTATGTGTAGGTAATTATGTGTGTATGCGTTTGTTGAGCTGTGAAATACATGAGATTTGTGTGAGTGTGTGTGACAGTGTGTCTGTCTGAGTGTGTGTGAGAGTGTGAGTGTGTGTGAGAGTTGTGTGTGTGTGTGTGTGTGTGTGTGTGGAGAGAGAGAGAGAGAGAGAGAGAGAGAGAGAGACAGACAGACAGAGAGAGAGAGTGTGTGTGTGTGTGTGTGTGTGTGTGTGTGTGTGTGTGTGTGTGTGTGTGTGTGTGTGTGTGTGTGTGTGTGTGTGTGTCGTTTTATTGTGTGCCAGTGATGCAAACTGAGGAGGGATCAAACAAACAAGCCAGCCAGCCAGCCAACCAGCCAGCCGCCAGCCAGCCAGCCAGCCAGCCAGCCAGCCAGCCAGCCAACCACACGTCAGCAAAGCACTCTGAAGTCTTGTAACAAATTCTGGTCGTATTTTGGCTTAGTATGGAGTTACTGTAATTCCATTGTCCATATTTGGCTCGAGCCATTAATAATATTATTAACAATAGAAATAGTAATAATAGAAACTAATAATAATAATGTTAATAATAATGATAATATTATTATTATCATTATTATTCTATGAATGATCAACGCCATGGGCATATCAATATGTGCGCGAATGCATCGATGTGTACTTTTATTTTCCATTTTTTCCCAGTTTTAAGTATTGTGTATATTTTTTTAAAATGGTTATAGCACTGATATGGCTTCACGCAGTCGGCTGGGCTTAAAGCAAATATAACAATGACATATAACCCAGCCGACTGCGCAGAGCCATAACAGGGACAACCATGAACTGAGTCATACAGATGGTTTCTATAACACTGAGCTTTCACGATCTTGTGTTTGTGGGCCAACATAAAATCTCATTTGTCATTGTTTAAAGCCCAGCCGACTGCGTAGAGCCATCACATGTTTATAACCGTTTCAAAAATACAATATTTCAACAGGGAAAAAAAGAAAAAGAAAATTAAGTACGCATATCAATGAATTCGCGCTCATTATCTGAGGACATGCCCCTGGCGTTGACCACTCCGTCCAATTTATCGCACACGGGATTTAAAAAAACACGTGAACACGAATTCAAGTATACCTAAGGATACCAAAACATACAAAAATGGGCATAAATTACCTAAAATCGCTCATTGTTATTCTTGTTTAAAGCCCAGCCGACTGCGTTGAGCCATATCAGGGCTATAACCGCTTCAAAACGTACAAAACTTCAACAGGAAAAAAAAAAATTAAATACACATATCAATGCATTTCCGCACACAATCTTAGGATATGCCCCCGGCGTTGACCACTCTGTCCAATTTATCGCACAAGGGATGAAAAAAAACCCACCTGAATATAAATTTAAGCATACACAAGGACATTAAAACATACACAAATTATATAAAAACGGGCATAAGTTACCTAAAATAGCTTCCGCATACCTCACCTTAGAGCCAAAAATGTACTTAATACATATACCCAATTATCAATCCTAAGAAAAAGTACGTAAGACTTTATCGAACACATACAAGTGAATGGACCAGCAAGGAAAATGATGGGAAGAAATGACAAAGCAAAGGAACAAGGCAGAAACAAAGAGAGTGACAGAAAAGAGGAAATTTCTAGCACAAAATTTCCAGAAGGATACCATTTATAATTATACTGAAGGAGCCCCCCGGCATCCCCACAGGAGTATTTGAGAGATGAAAATCATGATAGAAATACAGGCAAAAGACATCACTTTACGAAACACAAACATAAAATCAACTCGGAAACACAAGGCAAAAAGTACTTTCAGGAGTGTAGCACAGACAGAAATAAACATCTGCTCCCATTCCACAACACATCTGACAATTCCAATTCCAACCAAAATAATATATTGCACGTGCTTGAGAGAGAGAAAAAAAAAAGAGAGAGAGAGAGAGAGATTATATATATATATATATATATATATATATATATATATATATATATATATATATATATATATATATATATGTAGAGAGAAAGAGAAAGAGACAAAGAGAGTGTGTGTGTGTGATTGTGTGTGTGTGTGTGTGATTGTGTGTGTGTGTGATTGTGTGTGAGTGTGTGTGATTGTGTGTGATTGTGTGTATGATTGTGTGTGTGTGTGTGTGTGTGTATGATTGTGTGTGTGTGTGTGTGATTGTGTGTGTGTGTGTGTGATTGTGTGTGTGTGTGTGTGATTGTGTGTGTGTGTGTGTGTATGATTGTGTGTGTGTGTGTGTGTGATTGTGTGTGTGTGTGTATGATTGTGTGTGTGTGTGTGTGTGTGATTGTGTGTGTGTGTGTGTGTGATTGTGTGTGTGTGTGTGATTGTGTGTGTGTGTGTGTATGATTGTGTGTGTGTGTGTGTATGATTGTGTGTGTGTGTGTGTGTGTGATTGTGTGTGTGTGTGATTGTGTGTGTGTGTGTGTGTGATTGTGTGTGTGTATGATTGTGTGTGTGTGTGTGTGTGTGTGTGTGTATGATTGTGTGTGTGTGTGTGTGTGTATATGATTGTGTGTGTGTGTGTGTATGATTGTGTGTGTGTGTTTGATTGTGTGTGTGCATGATTGTGTGTGTGTGTGTGTGTGTATGATTGTGAGTGTGTGTGTGTGTGTGTGTGAGTGTGTGTGTGTGTGTGGTGTGTGTGTGTGTGGTGAGTGTGTGAGTGTGTGTGTGAGTGTGTGAGTGTGCGTAGTGTGAGTGTGCGGTGTGCGCGTTGCGTGTGTGTGCGTGGTGTGTGTGTGGTGTGTGTGCGGTGCTGTGGTGCGTGCGTTGCGCGGCGCGTGGTGCTGTGTGTGTGTGCGTGCGTGGTGCGTGCGTGTGTGCGCGTGTGTGTGGTGTTGTGTGTGTGTGTGTCGTCTATGTGTGCGTGGTGCTGGGTGTGTGTAGTTCATCATATTATGATGTCGTATGTTCAAAGTATGTTGTAAGGTGTTGATGTTGTAGTAACTGACAGTCTGGAAATGCATTGGGCGTGCGGGCGTGCCAACGTGTGTGTGTGACTGTTGCACGTCTGGATGTCGATTGCTGATGCTGAACGCTGTGCACCTCAGCTTGTGCTCGTAAGGTGTTTGATGCTGCCTACCTGCCGATGCTTGCTCGCTACGCCATGTGCTGTACGCATCACTGCTGCGTCTTGCTGACCTGCTCCTGTGTATAGCGCCTGAAATATGATTGTATGGTGTACCTGTTCTCTGAGTGGATGTCCGCCACGTATGGCTGACGTGTTCACAGTCACAACAATGTGCTGATGTTCCAGTGATGTAAGATGTGCTGTGATTGTGTAAGAAAACTCTGTCTGAATGCTCGGCCCCCCTCGACACCCCCAACTGCACTGCCTGCTGTAACCTGCCTCCCACCGACCTCAGACACACACTGACACACAGCCCTGCCTGAACCTGCTCCCACCCACCCTCAGCCACACACACCCACCCTGCCCTGAACTGCCTCCCACCCCCCTCAGCACACACACACACACAACCCTGCCTGACTGTCAACCTCGCCACACCACCACTCACCTGCTGAATGCTACACTACACACGCACACCTGCCTGAACTTGCCTCCACCACCTCAGCACCCCCCTCCCTGATGTCCACCACTCAGCACACCACACACACACCCTGCCCTGAACTGCCTCCCACCCCACTCAGCTCACACACACACACACACCACACTGCCTGAACTGCTCCCCCCTCAGCACACACACACCTGCCTGAACTGCCTCCCCCCCTCAGCAACACACACCACCTGCCTGACTGCCTCCACCCACCCTCAGCACACGACACACACACCCCTGCCTGAACCTGCCTCCCCACCCCACCCTCAGCACACACACACACACACCTGCCTGAACTGCTCCCCACCCACTCAGCACACACACCCTGCCTGCCTGACCTGCCCCCCCACCTCAGCACACACCACACAACCCCTGAACTCCTCCCACCCACCTCAGCACACACACACATCACCTGCCCTGAACCTGCTCCCCACCCCTAGCACACACCACGCACTGTCACAGCACACAACACCCTGCCTGACTGCCTCCCACACCCTCAGCACACCTCACACCCCTGCCTGCCTCCCACCACCTCAGCACACAACACACACACCCTGCCCTGAACCTGCCTCCCCACCCCACCCTCAGCACACACACACACACACACACCTGCCCTGACCTCCTCCCACCCCACCCTCAGCACACCACACACACACACCCCCCTGAACCTGCCTCCCCACCCCACCCTCAGCACACACACACACACACACACCCCCCTGCCCTGCCTCCTCCCCACCCAACCCCTCAGCACACACACACACACCACACCCTGCCCTGAACCTGCCTCCCCACCCCACCTCGCACACACACCCCCTGCCCTGAACCTGCCTCCCCACCCCACCCTCAGCACACCACACACCACACACCCGCCCTGACCTGCCCCCCCACCCCACCCTCACACACCACACCACACACACACCCTGCCCTGACCTCCTCCCCACCCCACCCTCAGCACACACACACCACCACCCCACTCCTCCCCACCCCACCTCGCACACACCCCCCCACCCACCTCCTCCCCACACCACCCTCACACCACACACCCTGAACCCCTCCCCCCCACCCCCACACACACCACACCACACCACCCTGCCCGAACCTGCCTCCCCACCCCCCCCTCAGCCCCACACACACACCACCCCACCCCCTCCCCCCCCACCCCCACACCACACACACCCCCCGAACCTGCCTCCCCCCCACCCTCAGCACACACACACCACCACACCCTGCCCTGAACCTGCCTCCCCACCCACCCTCCACCACACACCCACCCTGCCCTGACCTCCTCCCCACCCCACCCCTCACCCACACACAACACAACCCTGCCCTGAACCTGCCTCCCCACCCCACCCTCGCCACACACACACACACACCCCTCCCGAACCCTGCCTCCCCACCCCCACCCTCACACACACACCACACCCCGCCTACCTCCCCCCACCCCCCACCCCACACACACACACCCTGCCCTGAACCCTGCCTCCCCACCCCACCCTCACACACACCACACACCACCACCCTGCCCTGAACCTGCCTCCCCACCCCACCCCACACACACCACACACCCAACCTGCCCCTCCCCACCCCCACCCCAGCACACCACACACACCACACACCCGCCCTGACCGCCTCCCCACCCCACCCTCAGCCACACACCCCACACAACACCACCCCCCTGACCCCCCCCACCCCACCCCTCAGCACACACACACACACCCCTCCCAAACCCCCCCCCCACCCTCAGCACACACCACACACACACCCTGCCCTGAACCTGCCTCCCCACCCCACCCTCAGCACACACACACCACCCCTGCCCTGAACCTGCCTCCCCACCCCACCCTCAGCACACCCACCACACACCCACCCTGCCCTGAACCTGCCTCCCCACCCCACCCTCAGCACACACACACCACACACCCTGCCCTGAACCTGCCTCCCCCACCCCACCCTCGCACACACCACCACACCACCCCCTGCCCGAACCGCCTCCCCACCCCACCCTCACACACCACACCACACCTGCCCTGAACCTGCCTCCCCACCCCACCCCAGCACACACACCACACCACCCTGCCCTGAACCTGCCT
>JAPXFY010000033.1:40253168-40270687 GCA_030674185.1 Monoplex corrugatus
AAAAAAAATTTCCCCCCAAAATTTTCCAAAAAAAAATTAAAAAAAATTTAAAAAAACCCCCCCAAAAAAAAAAAAAAAAAAATTTTAAAAAAAACCCCAAAAAATTTTAAAAAAAAAAAAAAAAAAAACCCAAGAAAAATTTTTTTGGGAAAAAAAAAATTAAAATAAAAAAAACCCCCAAAAATTCCAAAAAAAAGGAAAAAAAAAAAATTTTTTTTTTCCCTTAAAAATTTTTTTTTTTTAAAAAATTTAAAAAAAAATTTAAAACTACCAAAATTTTCAAAAAAAAAAAAAAAAATTAAAAATTTTTTTTTAAAAAAAAAAAGAAAAACCCAAAAAAAAAAAAAAAAAAAAAAAAAAAATTTAAAATTTTTTTTAAAAAAAAAAAAAAATGAAAAAAAAAAAATTTTTTTTTAAAAAAAAAAAAGGAAAAAAAACTTTTAAAATTTTTAAAAAAAAAAACCCATGGGAAAAAAAACCCCCAAAAAAAAATTTTTTTAAAAAAAACACCCCAAAAAAACACACACAAACCCCCCCAAAAAAAAAACCCCCCCTTTTAAAAAAAACCCCCCACCAACCCCAAACCCCCCCAAACCCCCCCCACCCATTTTCCCCCCCCCCCCCAAAAAAAAAAACCCCCCCCCCCCCCCCAAAAAAAACCAAACCCCCAAAAAACACGCCCCCCCAAAAAAAAAACCCCCCCCCCCCAAAACAAAAACCCCCCAAAAAAATTTTTCCCCCCAAAACCCCCCCGTTCCCCAAAACCCCCCCCCCACAAAACAAAACCCCCCCAAAAAAAAATCCCAAAACCCCAAAAACCCCCCACAAAAAAACCCCCCCCCCCCAAAACCCAATTTAAAAAAACCTTCCCCCCCCCCAACCCCCCCCCAAAAATTTTAAAACCCCCCCCCAATTCCCCCCCAAAAAAAACAAAACCCCCAAAAAAACCCAAAAACACAAAAAAAAATTTCAAAAACCCCCCCCCCCCCCCCAAAAAAAAAAAAAAAAAAAAAAAACCCACCCCCCAAGGGCCCCACAATTTAAAAAAAAACCCCCTTTTTTCCCCTTTAAAAAAAAAAAAAAATTTAAAAAACCCCCCCCTTTTAAAAAACAAAAAACCCAAAAAAAAAAAAAAAACCCCCCTTCCCCCCTTAAAAAAAAATTCCAAATTAAAAAAAATTCCCCAAAAAAAAAAAAATTTTAAAAAAACAAAAA
Organism: Monoplex corrugatus; assembly: GCA_030674185.1. Classification (NCBI taxonomy): domain Eukaryota; kingdom Metazoa; phylum Mollusca; class Gastropoda; order Littorinimorpha; family Ranellidae; genus Monoplex; species Monoplex corrugatus. The sequence goes on from JAPXFY010000033.1 coordinate 40,254,384, forward strand.
TTACCAAATTAAAAAAAAAAATTTTTTCCCCCCAAAAAAAAATTTTTTTAAAAAATTTTTAAAAAAAAAAAACCCCGGAAATTTTTAAAAAAATTTTAAAAAAAAAAACCCCCCAAAATTTTTTTAAAAAAAAAAAAAAAACCCCAATTTTTTAAAAAATTTTTTTTTAAAAAAAACCCAAACCCCCCCAACAAAAAAAAATTAAAAGGAAAAAAACCCTTTTTTAAAAAATTCCCCCAAAAAAAAAAATTTTGACCAAAAAAAACAAGGGAAAAAAAAAAACCCCCGCCCTTAAAAAAAAATTTAAAAAAAAAAACCAAAATTATAAAAAAAAACAAATTTTTTAAAAAAAAAAAAATTCGCCTTAAAAAAAGGGTTCCCCTTAAAACCCCCCCTTTTTTAAAAAAGGGTTTTTTAAATTTAAAAAAAAATTCCCCCCCGGGAAAAAAAGGGAAAAAAAAGGGGAAAAAAAAATTTTAAAAAAAAAAAAAAAAACCCCCCCCTTTTTAAAAAAATTCCCCCAAAAAAAAAAACCCCCCCCCCAAAAATTTAAAAAAAAAAAAAAAAAAAAATTTAAAAAAAAAAAAAAAATTAAAAAAAAAAAAGGGTTTTTAAAAAAAAAAACCTTTTTTTTCCAAAAATTTTTTTTCCATTATTTTTTTTAAAAAAAAATTTTTTTTCCAAAAATTTTTGGTTTTTTTTTTCCCCCAAAAAAAAAAAAAAAAATTTTTTTTTTTAAAATTTTTAAAAAAATTTTTTTAAAAAACCCCCAAAAAAAAAAAAAGGGGGAAAAAAAGGGGGGGGGAAAAAAAGAAAGGGGGGAAAGGGGGAATTTTTTTTAAAAAAAAAAAAAAAAAAAAAAAAAACCTTTAAAAAAATTTTAAAAAATTAAAAAACCCCCAAAAAAATTTTTTTTTTTTTAATTTTTAAAAAAAAAAATTTTTCTTTTTCCTTTAAAAAAAAATTAAAAAGGAAAAGGGGAAAAAAATTTTTTTAAAAAAAACCCTTTTTTTGTTTTAAAAAAAAAAGGCCCTTAAAAAAATTTTATTTAAAAATTTTTTTAAAAAAAAAAAAAGGGGTTTTTTGGGAAATTTTTTTTTAAAAAATGGCCCCCCTTTAAATTTTTAAAAAAAACCCCCCCAAAAAAAAAAAGGGGGGGCCCCCCCCCAAAACCCCCAAAAGGGCCCGGGCCCCCCGGGGGGGGGAAAACCCCCCCCCAAAAAAAAAAGGGGGTTAAAAATTTTTTTAAACGCCCGGGCCCCCAAAAAGGGCCCCCATTCCCCCTTCCCAAAAAAAAAAATTTTTTTTCCCCCCCTTTTTCCCCCCCAAAAGGGGGTTTAAAGGGGAAAGGAAAGGGGGAAGGGGGGGGGGGGGTTAAAAAAAAAAGAAAGGGGGTTTTGGGGGGGGTTTTTTTTTTTTTTTTAAAAAAAAAAAAAAATTTTTTTAAAAATTGGAAAAAAAACCCCCCCCCCACCCGGCCCCACCCCCAAAACCTTTTCCCCAAAAAAAAAAAAAAAGGGGCCCCCCTTTTTTTTCCCTTTTTCCCCCCCCACCAAAAAATTTTTAAAAAAAAAAGGGGGGGGGGGGAAAAAATTTTTCCCCCCCAAAAATTTTTCCCAAATTTTTGGCCCCGGGAAAACCCCGGGGGAAAAGGGCCCCCCAAAAACCTTTTTTGGGGGGGGGGTTTTCCCCCCCCTTTTTTTTTAAAAGGGGAAATTTTTGGGGGCCCCCAAAAAAAAACCCCGGGGGCTTTTGGGGGGGTTTTTTTTTTTTTTTTAAAAATTCCCCCCCTTTGGGCCCCGGGGGGGCCTTCCCCCCTTTTTCCAAAAAAAAAGGGGGGGTTTTAAGAAAGGCCCTTTTAAAAACCCCGGAAGGTTTTTGGGGGGGAAAAAAAAATTTTAAAAAAAGGGAAAAAATTTTTTTTGGGCCCAAAAAAACCCCCAAAATTTCCAAAATTTTTTAAAAAAGGGGGGAAACCAAAAAAAACCCCCAAAAAACCCCCCTTTTTTTTTTTTTAGGAAAAAGGGGGGGGAAAAAAAAAGGTTTTTTAAAAAAAAAAAAAAAAGGGGCCCCAAAAAAAAAAAAGGGAAAATTTTTCCCCCAAAAAAAAAACCCTTTTCCAAACACAAAAGGGGGCACCCCGGGGGGGGTTTTTTGGGGGGGGCCCAAAAAAAGGGGGGAAAAAAAGGAAATTTTTTTTAAAACCCAAAAGGGGGGGGGGAAAAAAAAACCCCAAAAAAATTTTTTTTTTTTTTAAAAAATTCCAAAAAAAAAATTTTTAAAAAATTTTTTTTTTTTGGGAAAAAAAAAAAAAAAGGGGGGGGGGTTTTTTAAGGGGGGTTTTAAAAAACCCGTTTAAAAAAATTTTTTTTTTTTGGAAAAAAAAATTTTTTTTTTCCCCCAAACATTTCCCTTTAAAATTCAAAAAAAAAAAAATTTTTTTTTTTTGGGGAAAAATTTTTTTTTTCCCCCCCCCTTTTAAAAAAAAAAGGGGAAAAAAAAAATAAAAAAAAAAAATTTTAAAAAAAGGGGGGGGGGAAATTTAAAAAAAAAAAAAAAAAGGAAAAAAAACCCTTAATTTTTCCCCTTCCCAAAGGGTTTGGGGGGGAAAATTTTTTTTTTCCCTTAAAATTTTTTTTTAAAAAAAAAAAAAAAAGTGGGGGAAAAAAAAATTTTTTTTTTTTAAGTTTATCTTTTTAAAACCCCGGGGGAAAACCTTCCCTTTTTTCCCCCCTTTAAAAAAAAAAAAAAAAATGGGAATTTAATCAACCCTGGGGCAGGTAATTTAAAAAAAATTTAAAAGGGGAAAAGGCCCCAAAAAAATAAAAAATTTTTTTAAAAACCCCCCCCCAAAAGGTTTCCCAAACCCAAACCCAAGGGGTTTTGGGGAAAAAACCCCCCCCCGGGGGGGTTTTTTGGGGGGGGGGGGGGGGGGGGTTTTTTTTCCAAAAATTTTTTTCCCTTTTTTTTTGGGAAAAAAAAACCAAAAAAAACCCCCCCAATTTTTTTTTTCTTTCCCCCCCTTTTTTTTTTTCCCCCTTTTTTAAAAAAAAAAAAAAAAAAACCCCCCCCCCCCCCCCAAAAAAAAAAAATTTGGGGAAAAAAACCCCCAAAAGGGGGGGGGGGTTAAACCCCAAAAAAATTTTTTCCCCCGGGGAAAAAAAAAGGGGGAAAAACCCCCCCCCCCTTTGGGTTCCCCAAAAAAAAAAAGTTAAAAAAAGGGGGGGAAAACCCCCCCGGGGAAAAAACCCCCCAAAAAAAACCCGGGGGAAAAATTTTCCCCCCAAAGGGGAAAAAAAAAAAACCCCAATTTGGGAAAAAAAACCCCCCCCCCCGATGCACTTTGTACCCTAGTCTCGTAGTGACCTCTGTCTTGGTTGGAGAAACGAAATGAACGATGGAGGACAGTGATTGGTCTCGACTTTTCTCAGTTTGACTGGAAAACCAAACCGAACACCTAGTCCTTTGTAAGGGGACGAAAAGCGAGCCGCACCCATGTGCCTTATAGCTGCTCACGCTACAGATCCCACGGCAGTTGAAAATCATGAAGAGCAGGGCGTTGCCTGGCTGCCTTGGTATAAAACATTTGAGAGTTTGATTTCCCAGGTCCCATCCCTTAAAGATCAATTAGCCTTCTTGCCTTTCTGAAGTCTTGGTTAAAAAACAAGCAAACGTGAAAGTGAATACAAAATTGAAGCGAAGGAGGGGATGGGCGCCACCCTCGTGGTGATGGTCCCAGGAAAGTTGAGGTCTCTGCCACATCATTCCCCTACGACCTCAGGGTTCTGGAACTATCTAGGTAGGACCTCAGGACCTGGCCAGCTCGTGGATTTATGTGCAGGCTTAAGGCTTGTGCCATGATCATTCTGGATCTTCTCCATCACATGGCACCTGTGACGTTAGTGCATATGTAATTCATTCCGAGCATGGAGACGTCATCTTGACAATTGAAACCAACTCAAACGTGAATGCACTTTTGCAAGCCCAAAAAGTCAAGCATAGATATACTACACGTCATTATTGAAGGGCCAGGAACGTTTTTGAGTCAATTTTTGAAAGGAGAAATAACCTATTTTCTCTTACTCTTTTCTCCAATTCGTTGCCGTAACTGAATGGATAAGAGCTCAGACAACATTGCAGTTTCCTTTTGGCACGTGTTTGGGGATTTGCCGATTTGCAATGGGCGGCCCAAGGAAGACAATTTCCACACGAAATTGTCGAATCTTCAGCAGGGTCTCTCTGACGACGCAGGCAAGGTAGCGACAAAATTCGCTTTGCACGTGCAAGGCAAGCCCTTTTTGAACACTACTCCAGCCAAAGTTGCCCGCAGACGAGGATAAAAAGGACCCGTTCTTGGTTCGTTTTAACCATGCTTGCAAGACGACTGATGACGGATGAGCAGCGGGGGAGAGCCCTCGCTCTGCTTGATGAAGGCCTAGCGCAGCGGGAAGTTGCTAGACGACTTGAAGTGTCGCATTCCACAATCCAGAGACTGCTGGAGCGCTTCAATGAGACTGGAGCAGTCCAGGAAAGGCGTCACACGGGTCGACCCAGAGTAACGACAAGACAGCAAGACCGCTACCTTGCCCTCTCCGTCCTGAGGGAAAGGGCATCCACTGCGGTGACCTTGAGGGGTCAGCTGAGGGACGCAACAGGTGCTAACATCAGCTGCAGCACGGTGAGAAGACGGCTACATGAGGCAAACTTGAGGTCACGGAGACCGGCCGTCCGACCCGTGCTGTCACCGGTCAACAGAGTGCGCCGCATGACCTGGGCCAGGGAGCACGTGACCTGGACAAGGCAACAGTGGGCCCGGGTCTTGTTTTCGGATGAGTCCAGGTTCACCCTGACCTTTAACGATGGCCGGGCTCGGGTGTGGCGACGTCAAGGGGAGAGGTTCGCTGACGCCACTGTCCAAGAGCATAACCGGTACGGCGGCGGGTCGGTGATGGTGTGGGGTGGCATGAGCCGTGGTACCCGGACCCCCCTGCTCCCCATTGACGGCATCCTGAACGGGGTCCGGTACCGGGACGAGGTTCTGGCGGCCGTGGCACTGCCTGCGCTTGTGGACCTTGGTCAAGGCGCCATCTTCCAGGACGACAATGCACCTGCGCATCGAGCACGCCTTGTGACCGACTTCCTGGAGCAGCATGAAGTCGTCCGTATGGCCTGGCCAGCGTGCTCACCTGACCTGAACCCAATTGAACACCTCTGGGATGTGCTCGGGAGGCGCATCAGGGACAACCACCCCCCACCGGGCACCCTGGCCAGGCTGGTCGACATCCTGCAGATCGAGTGGGCGGCCATCCCTCAGGACACACTCCGTACCCTTGTGGGGTCGATGCATCGGCGCTGTGAAGCATGCATCCAGGCTCGGGGCGGACACACGCGATATTGAAAACAGATTGGCCAAATCTGACACTTTCTGTTTTTTGAAAAGGGGGGGATGTTCCTTTAAATGCATGTGCTGTTCACTAATGGGTCATTGTGCTAATTTCTTTTTCCAAAACAGGTGTGGAAATGATGAAATAAAACATAGAATCAATTCTAAACATTGTCAATTATTTCAACTTAAAATTAGAGAGGAAGGAAGAAGTGGCCCTTAAATTATGATTAGGAGTATATATTGCGAACACAGTCTCAGCTAAGATGGTCTGGACATTTCGTGCGCATGCAGGATAACGGGCTACCAAAGCAGCTTTTCTAAAGTGAACTGATATAGGGCTGTCGACCAAGAGGACGGCCAAAGCTTTGCTACAAAGACACCCTGAACAAAATCCCCCCCAGAAATGTGAGATTGACGAAGAACAATGGGAAATTATGGCCACAAACATGTCTGAATGGAGACAAGTTATTCACAAGGGAACAGAAGCTTATGAAAATGAAAGACGAAGCAGCCAAGCGGAAAAGCGTGCAGCAATACAGGCCAGAACCAACTGTGCAGAGCGTTCCATCGAGTGTCCATCTAGTGTGCATCAGACTTTGGCCCGAGATCCCACATGAGGGTACGCAAATAAAGTGCTAGGTTGGACTTTATCGACCACACACACCCTCATTCATACATGCAATCCCCCTTTCTCACACACAATCATTTCTCCCTCCCCCCACCTGGGACAAACAGCTACAGAATGTCCCCGCTGTCTTGCTGAGAAGAAAATATTTAAAACAAGAAAGGTAACTCTCCTTTGCTTCCGTAACAGTGTTGTCATGGGTGTTGAAAGTCCTGAGCAGCGTGTCTTAGGTCGTCACTTGTTAACGGTTCTTTCACTTGGTCAATGGCTTCTGTCTCTCTGCCTTCATACAGTAATCAGCCGACTATTGCTGGTACTATTTTTGTTTAAAGCCCAACTGACTGCGTAGAGGCATATCAGGGTATAACCATTTCACAACACACACCATACTTCAATATGAAAAAAAGGAAAAAACTAAGTACACATATCAATGCATCCACGCACTATCATCCAAACTGATGACATTGGCATTCAGCACACCGTCCTATTTATCACACACGGGATTAAAAAACCCTGAATACACATTTACACGTAACTAAGGACGCTAAAACACAAACTGGCCTTGGTTACCTAAAATTGTTTCTGCATATCATTTCCATGGAGCCAAAAATGCACTTAATACGTGTACCCAATTAGGATTGACTGTACCGAACACGTACAGGTGAATGGGCCAGCAAGGCAGAAAATGATAAAATAAAGGAGCAAGGCAGAAAGAACATTTCAAGAAAGTGGAGATACTATCTCTACTGAAAGAGCATCTGGCATCCCCATTGCGGGATCAGCCGACTACAGTACCGACATATTTACATTTAAGTTCATCGAGTGTTGTTTTTGTTGTTGTGGAGGGAAGGAGGGGGGTACGCGTGATATGTGAAATCCAGGGGTACAGTAATTACGTTGTCTTCAACTTCTCTCAACAATTTAAAGTTTCCAACATTCGCCACGATAATCAATATCAATGCTAAATTTTCTTCATCTATTTGTACACCTCTTTTTAAAATGGGCGTGAACTTCTGTGATTTTTTGACAGTTCCAACAATCGTGTCATGACCAAACGTCAGCCCCTGACCATTAATCTCATACATGGTTAAGGTTAGAGCGGCTGTTAGGGTTAGTAGTGGTTAAGGTTACGGCAGACAACTTTTCGGGTTAGATTCGGTGCCACATTTGGTCATGCACAATCGTCAGAAACAGACATTTCCTTGACACAACCAGAACAGTATTGTACACACATAATAGCAATATTAATTATAGGAATGTTTTCCATGTCAGCTGGCTTTGTACACTAGCTCGAGATCAGAATGTTGAATTGTGTGAAATTCGGTCATGTACGTTTATCTGAATGTTCATTTTTCTTCCATACTGGATGCTTAAAATCGAAAGATGGTGTACTTATCATGAAAAAGACAAAATGTTAGATGGGAAGAGTACATCAAAGACCTTTGACGATGACAGAAACGCAGAACACATAAGAACGTTGAAGGACCACCCATAATAAAAACTGAAGTTAGAGCATCACTGAAAAAGACGAAACCAGGAAAAGCCCAAGGACCAGACAATATTACAGAGATGATTGAAGCCCTGTAGGAATTCGGTATTGAAAAATAACAGTTCTCCTAAATGAAATTCATGACACCAGAAAAATCCCCAAAGACTGTCAAAATCAATTTTCATTGCACTTCAAACTAGCAAAAAAAAAAAAAAAGATATAGAATGCGAACCCCATTGTACAATCAGCTTGATGAGTCATGTAACAAAAATCTTATTAATAATCATGAAGACAAGGAACAGAATCAAAAGAGAAATAGCAGAACAATGGACTTGTGGAAGGAATAGGAATTATCAATGCCATATACATCCCAAGAGGCATCATACAGAGGTCAGTCGAGTTGAATAACCAGTTTTGAATAGGGATTTATATTTATGCATTGTTGATTATACCAAGGCTTTCGATCGGGCAAGACATGAACTGATCAAGCAGCCAGAAAAAAACTCAATACTGATGGAACATGTATTGTGAACAAATAGCAATGAGAATAGAAAACGATATAAGCCCTTTGCAAAATATTAAAAGAGGAGTCAGGCAAGGGTGTGTTCTGTCACCAGATTTGTTTTCACTTTACAGCAAAACTATCATGACAAACCTAGAATACCCTGGATTCAAGGTTGGAGGAAAAATAACATTCGTTACGCAGATGACACCGTGCTAACTGTGGAAAATAAAAGGGACCTACAAAACCTTGTGAATATAATAGAAATATAAAGCAAAAATAAAGGACTGGAGCTAAATAGCAAGAAAACTGAAGTCATGGTAATCAGTAAAAAACATGAAATACCCTGAAAAAAATAACAGCAAATGGCACAACTTTGAGACAGGTTGATAAGTGTAAATATCTGGGAACAATCATCTCAGACAGCAGATGCACATCAGAAATTGCCAGCAGAAGTGGCCAAACCAAAACAGCATTCAATAAGATGAAAAACATTCTCACCAACAAATGCCTATCAATTAACATTAGGAAGAAAGTTCTTGAATGTTATATAGAACCATACCGTTATACGGTTGTGAGGTGTGGACAGTCAACACGCAAAGCCAGAACACGATTGAGGCAGCCGAGATGTGGTTTCCAAGAACGCCGAGAGTTCCATGGACAGCATAGAAAAGAAACGAAACAATCTTGATGGAGGCAGACAAGATCACTGATAAGATTCGGAAAGGACAAGCAACATTTATAGGCCTTTTCACGAGGAAAGGGGTATTAAAGCACCTGGTCACAACAGGAAAGCTTGAGGGAAACAGAACACCAGGTAGAAAACATTGGACAGACTTCCAGGGTGGCCAAGGACAGAGGGTGGAAGATGTGCTTGCGGTGACATGGGATAGATGCACATGAAGGGCCATGATCACCAACGCCATGTGGCAGGGCACATGATAATCCCAAAGTTTACACGCAAAAGCAGCAGACTAAATTTGAAACATTACAAGTGCAAATAGATGCAGCAGCCATTTGAATATTATCAATAACACTAACACGAAGTGCTGTCTGTGGTAAAGACATCCGGACTTTCACACTGAAAAACAGTTATAATTATATGCTTATTATCAATATTATTCTAATTATCATTACTGCCATTATTATAATCATTGTCATCATTATCATAAAATCATTAGCACAGCCAAGTTCTCACAACTATATCAGGGCTAACAGATGCCTAAGTACAAATTAATAGTGTTCAAATAATGATACTGTTACTATTACTACTACTACTAATAATAATACTTGATCTTTGTGGGGAAAGACATCCCACATGGTATATATACATAATATATATATATATATATATATATATATATATATATATATATATACACACACACACATATACATATATATATATATATACACATACACACACACACATATACATTTTATATACATATACATATGATCGACTACTGTGGTCGATCAAGTCCAACCTAGCACTTTGTTTACATTCATGTGGGATCTCAGGCCAAAGTCTGATGCACACAGGCGGCCGCATACTGGACACTCAATGGAACGCTCTGCACAGTTGGTTCTGGCCTTTATTGCTGCACGCTTTTCCACTTGACTGCTTGTCTTTCATTTTCTCAAGCTTCTGTTCCCTTGCGAATAGCTTGCCTCCATTCAAACATGTTTGTGGCCATGATTTTCCATTGTTCATCAATGTCACATTTCTGGAGGGATTTTTTAGGGTGTCTTTGTAGCGAAGCTTTGGCTGTCCTCTTGGTCGATGGCCCTTTGTCAGTTCACCGTAGAAGAGCTGCTTTGGAACCCCTTATCCTGCATGCGCACGAGATGTCCAGATCATCTTAGCTGAGACTGTTAGCAGTGCATCTATGTTTGGTATCTTGGCTTGCAAAAGTACATGCACGTTAGCGACTGCTGTACCATTTGATGTTTAAGATACGTCAGAGGCAGCGCTGGTGACACTGATCTAGTAGCTTGACATGCCTGCGGTAGAAAGTCCAGGACTCATCAATACAGCAAGGCAGTCAGGACTACTGCTCTGTATACTGCGCACTTCGTCTTCAGTTTCAAGCCCCTTTTGTTCCATACTCACGCGTGGAGTCTGCCATAGGAAGCACTTGCCTTTGCGATGCGGTTTACTGCCCTACATGTTTGTGAGGGGGGTTGGCGCTAGATGCCATGCGCATATATAAGTTGCTGTTGTTTGTGCACAGCCTCAGCAACTCTCTCCACCTGCCTCCACAAGTCCAGGGCAAACCGAAGAAAGACAGCTGTTCTCATAGGAGAGACAGATGGCTGAATATCAGATGGCAAGTGGCAGCATATGGCCAAAACCACAAGCAGTGCTTTGTGGCAATGCCCTTTATGCAGTATGTGGCTGCGGGATTTTCTGTCTGGGTTTACTCCCATAGCCTTTCCCCACCCAAGGGGTAACCCACAAGGCAGCGTAAACAGGCACAGGTCGTAATGTCTACTGTCATACTGTAGCAGAGACTTTGCTCTGACCTGATATACATGTACACATGGTAAATCTGGCTAAATACTGTCTGCAAATATCAGTACATTTAATGATTTCAACACAAACTTTTTTTTCTGCAGCTTTTATGTTCACTACCTCTATTCGGCGACAATCACTCATGCACGTTCATGTGTGTTCGTTATTTCTTTTAACGTCTATTCACATACGTGCTTTTAGACGGGGAAAAAAAAAGAAAAAAAGGTGCGTATGGAATGAATGAATCTATGTAATCATGAAGGCATTGTATCAATTAAGGTAACAATTAAGGTAACATCAAACAAATTAACGAACAAAGGAAAAACAATCAGAACATTATATCAGTCAGGCTTCATCGGATTTCTCGGGGCTGTAACAGGTATAAAACAACTGGGCTGAATCAAAGGAAACGACCTACAGGACTGTGCAGTAAACGCCTAGCAGTGTGTAAATACAGAGTGAAATCAGTATGTTTCTGTTTTAAGTTTGTAAATGACTCAGGGAAATAAGGTCGCATTCGCTGATGTTCATGTTCATGTGTACTGGCCATAATATTGATATATGTATGTCTATCGATGAACGTTTTTGACCATGTTTTCCTGTGTAAGTACATACACACTGACATAAAAAGTTTGATCAGGGAGAGAGGGGACCTACAAAAACTCAAAAACCCCAACTGTTCCAGCGTGTGAGAAGAAATCTTTCAGATGATTCCTAACTCTTCCACCAGAGGACAAAAGAATGAAAAAGATGGGTCATGGTATTGATCTCCCTTTGGCGGTTGTTACTTTTTGTTTAAACCCAGCCGACTGCGTAGTCATATCAAGGCTATAACCGTATCAAAACATGTTCAATATTTCAATAAGGGAAAAAAGACAAGAAAATTAAGTACACATATCAATGCATTTGCGGATTTTATCTCAGGAGATGCCCCTGGCGTGACCATTCCATTCAATTTATCACACGGGGAAGTTTAAAAAAAACAGACCTGAATACAAACATACTAAGAACTCTTGAACGTAAAAAAAAAAAAAAACGGGCCTGAATTGTCTAAAATTGCTTCCGCATGTCTCATTTGCCCAGAGCCAAAAATGCATTTAATATTGTTATTGATATTTTTGTTTAAAGCCCAGTCGACTGCGTAGAGCCATATCAGGGCTATAACCTCTTCAAAACGTATACAATACTTCAACAGGAAAAAAAGTAAAGTACACATAATGCATTCGCGCACATAATCTACGGAGATGACCCTGGCGTTGACTACTCTAATTTATCGCACATGGGATTTAAAAATAAACATACCCGAATACAAATGTATACATAAGGACAAAAAAACAAACATAAACAGGCGTAAATAATCTAAAATTGCTTCCATATATCTCATTTCCCTAAAGCCAAAAACGCACACAGTTCATGTGCTCAAATATCAATCCTAAGAGAAAGTACGTAACGCTTTATTGAACACATACAGGTGAATGGACCAGCAAGGCAGAAAAATGGGAAGAAATGACAAAGCAAAGAAACAAGGCTGAAACAATGAGTGATAGCAAAGAGGAAATTTCTAGCACAGAATTTCCTTAAACTGGAGATACTATTTATACTGAAAGAGTCCCCGGCATCCCCATTGGGGATGCACTTTATGTGCCCAATTAACCCTCACAGGAAGTACGTAAGTAAGACTTTATCGAACACATACAAGTGAATGGACCAGCAAGGCAGAAAACGATGGGAAGAAATGACAAAGCAAAGGAGCAAGGTAGAAACACAAAGTGATAGAAAACCGGAAACTTCTAGCACAGAATTTCCAAAAGTTGGGAATACTGTTCATACTGAAATGGTCCCCGGCATCCCCATGGGGCTGGCGGGGGGGGGGGGGGGGGCATATGCGAGTGTCCTGCCCTCCTTGACCTCAAAGATCACACAGCAGTAGGTCTGTCATCACAGTAACTCATAGGTTCAGGACATGTAACCAACCTTGTTTCTTGACTTCAATCTTAACCCACAACACTAAAAACTGACCTGTCCGCTGCCTATCTTAATATTTCCATCATTCTGGTGGTGTTAGCTTAGTGTTTGATAGGTCCACTGGCCTGTTGGCTGCCTATCTTAATATTTCCATCATTCTGGTGGTGTTAGCTTAGTGTTTGATAGGTCCACTGGCCTGTTGGCTGCCTATCTTAATGTTTCCATCATCCTGGTGGTGTTAGCTTAGTGTTTGATAGGTCCACTGGCCTGTTGGCTGCCTATCTTAATGTTTCCATCATTCTGGTGGTGTTAGCTTAGTGTTTGATAGGTCCACTGGCCTGTTGGCTGCCTATCTTAATATTTCCATCATTCTGGTGGTGTTAGCTTAGTGTTTGATAGATCCACTGGCCTGTTGGCTGCCTATCTTAATATTTCCATCATTCTGGTGGTGTTAGCTTAGTGTTTGATAGGTCCACTGGCCTGTTGGCTGCCTATCTTAATGTTTCCATCATTCTGGTGGTGTTAGCTTAGTGTTTGATAGGTCCACTGGCCTGTTGGCTGCCTATCTTAATATTTCCATCATTCTGGTGGTGTTAGCTTAGTGTTTGATAGGTCCACTGGCCTGTTGGCTGCCTATCTTAATGTTTCCATCATTCTGGTGGTGTTAGCTTAGTGTTTGATAGGTCCACTGGCCTGTTGGCTGCCTATTTTAATGTTTCCATCATGCTGGTGGTGTTAGCTTAGTGTTTGATAGGTCCACTGGCCTGTTGGCTGCCTATCTTAATGTTTCCATCTTTCTGGTGGTGTCAGCTTAGTGTTTGATAGGTCCCTTCTCCCCTTTCAAGACCTTGCCAGCTCACAGGGCTCAGGAAGACTGTCAGATAACAGCTGGCAGCTTTGGGGGAGCACATATGGAGTTTTCTGAGCACGGTGAATCCCTCTGAAATCACTAAATGTCACTGAACACTGGGTCTGCAATCACCTAAATTAAAATGGTCAAGTCATGTTATTATTCCTCCTTTCCTGCAATCCTTATCCTTAAACGCTACCGAGTACAGTGGGTTCTTGCTTTAGCGATTCGTTTCCCAAGTAGAACGAAACTGGATGATTTTTTTGGCTTGACACCGGTTCAGAGATTGCTGAAATTAAAGTTCTACTCAAAAGGTCAATTAAGACACACCCTCCCGCTAAGAAAAAAAGATGTCCTGAATGCAATCATGCATATACATATGTATATACACATATGTATTATGTATACCTCATATATATATATATATATATATACACACATATATACATGTGTGCGTATAGCTATACATACACATCCATACATTATATATATATATATATATATTATGCATCTGTATGTATATATACATATACACATACATATACATCTATATATTATACATATATACACATATATATATATACACATATATACATTGTATACATATATATATATACACACACACATATATATATACTATACGTCATTATTGAAGGGCCAGGAACGTTTTTGAGTCAATTTTTGAAAGGAGAAATAACCTATTTTCTCTTACTCTTTTCTCCAATTCGTTGCCGTAACTGAATGGATAAGAGCTCAGACAACATTGCAGTTTCCTTTTGACACGTGTTTGGGGATTTGCCGATTTGCAATGGGCGGCCCAAGGAAGACAATTTCCACACGAAATTGTCGAATCTTCAGCAGGGTCTCTCTGACGACGCAGGCAAGGTAGCGACAAAATTCGCTTTGCACGTGCAAGGCAAGCCCTTTTTGAACACTACTCCAGCCAAAGTTGCCCGCAGACGAGGATAAAAAGGACCCGTTCTTGGTTCGTTTTAACCATGCTTGCAAGACGACGGATGACGGATGAGCAGCGGGGGGAGAGCCCTCGCTCTGCTTGATGAAGGCCTAGCGCAGCGGGAAGTTGCTAGACGACTTGAAGTGTCGCATTCCACAATCCAGAGACTGCTGGAGCGCTTCAATGAGACTGGAGCAGTCCAGGAAAGGCGTCACACGGGTCGACCCAGAGTAACGACAAGACAGCAAGACCGCTACCTTGCCCTCTCCGTCCTGAGGGAAAGGGCATCCACTGCGGTGACCTTGAGGGGTCAGCTGAGGGACGCAACAGGTGCTAACATCAGCTGCAGCACGGTGAGAAGACGGCTACATGAGGCAAACTTGAGGTCACGGAGACCGGCCGTCCGACCCGTGCTGTCACCGGTCAACAGAGTGCGCCGCATGACCTGGGCCAGGGAGCACGTGACCTGGACAAGGCAACAGTGGGCCCGGGTCTTGTTTTCGGATGAGTCCAGGTTCACCCTGACCTTTAACGATGGCCGGGCTCGGGTGTGGCGACGTCAAGGGGAGAGGTTCGCTGACGCCACTGTCCAAGAGCATAACCGGTACGGCGGCGGGTCGGTGATGGTGTGGGGTGGCATGAGCCGTGGTACCCGGACCCCCCTGCTCCCCATTGACGGCATCCTGAACGGGGTCCGGTACCGGGACGAGGTTCTGGCGGCCGTGGCACTGCCTGCGCTTGTGGACCTTGGTCAAGGCGCCATCTTCCAGGACGACAATGCACCTGCGCATCGAGCACGCCTTGTGACCGACTTCCTGGAGCAGCATGAAGTCGTCCGTATGGCCTGGCCAGCGTGCTCACCTGACCTGAACCCAATTGAACACCTCTGGGATGTGCTCGGGAGGCGCATCAGGGACAACCACCCCCCACCGGGCACCCTGGCCAGGCTGGTCGACATCCTGCAGATCGAGTGGGCGGCCATCCCTCAGGACACACTCCGTACCCTTGTGGGGTCGATGCATCGGCGCTGTGAAGCATGCATCCAGGCTCGGGGCGGACACACGCGATATTGAAAACAGATTGGCCAAATCTGACACTTTCTGTTTTTTGAAAAGGGGGGGATGTTCCTTTAAATGCATGTGCTGTTCACTAATGGGTCATTGTGCTAATTTCTTTTTCCAAAACAGGTGTGGAAATGATGAAATAAACATAGAATCAATTCTAAACATTGTCAATTATTTCAACTTAAAATTAGAGAGGAAGGAAGAAGTGGCCCTTAAATTATGATTAGGAGTATATATATATATACACACACATATATACACACACACATATATATACACACACACATATATATATATATACACACACACACACACATATATATACATATACACACACACACACATATATATATATATATATATATATACACATATATATATATACACACATATATATACATATATATATATATATATATATATACATATTTTATATATATACATTATATATATATATACGAAAACACACACGTGCAGACATATATACACATATACTGATGTACATGTAGGTATACATAATTATATATACATATACATACACACATATATATATACACACATTATGTATATATGTATGGAACCAACGTGATGGTCCACACTTTGTCAAAATTAGTCCATAAAAGACCAAAAATTGATTGTTGTTCTAATTGTACGTCCTCCCATAACTCGGTTACATGTACACATGTTGATACTGAGGACCAACCTGATACTTCAACACTCGTTACATGTACACATGTTGATACTGAGGACCAACCTGATACTTCAACACTCAGTTACATGTACACATGTTGATACTGAGGACCAACCTGATACTTCAACACTCAGTTACATGTACACATTTGATACTGAGGACCAACCTATACTTCAACACTCAGTTACATGTACACATGTTGATACTGAGGACCAACCTGATACTTCAACTCAGTTACATGTACACATGTTGATACTGAGGA
>JAPXFY010000033.1:40270787-40288287 GCA_030674185.1 Monoplex corrugatus
TGAATTCTATACTACTCTCCACCATCTTCTGGACACTCATGCTCCAGCCACAACCCGTCTTTTACCTGACCGCCCCCCTACCCCCTGGCTCACTCATGAGATTGCCTGTGCAAAACGTGCCCGCCGCAGAGCAGAGCGCCGCTGGCGCAAATCCAAACTCACTGTACACAGGCAACTTTTCCAAGCCTCTAAAACAAAAGTATCCACCCTCATTGCATCAGCAAAAACAAGCTATTTCCAAACCAAAATCCTGAATGCCTCTTCTTCAAAAGAACTCTTTACAACCATGAATCATCTCCTTGGCACACGAAAAGATTTACCTCTCCCAACAAAACATACAAATGAAGAACTCCCATCTGTATTCTCCAACTATTTCACCACCAAAATACAAACTCTTCTTGACAGGCTTGACAGGACACCCTGTCAACCATGCCCACCTGACCCTTCCTTCTCTGGCACACCTCTTACTACTTTTACCCCAGTCTCACAAGAAGAAATTCTCAACACAATCAGATCCATGTCGTTCAAAACCTGCGAACTGGATCCTCTTCCAGGTTCTCTCTACTCCGACTGTCTCCCTACTCTCCTCCCCATTCATCACTGACATCATCAACACTTCTCTTCAAACTGGAACTGTCTCAGATTCTTTCAAGTCTGCTATTGTTCACCCTCTCCTCAAGAAACACAATTTAGATCCAAATGAACTGAAAAATTACCGGCCTATCTCTAATCTCTCTTTCTTGTCAAAACTCCTTGAAAAAGTCGTCCTCAACCAGCTGAATTCTCACCTGTCTGCCAACAATCTCCTCAATCCTTTCCAGTCAGCCTACCACCAGTGCCATAGCACTGAAACTGCCCTACTACACATTCTCAACAATCTCCTCCTTGCAACTGATACTGGCAAAGTCTCTCTCCTCACACTTCTTGATCTGTCTGCAGCCTTTGATACCATTGATCATGGTATTCTCCTTTCTAGACTTCATCATACTTTTGGCATCTCTGACATTGCTCTGTCTTGGTTCACTTCATACCTATCCAACAGAAAACAAACCGTTCTCATCAATGGCACTTACTCTCAACCTGCATACCTGACCTGTGGTGTTCCACAAGGATCTGTCCTTGGCCCTGTTCTTTTCACTCTTTACACCTCCCCCCTGTCCACCATCATCAACTCCCATTCTATAAAACACCACTTCTATGCTGATGACACCCAACTTCAAGACAGTGACTCACCTGATAATATACAGCGCCTGTTGACTCGCACCACTGAGTGTTACTCGGACATTAAGAACTGGATGACACACAATAGACTTCAGCTTAATGACGACAAAACAGAAGCTATCCTCATTGGCATCCGTCAGAAACTTTCTCAGCTGCCTCCTCTTTCTCTCCCATTATGTAACACATCAGTCCCAATTTCTGATTCAGCTAAAAACCGTGGTGTCTGCATTGACTCTACCCTCTCCATGAACAACTTTGTTTCTCAAACTGCCAGATCCTGCTACTATCATCTCCATCGTATAAGGCTGATCAGGAAGTATCT
The DNA here is from genome assembly GCA_030674185.1 of Monoplex corrugatus. NCBI lineage: Eukaryota > Metazoa > Mollusca > Gastropoda > Littorinimorpha > Ranellidae > Monoplex > Monoplex corrugatus. The sequence goes on from JAPXFY010000033.1 coordinate 40,272,331, forward strand.
CTCTGTCGAAACAACTGCAAAAACTCGTTCTCTCCTTCATAATGTCTCGCATTGACTATTGCAATTCACTCCTGTCTGGTCTTCCTGCCTCCACTATTCACATCCTACAGCGCATTCAAAACAATGCTGTACGCCTTGTACTCAAAAAGAAAAAAGCTGACCACATATCTCCTCTCCTGGCACAACTTCACTGGCTCCCTGTATCAAAGCGCATACAGTACAAACTAGACACCATGTGCTACAAAAGCCTCAATAACGCAGCCCCCGATTACCTGTCAAGCCTACTTGAGATCTATGTTCCCTCACGTACCCTCCGCTCTGCCTCTGATCCTCTGACTTTTCGCTTTCCACGCACTAAGCTCAATACCTATGGTCCACGAGCCTTCTCTGTTTCTGGTCCACTCTCCTGGAACAAACTTCCTCTCTCAGTCCGTCAGCAACCTACTTTTGTCTCCTTCAAGTCCGCTCTCAAAACTCACCTTTTCTCCTCCGCATAAAATCCTAACCTCACTCAACCCCCCCCCCCCCCCCCCTCTGCAGCCTGTCTCCGCTCGGAGGAATCACATGGTTATAATATATAATTGTATATGCTATGCTCTCTATAATTTTCCATTGCTTTTATTCTTGCTTTTATTGCTTTTATTCTTTCTCCCATTTATAGCCATGCGTGTGTGTGGTGTGTGTGTGTGTGTGTGTGGTGTGTGTGTGGTGCGTGCGTGTGTGTGCGTGCGTGCGTGCGTGCGTGCTTGGTGTGTGTCTGCTTCAGCGCTTAGATTTGATTTTTTTTTTTATCATGATTTTGCGCTATATAAATATTGTAATTATTATATATTATTATTACATACATACGTACGCACATGCATACATAATAATTACAATATTTATATAGCGCAAAATCTCAACAAAATCAAATCCAAGCGCCTAAAAGACACACACGCACACACGCACACACGCACGCACGCTCACACACGCACACACACACACACACACACACACACATACACACACACACATACACACACACACGCATGGCCACAAATGGGGAGAAAGAATAAAAGCAATAAAAGCAAGAATAAAACCAATGGAAAACCACAGAGAGCACATCATATACAATTATATATTAAAACAAAGTGATTCCCCTCCGAGCGGAGACAGGCTGCAGAGGGGGGTTGAGTGAGGTTAGGATTTTATGCAGAGGAGAAAAGATGAGTTTTGAGAGCGGACTTGAAGGAGGCAAAAGTAGGTTGCTGACGGACTGAGAGAGGAAGTTTGTTCCAGGAGAGTGGACCAGAAACAGAGAAGGCTCGTGGACCATAGGTATTGAGCTTAGTGCGTGGAAAGCGAAAAGTCAGAGGATCGGAGGCAGAACGGAGGGTACGTGAGGGAACATAGATCTCAAGTAGGCTTGACAGGTAATCGGGAGCTGCGTTATTGAGGCTTTTGTAGCACATGGTGTCTAGTTTGTACTGTATGCGCTTTGATACAGGGAGCCAGTGAAGTTGTGCCAGGAGAGGAGATATGTGGTCAGCTTTTTTCTTTTTGAGTACAAGGCGTACAGCATTGTTTTGAATGCGCTGTAGGATGTGAATGGTGGAGGCAGGAAGACCAGACAGGAGTGAATTGCAATAGTCAATGCGAGACATTATGAAGGAGAGAACGAGTTTTGCAGTTGTTTCGACAGAGAGATACTTCCTGATCAGGCTTATACGATGGAGATGATAGTAGCAAGATCTGGCAGTTTGAGAAACAAAGTTGTTCATGGAGAGGGTAGAGTCAATGCAGACACCAAGGTTTTTAGCTGAATCAGAAATTGGGACTGATGTGTTACATAATGGGAGAGAAAGAGGAGGCAGCTGGGAAAGTTTCTGACAGGTGCCAATGAGGATAGCTTCTGTCTTGTCGTCATTAAGCTGAAGTCTATTGTGTGTCATCCAGTTCTTAATGTCCGAGTAACACTCAGTGGTGCGAGTCAACAGGCGCTGTATATTATCAGGTGAGTCACTGTCTTGAAGCTGGGTGTCATCAGCATAGAAGTGGTGTTTTATAGAGTGGGAGTTGATGATGGTGGACAGGGGGGAGGTATAAAGAGTGAAAAGAACAGGGCCAAGGACAGATCCTTGTGGAACACCACAGGTCAGGTATGCAGGTTGAGAGTAAGTGCCATTGATGAGAACAGTTTGTTTTCTGTTTGATAAATACGAAGTGAAAAAGGAGAGAGCAATGTCAGAGATGCCAAAAGTATGATGAAGTCTAGAAAGGAGAATACCATGGTCAATGGTATCGAAGGCTGCAGACAAATCAAGGAGTGTGAGGAGAGAGACTTTGCTAGTATCAGTTGCAAAGAGGAGATTGTTGAGAATGTGTAGTAGGGCAGTTTCAGTGCTATGGCACTGGCGGTAGGCTGACTGGAAAGGATTGAGGAGATTGTTGGCAGACAGGTGAGAGTTCAGCTGGTTGAGGACGACCTTTTCAAGGAGTTTTGACAAGAAAGAGAGATTAGAGATAGGCCGGTAATTTTTCAGTTCATTTGGGTCTAAATTGTGTTTCTTGAGGAGAGGGTGAACAATAGCAGACTTGAAAGAATCTGGGACAGTTCCAGTTTGAAAAGAAGTGTTGATGATGTCAGTGATGAATGGGAGGAGAGTAGGGAGACAGTCGGAGTAGAGAGAACCTGGAAGAGGATCCAGTTCGCAGGTTTTGAACGACATGGATCTGATTGTGTTGAAAATTTCTTCTTGTGAGACTGGGGTAAAAGTAGTGAGAGGTGTGCCAGAGAAGGAAGGGTCAGGTGGGCATGATTGACAGGGTGTCCTGTCAAGCCTGTCACGAAGAGTTTGTATTTTGGTGGTGAAATACTTGGAGAATACAGATGGGAGTTCTTCATTTGTATGTTTTGTTGGGAGAGGTAAGTCTTTTCGTGTGCCAAGGAGATGATTCATGGTTGTAAAGAGTTCTTTTGAAGAAGAGGCATTCAGGATTTTGGTTTGGAAATAGCTTGTTTTTGCAGATGCAATGAGGGTGGATACTTTTGTTTTAGAGGCTTGGAAAAGTTGCCTGTGTACAGTGAGTTTGGATTTGCGCCAGCGGCGCTCTGCTCTGCGGCGGGCACGTTTTGCACAGGCAATCTCATGAGTGAGCCAGGGGGTAGGGGGGCGGTCAGGTAAAAGACGGGTTGTGGCTGGAGCATGAGTGTCCAGAAGATGGTGGAGAGTAGTATAGAATTCATCGGCAAGGTTATGTGACTTTTCAGAAAGGAGACGGGAGGCATCAGATGAAAATGTGGAGAGGTCGATAGATTTGAGATTGCGTCGAGTCACTGTGCGCGTGGTACGGGAAGGAGGAGAAATGTCAAGAGAACAGAGAATTGCAGAGTGATCAGATGGAAGGGCTGAAGTTAGACGGGTAGAAAGAACTAAGCAGTTGTCAGTAGCGGAATTGTGGTGATCACGAGAAATGATCCAGTCAAGAATGTGACCTTTTTGATGGGTTGGTTCAAAAATGTGTTGAGTCATATTGTGATTGGACAGAGAGTTGATGATATGTCTTGTGTCATAACGGTGAGTGTTGTCATAGTGGACATTGATGTCACCTAGAATGATGAGATTTCCAGGTAAGAGGCAGTAGTGGTCAAGCAGTTGGTCAAAGTCAGAGAGAAACGTGGATGTGGTGAGTTTGTTGGCAGAGCTAGGTGGAGGTCGATAGACACAAGTACATACACACTCATATGCTTCCACACAAGCACATACACACTCATATGCATGCACACACAGACATGTACACAGACACACAGACACACACAGACACAGACACACACACACACACATATGCACGCGCACACTCACACTTGTAAACACGCACACACACACAAACAAACACACACACAGGTGCACACCACACATACACACACACACATCGCACGCACGCACACATACACACACACACACACTCACACACGACACACACACACACACACAACACACACACATACACACACATACACATACACACACATACACACACACACATCGCACGCACGCACACATACACACACACGCACACACTCACACACCACACACACACACAACACACACACACACACACACACACACACACACATACACAAACGTTGTTTTACTGTAGTGTATGAATCAGTCAGTCTGTTATGTCATCTGTTAACAGCCAATCATGTCAGTATGAGATTGAAGCCATTCTAATAGTTTAGCTTCTTTAGATTTTCTCCTTTTTTCCGCCAGTGTGTTGAAGGTATACATGAAAGGATTAAGTGCAGAGTTTAAGGGTAATACAAAGACAGCTAATGCCACATTCACTTCTCCAGGGATGGGAATATCAGCTAGCGCTAACATTCCACACAGTCCAATAGGAAACCAACACATGAAATCCGTTACAGCAACGCTGATCAATCGCCGAGCTATGGTCATGTCACGTGACACTTTGGTCGTGTTTGTTGTCATGGCATTCCTCTGTATTGACCAGTAAATGAAGGCTTGGCCTGCAGAGATCAGTAGAAACAGAACAAAATTCAGAACGATTAATATACTGAAAGCATATACTCTTCCATTGAAATCTTGTCTTGTAACTGACAGTGGAATACAGATACTTGTCTGGCTGTAAAACTCCCAGTGTGATGTTACTGGAAGTAAAGGTATTATGGCAAGGAACCAACCAACCAACCAAATCAGCAGACAAGTCACTACTGCTGATGTTCTCTCAAATCGCAAGGAGCTGAATGGAAATCGAAGAACAATAAAGCGATCCAGTGTGATAAGCCAGATGATAAGAGCTGATACTTCACTGGACAACAAAGACAGAAAGCCAGCCATCTTGCAGGTCACACTGTTCTTCCATGCATCATCATGATGAAGATATCTACCGCGGAATACTTCATCAGCCACCCCAATGATAGCAATGTAGACACCCATCAGAAAATCAGCCATAGTAAGATTGGTGACAAACACACTAAACCCACTTGAAGAGGTTGTCTTCCTTGAACACAAACGTATGAAGAAACAGAAGACATTACCAGTCACTGACAGACAGCTGATCAGCCAGAGAAATCCTCGATACATTCCTGATTCTAGTAAATCTTCACATGAGGAAATTTCGTTTTGGGGAGCATAGCAAAACGCTACATCAAATTTCTCTGGAAGTATTTCTTTACAGCAGAATTTGTAGTTTAATGTTGATATGACATGTAGAAAGAAGAGATCTTTAAACACGTCAGGGCGGAATGTTTTTACGGGACTACCATCCATGTACAATTCCGCTAAACGTGATGTGGGCTTGAATCCACTAGGGCCAATACCATGTATGGTGGTAAAAGATAAATTAAGTTTCTTCAGGTGTACGAATTTCGACAAGACTTTGGTGTCAAAGACAGTCAGTGTAGTGTAAGACAAGTCTATCTCTGTTAGTGCTGTTTGCGTGATATAAGATGAGTTGTCAATGTAAAGTGAGGTGAGGGGATTGCTGCACAGTGACAATATTTGTAAATTTTGTAAATTAACAAAGTGAGCCATGTCTACATGCTGCAGTTTGTTTCTACTGAGATCAAGAAACCTAATATTGAACAGTTTAGTGTGAAAAAGATGGGTCAAAGAACAGTGAGCAAGAACCAGATGAATAAGGTAGGCATTGTTGTTGACAGCAGACAGATTCATTCCTGAACTTGTGGCATCCAAGGAACGGAGATCAGGGAATAGTGATGCAGAGAAAGGCTGAAAACACAGAAACGAATGACTTTGACAAAGACATTCCATAGGGCAGGTCGCGTCACATGACACTTCATCATCATGCATTGGACAATGAGGCCAGCCATCGCACAGGTGATCGCCATGTACACATATTTTGGAAGCTCTGCATCTGAAGAATCCTGGACACACCATGTTCTCACATCCGTCTTCATCCTCATGGTCAATACAGTCGTACATTCCATTGCATCGTGTGTACACAGGTAGACAGTCATTAAATTTACCTGGACAACGATAGTGGGTGTCAGGACACGAGTCGTTGGATTTCATTGGGTTGATGTGAAAATCCCCATGCCATCAAAATCGATAAGAGCAGGAGATGGAAACACTTTAAAGTTTACAGGATACAAAAAAAAATCGTCACATTTTTCATCTGATCCATCTGGACAATGAAACAACCAGTCACACACGTTGTCATAGGAAACACACTGACCGTTAGTGCAGGTAAACATCTTGACACAAGGAGGATGTTTACAGAATGACTCATCACTCTTATCCTGACAGTCAGGTCTGAAGTCACATACCAATGTGTATGACAGTTTGGTGATGTCATCATCACACATAAAGAAAGCTATCTGTCGAATTTCTGATTCACGTATGTCAAGCATATTTGACGAATTTTTGACAAAACCACAATGGAACGTGTGTCCTTTACTACATACATGAAATATCTGTGAACTACATGACAGAAACGTGTGTGTAATATGACCATCAGTACATGTCATCAGAGATGATTGTTGACTGTGCAACAACTGTATACTGGGCAGTGAGATAGTTTTTAAGTGGTGGTGGTTTTCTTCCATTGTATTTGTACTGAATTCACAGACTGCGCCATAAGATTCTAGGTACATATGGTGACAATCGAGTATAGTATACACAGAATATAAAATAATACATATTTTCGTTTTAATATACATATTTGATGTTGGTGTAATAGAATGAAAATCAACAGTTCTGTCTTTATGAACAACATTATGCCTGTACATATTAAGTAAAGTTCTATCACCAATGTACATACCAACCAAAACTGGTTCATATAAAGTGTTATATGTTTTGGTCACATTTTTCACTGATGTCATCCATTCATGGCCACATTTAGGTACACCCAGTATGCCCCCCATTGTACGACAGTAATGGCTGGCTCTCTTGTCAGCAGGCATTCCTGAACTGTCAAATCGGCGCAGAACTTCATTGCTGACATACTTGTAACAACGGTTGCAAACTGGCAATCTACCCTGACATTCAGGACTGCTGAAAGGACAATGTTCTGTTTCATCTTGTCCATCATTACACTCTGTCTTCAGGTTACAGTCCAGGTGGTGCAGAAAGCTGGAATAAACATTCACTGAACAATTGAAAAGACCACTGGGTAATTCCTGAAGTGTTATGTATTCAGTCTGAAAAGAAAAGAAAAACAGAAAAAATTTCTAGTTTTCCTATTTTGCAATGATGAAAGTACAGCATAAGAAAAAGTAGACTCCCTTATCACATTTATCTCCCAACGTGTCATCAGTGTTTTTATTTTGCGTCTGTTTGGCATGGTATGGGGTGGGACAGGGTTTGGATCAAGTTGGTATGGAAGAAATGAGTGTGGCGGGACGTAGTTCCACGACAGTCACTGAAACGTGCAGGGAACTGCTAACTATTTACTGTGCTTGTTTGTTGCGTTTTATTCGTTGTGACCGCTTGTTTGTTGCGTTTTATTCGGTTGTGACCCAGGTTTTAGGACGTCCAAATTCTCGTCTGTGTGAAAATATCCAAGAGACAAAAGTCTTCTGCATTGAAAATTACTTCCGTCTCAAAACAACCTGCCATGTTCGTATATTTTTTCCTTCAAGTAAACATCCCTGTGTGTGCCTCGTGACAAGGTTGACATAATAAGTTTTTACTTTATCCTTTATTTTCACCTTCTTGACGAGGTTGGCATATAAGTCTTTATCTTTATTTTCACCTTCTTTACCAGGTTGGCATATAAGTCTTTATCTTTATTTTCACCTTTTGACCATCTTGGCATGATAAAACTTTACTTTATCTTTAATTTTCACCTTCTTCACCAGGTTTGCATGATAAATCATTATCTTTATTTTCATCCTTTTGACCAAGTTGGTATGATCAGCCTTTACTTTATCCTTTATTTTCACCTTCTTGACCAGGTTGACATGAAAAGTCTTCACTTTATCTTTGTTTTCACCTTCTTGACCAGTTGACATGAAAAGTCTTCACTTTATCTTTGTTTTCACCTTCTTGACCAGGTTGACATGAAAAGTCTTCACTTTATCTTTGTTTTCACCTTCTTGACCAGGTTGACATGAAAAGTCTTCACTTTATCTTTTTTTCACCTTCTTGACCAGGTTGACATGAAAAGTCTTCACTTTATCTTTGTTTTCACCTTCTTGCCAGTTGACATGAAAAGTCTTCACTTTATCTTTGTTTTCACCTTCTTGACCAGGTTGACATGAAAAGTCTTCACTTTATCTTTGTTTTCACCTTCTTGACCAGGTTGACATGAAAAGTCTTCACTTTATCTTTGTTTTCACCTTCTTGACCAGGTTGGCATGAAAAGTCTTCACTTTATCTTTGTTTTCACCTTCTTGACCAGGTTGACATGAAAAGTCTTCACTTTATCTTTGTTTTCACCTTCTTGACCAGGTTGACATGAAAAGTCTTCACTTTATCTTTGTTTTCACCTTCTTGACCAGGTTGACATGAAAAGTCTTACTTTATCTTTGTTTTCACCTTCTTGACCAGGTTGACATGAATTAATGATTTCACTTTAATCTTTGTTTTCACCTTCTTGACCAGTTGACATGATAAGGATTTACTTTATCTTTGTTTTCACCTTCTTGACCAGGTTGGCATGATAAGGATTTACTTTATCTTTGTTTTCACCTTCTTGACCAGGTTGGCATGATAAGGATTTACTTTATCTTTGTTTTCACCTTCTTGACCAGGTTGGCATGATAAGGATTTAATTTATCCATTATCTTAACCTTCTTCACCACGTTGGCTTGATAAGTATTTATTTTATCCATTAGTTTCACCTTGAAGTCATTCAGCCCACGCATAGCCTCAATAGACTTTGGTCCCTCCCATTGCATCAAGTGTTCCTTGTTATCCCTGGGAAGCAAGTCCAGGACTTTGTCGCCTTGCTTGAATTATATAACTTTTGTCCTATGATCGTAGTTGTTCTTCACTCAGCTCTGGACCTTTCGTAGCTCCTCCTTTGGAATTTTTAAAGTTTCTTCGTGCTTTTCACGAAGCATCAAGACATCTGGCATCTCCATTTAATTCGTCCACAAACCATTAGAATATGTATTGGTTCCTTAACTCTCCCGCCAGACAGTAACTCAAACGGGGACAGTAGTAGGCCATTAATGTTACTGCCTTGGCTGTTCACTGCACAGTCTCTTCAGCATAACGCTCAATGTCTCATTGAATTTTTTCACTGGAACATTGTAAATAGGGTGCTAAGTCATTTCTTTATTGTATTCACACACTATGGGTAAATAGCACTACTGCCTTGTGGATGTCTCAGAAGAGATGAAGGCTATGGGAGTAAACCCTGAGACAAAAATTGCCACTGACTTGTAGTTGTTTCTGAGAGACCAAGGCTAAGAGAGTAAACCATGACAGAAAATCATTAACACTATCTTGTGGATCATTCCCACTACCTTGTGGATCATTCCCACTACCTTGTGGATCATTCCCACTACCTTGTGGATCATTCCCACTACCTTGTGGGTAGTCGTGGGAATGACAACGGCTAACATAGAGCCCGTACAAGAACCAATGGAAGGCAATGGGAAACCAACACCGCACCCTCTCTTGAAAATCATGGCCAGCTGAAAGAAACAAAAATGAATGACATAAACATGGGCTCCATTGGAGAACCTCCATCCGGTAGGGAATATCATTCTGTGCCAGTGACATCAATCATCATCAAGCTACTGCAATTAGATTCAGAAATATAAAATTTAAAGTTTATCAAAGGATCCTGTGCTATATCAGACCGAGTTTTGTTCATTAGATCGGAGGACAAGCCATGTGATATCAACGTCAAGCAAGTGCATGCACCAACATCTGCAAGCACTGAGGAAGAAATTGACAATTTCTACCAAAAATTAGAGACAGCAAAGGCTAAGTGTAAATCACAGGACATGACAATAATAATGGAAGGTTTAAATGCTAAAGGTGGACAGGAAAAAATAGATGACATAGTTCGACCTCATGACCTTGGCAAACGAAATGAAGAGGAGCGAAACTTGTTGAGTGATACAAGTAATGAATTCTGCTTTATGCTTTTATTCTTTCTCCCCATTATAGCCATGCGTGTGTGGGTGTGTGTGTGTGTGTGTGTGTGTGGTGTGTGTCTGTGTTGGCGTGCGTGTGTGTGCGGGCGTGCGTGCTCGTGTGTGTCTGCTTCAGCGCTTAGATTTGATTTTATCAAGATTTTGCGCTATTAAATATTGTAATTATTATTATTATTAATTCATGATAGGAAACATTTGGTATGAGCAACATAACAGAAGAAAATGGACATGGATGAATCCAGGAGACAGCACAAGAAATCAAAACTGATTACATCCTGACAAATATAAGATTTAGAATTGTTTTACGGATAGTAGAAATATTACCAGGCGCAGACTGCTAAAATGACCACAATCGTGTAATGGGAAGATTCAGGCTGAAAGTCATCATCATCAGGTGCCTTGCCACATGGCGTTGGCGATCATGGACTTCCATCTGTCTCTATCTCTTGTTGCCTCAAGCATCTCTTCCACCCTTTTTGTCTTCAGCGACTCTGCAAGTCCATCTAGTATCTTCTCCCTAGATCTACCTGGTGCTCTCTTTCCCTCCAGCTTTCCCTGTTGTGACCAGGTGCTCCAATTTCCCTTTCCTCATAAAATGGCCTATAAATTTTACTAATCTTCCTTATGAATGGTCTTCTTGTGTCTGCCTCCATCAAGACTGTCTCGTTTGTTTTCTTTGCTGTCCATGGAACTTTCAACATTCTTCTTAGAAACCTGAAACTGAATAAAAGAAAACAAACTGAACATAATATCAAACTAAAAATCAGACTCTGAAAGACAGATAAATTGACTAGTGGAAAATTTAACACGTACGGTGAAAAATTCACAACTCTAGAGGATATTGTTGAAAGTAAGGAGCAATGGACAAATTTGAGAAACTCGATAAAGTTTGTGAAGAAATCGCTAGAGATGAAAGAAAAGCAAAGAACTGGATGATAAAAGAAATTTTAGGCTTGCTGGATGAACAGAGGAGGGCGAAAGGAAAAGAGGAAGAATACAAAAAGATAATAAGAAAATTGGGAATAGGTGCGATGAAGCTAAGGAAGCTTGGCTAGAAACAAAACGACAAGAAATAGAAGACCGAGACAAAGCAGACTCCACCAAGCGGTTGCTAACAATCTAAAAATGATAGATTATTATGGAAAAATACGAACTTTTAGATAAATGGGGAAAGTACATTTAAGACCTTTTTGACGATGACAGAAAAGGCGGAACACTTCATGAAAAAGAACGTTGAAGGACCACCAATTTGAAAGATGAAGTTAGAACAGCGTTGAAAACGATGAAACTGAGAAAACCCTAGCACCAGACAATATTACTCTGGAAATGATTGAGGCTCTAGGAGACTTTACTATTGAAAAATAACACGTCTCCTAAATGACATTTATGATGCCAGAAAAATCCCAAAGATTGGTGACAATCAATTTCCATTGCACTTCCAAAGAAAGCAGGGCTTATGTGATACGAATTGCACCGTACAATCGGCTTGATGAGTCATGTGACAAATATTCTATGTGGACAAGGAACAGGATCACAACAAAAATAGCAGGAAAAACAGTATGGGTTTGTTGAAGGGGAAGGAATTATTATTGCCATTATGCATCCTAAGAACTCTCATAGAAAGATCAGTTGAGCTGAAAAAGGATTTATGTTTATGTTTTATTGATTATACCAAGGCTTTTGATCGGGTAAGACATGAAGAACTGGTCAGTCAACTGGGAAAGCTCAGCATTGATGGGAATCAATAGAATGCGTACTGAGAACAAACAGCAGCAATGAGAGTAAAAAATGATTCCAAAAGAGGGATCAAGCATGAATGCGATCTGTCACCAGATTTGCTTTCACTTTACAGTGAAACCATCATGAGAAACCTAGAAGGATGAACTGGAATAAAAGGTTGGAGGAAAAATAATGAATAGTCTTCGTTATGCAGATGACACAGTTGTAATTGCAGAAAATAAAAAAGACCTACAGTTTTTTTGTAAATGTAATACAAATAGAAAGCAGTAACAAACAGTGAGATTCAATTGCAAGAAGACAAAGACAAAATAAAAAAGAAAGAAAAAACTACCAAAATCCCTACATGTGAAAATAACATTAAATGGCACAACATTAAGGCAATTTGGAACAGCCATTATTCGACCTCTGCTCAGAAAGAATAATCTGATTCTCTTGCCTTTTACACGATACATAATTAAAAGTGTACCGTTAGACAATGGCGTAAAATTACGGAAGCCAACTTGCCTATGGGTACTAATTGTTTTTAACATTTTGCTGTTCTCGTGTAAACATTTACTAGAAAAGTATACATACATTTAGAAAGACATCCTGCACTGCACTACAAAAGTAAAATAAATGTTTCTGTGCAGAAGAAAGTAAAATTACAGTGTTAGAATAAAAACCACATCCGCGCACGTGCGATGAGACGTACGTCATCATCATCATCATCAGGTGCCTTGCCGCATGGCGTTGGCAATCATGGACTTCCATCTGTCTCTATCTCTTGTTGCCTCAAGCATCACTTCCACCCTCTTTGTCTTCAACCACACTACAAGTCCGTCTAGTATCTTCTCCCGGGTCTACCTGGTGCTCTCTTTCCCTCCAGCTTTCCCGTTGTGACCAGGTGATCCAATTCCTCTTTCCTCATGAAATGGCCTACACATGTTGCTTGTCTTCTTGTAATCTTTCTTATGAATGATCTTCTTGTGTCTGCCTCCATCAAGACTGTCTCGTTTATTTTCTTCGCTGTCCATGGAATTCTCAACATTCTTCTCAGACACTACATCTCAGCTGCCTCAATCTTGTTCTGGCTTTGCTTGTTGACTGTCCACGCCTCTCAACCGTATAACAGTATTGGTTCTATATAACATTCAAGGACTCTCTTCCTGATGTTAATTGATAGGATTTGATGGTAAGAATGCTTTTCATCTTCTTGAAAGCTGTTTTTGCTTGGCCAATTCTGCTGGCTATTTCTGATGTGCATCTGCCGTCTGGTGAAATGATCGTTCTCAGGTATTTAAACTTATCAACATGTCCCAAGTTTGTGCCATTTGCTGTTATTTTGCATGAGGGGATTTCATGTTTTTTACTAATCATCATGACTTCAGTCTCCCTGCTGTTTAGTTCCAATCCCTTACCTTTGCTTTCTATTTCTAGCATATTCACAAGGTTTTGTAGGTTCCTTTGATTTTCTCCAATAAGCACGGTGTCATCTGCTATCGAATATTTTTATCATTTTTCCTCCAACCTTTATGCAGGGTCTTCCTCTAGGTTTCTTATGATGTTTTCATTGTAAAGTGAAAACAGATCTGGTGACAAAACACAACCATATCTGACTCCTCTTTTGGTGTTTTGGAAAGAGCTTATATCGTTTTCTGTTCTCATCGCAGCTGTTTGTTCCCAATACATATGTCTGATTATTCCTAGATCTTTTCCATCAATAATGAATTGTGCCAGTTGGTTGAGCAAGTTTTCATGTCTTACCTGATTGAAAGCCTTGGTATAATCAACAAAGCATAAATATAAATCATTATTCAACCCGATGGACCTCTCTATGATAGTTCTTAGGATGTATATGGCATTAATGGTTCCTTTTTCTTTGAAAAATCCACACTGTTCATGGTCAGACAAAACACACAAGAAATGAGGATTATTACTATTGCTGTTACTATTATTGATATGCTTGTTCTTCTTCTTTGTCTTCTTCTTATCATCGTTATTATTATTATTGTTGTTGTTATTATTATTTTTACTATTATCATGATGATCGTTAATATTATTATTATTATTATTATTATTGTTGTTGTTGTTGTTGTTGTTCTTTTTGTTGTTGTTATTGTTGTTTTCACTTTTATCATTAATGGAAAACACGCAAGCACAAGTTTGTCATCAATCACAGAAGAACCAATTCACATAAAACATGAGAACAGGACATGTCAACTCTTCTTCCACGATGGAGTCTTATTCTACATGAGATGCTGAAATATTCAAGAACATAGTCCCTACTGATTGTTTTATCCAAACGATCTCATATATGAAACATTCTTGGGCTTTTCACAATCCTTTTTTTTTTAATGTAATCCAACAACACAACAAAAATGCACACTGACTTGTTTACTGGTCATACATTGCTTTGCATTTTTAGTTGGCGTCTTATAAGAAATAGGACAGGTATGAATATTACGTACAGTTTGCTCAGCAGGTCTTCGACTGTGGTCATACGTCTCAATCACCATTTGAATTCTATGTAGAAATACAGTTTTAGGCCAGTATTTACCTTATTTGCAAGGACTACTCTAACCAGGACTGGCACAGGCAGATTCCTGGCCCCGCTAGTGGGGGCCAGTTCGCAGCAAGCTGGCTAGACAGGCTAAGTCTATTTTTAGCCGTGACTCGGCGCAAGAATACGAGCAGAATTGACTGTCTCAAATGAAGGTTATTTTTCTCATCTAACTCCTTCATTTATAACCAAAATCATTTTACGACGGAAGAAAATACATTTGATCCGATAATGCGTTTGTGTGCGAAAACTGAAATTAAGTATTGGTGATGGTAAGTCCGCACTATATCGTTTCTCGTAGACCTATGAACCGGACATAGCGATTCGTCCAAACGCAGTTGGTGCTTGTTTACAAAGTTTTCTCCTGTTTTTCTCAGCCAAAGATGCCGAAAAAGTGTGGTGTAGTGAGGTGTAGTGGTAACTACAACAAGGACAATAAGTGCCGTGTATTTCGTTTGCCGAAAGACACTCTCGAGCGGCAGAAGTGGATCGATGTTCTCCCGCCACGTGAAAACTTCGAGCTAGATCCTGAGAAGTTCGTAATTTGTGAGAGACACTGGCCTGCCGATGCTCCCATGATAAAGATTCCTGGGGGATCTACCCGACCTTCGACTCCTCCAAGTGTTTTCGAGAATGTGCCAGCATCTTGCCTACCTACCCCCAAGCCTTCACCTCGCACGGCGAAGAAAGAGGACAAGCAGTTGGAGTACTTTCTACAGAAAGACACTATCACTTCTTTCGATTCCTTCCAACCTGACCGTGAGTTGCGCAAGAAATACAAGAACCTGCTAATTTCAAGATCTGATGGAAGGTTTGTGTGCCTGTTCATGTCGGAGAACTGGAGTGAATGCAAGTTAACAGTGATTGTGGAAAACAGGCCGACTTTGTGTTCATCACTGACATGCACAATCTACAAGAGTGGAATCAGTGTCCCACTGGGTAAGACTCTTCACCCCAACAACGGTCTTCGATCCTTTTCACAGTTCTTTGAAGCCGTCCACTTCTCTGTGAACTTTGCTATTCCCCTGGACAGAGTGCTAGAGAAGGTAGTGTCAGTTCTGCAAGGTCAGGCAGCAGACTGTGTGGACAGCAAGAGGGAGAAGAAATTGGTGTTCTTGACTCGGCAGTTGGAACTGTTGTGCCGCAAGGAGTTCTCTATGAGTGACTACTGCCTTGCACTTGAGTCATACCCCCAGTGTGATTACGAGCAGCTACGCGACTTTCTCACTCTGCCCAGCAAGAGAAAGCTGCGTTACATCACATCGTCAGTGGACAGAGATCAGGTGCTGAAGGAAACATTCGAGAAGATGGTAAGTTAAAGTATTATTAATTTATACATGGCTGGCCCTTCCCCCTTTTTTATTCGACATGGCGAGTAAAACACAATTTTGGCGAGTGAAATTGCCATTTAACTCGCCATTTTGACGAGTACAAATTTTGCGAACTTGTCCTGAAGATCAATCCTAAGATTCAACTGGAAATCCCATTCAGATTTAAAAACATTTTAACACTTCTTTCCTAGTCTTTTCATTGTTGTTTTATTTGCTGTTGTTATTGCTAACCAATGCCATTGAATAAAACAAAGTTTTACCCGTATAAA
>JAPXFY010000033.1:40293287-40375787 GCA_030674185.1 Monoplex corrugatus
TGGTTTCATCAGAATCGTCCAGACAATCTGACAGCCCATTGCAACGCTGGCTGCGCCACACACACTGACCATTAGAGCACAGAAAGCCATTACATTCAGGATGTTCACAAAATGACTCATCACTCATATCTGGACAGTCCTGTCTGAAGTCACACACCAGGGTGTAAGACAGTGTTACAATATCATCATCACATTTGAACACAGAAACAGTATGTAAAGCGCTTCTCCTATGAAAACCCGATGTGTTGTTCGTTGTCATGTCCAAGAACACACAATACTGTGGATGTGTAGTCTCTCTACAATCACTGCTTGAATCGCACAACAAAAATGAGTGTATCACATGACCACCCGGGCAAGCAAACAGGTTCTGTTGTGTTTTTGTAAAGGTGGATGGTGGTGGATGTAAGCAAGGGAACTCAACCTTTTGAACAGGAATTATACTTTCTGACTGCATTTGTCTTTCGCACATCAATTCAGAGATATATGTGAGCTCGGATGAACCATGTCCAAGCGCCATGTTCTCAATAATTAGAGCATATCCACTCTTCGATGGGCTGTGTAGGTTAATAAGTGTGAAGTGGTTTATATTGTAAATCAAGAAGTTGTCTGACCATTTACGAAGCATGCTGTACATAAAGAGTGCAGTATCCCAAACTGAATGGCTACCTGTGAAAATACGGAAACTGTCTTTATTTTTTAAGAAACTTAAAATGTCTTCTTGCTCTCTTCTTGTTTTTATTGAAGCCAGTTTTCTACCCATTTTCATACACATGTGGGATGCTTTCCGATGACGAAACTCAATACCCGCTACAGCGTAATGGAAACATTTGTTACGTGAAGCCACCAAACCCTGACAACCAGGACTACTGAAAGGACAGTGTTCTGTTTCATCCTCTCCATCTTCACATTCTCTCTTCAAGTTACAGTCCAAGTGGTGCTGGAAGGTGGGGTAGGTATTTACAGAACAATTGAACAAACCACTGAGTAACTTTTCAGGTTGATCATATTTAGAATGAAACGAGAAGTTTAGTTTCTGTACATAAATGTCTGTTTCTGATGCAGCACGAATATGAATCTGAAGACTCGATGTTGGAAAGACGCTTGCCGACGTATCATATTTATTTTGAACACAAACAATTTTCTGGTGGTCTGTGTTTGGTTCTCTGTAAATCAACTCTAAACAAGGACTTGTAATGTGACTTTGATGAACTGTCTGAACGCTAACCATAATGACAGACCCAAGAGGGGCTTTCAACTCTTCATATAGATCAATAGAGGGTGAATGAAGACCTTCCCTAGTAGGTAATACCACGTACCCAGAATGTGCTGAGGTGTATACCATGATAACACCATACATGCTTATTACCTCTATTTTGATTTTAAGCAGAGGGACATGGTGATACCAAAAACTGAGTTGGTTTGTATATGAGTCAAATACAATTTTCTCAGGTCCATGAATACTGCATGAAATACGGTAATAAGGCTTGTACCTATCACTAGTAAACACGTCTGCATGCCAAGGACTGGACTCACACCAGTATGCTAATCTTTGTATGTGTACACGTGCAAACATACCCATAGGCACCTTTATCTGTAAATAACAATAAGAGGTAGAACGACCACAAATCCCATAAGCTACACCATTGTCTTCTGAAAACTTTATCAAGAAATACCAGCAGTCTGTCAGTTTTTCATGTAAGACTGTGATGTTTGTTTTGTCATAAAGATATTCTACCCCAGGACAAATGTCACTTATGTTTAACAGACTGACAGAGTTCTTGGTGTAGTTGTTGTCAATTTCCATTTGATGTGTAGTGATCAGAGGTTTGACCAAAATAACACACAACATTAAAGCAAATACTGACAGAAGTGGTTGTCCACCAACACCACACATTTTGTAGGGTCTTGAAGTTTGTATAATAGCCATGGGATACTTTCAAAATAAGCATTGCCCTGTCTTTCTGTATGGTGTTTAGTCTGTCGTGTTTTTATAAGGCACAGTTTAAAACAGTTTCAGTCGTACAAATAAAATATGAAAGTCTGTTTGCTTCAGTGGAATAACCATTTGACAGTATCATACCTGTACTCATTAGACATGAAAATTTTGTTATCAGCAAAATGGTGGTCTGACATTTATTTGTTGTTTGTTCTTATTTGAGTTATAATGAAAATAGTGATCTGGTAATAATGGTTATAATGATGGTAGTAATACTAATGATAATGAGAATAGTAATGATAATGGTAATTATGATAACAATTTTAATAATAATAATAATAATGATAACTATAACAATAATGATAATAATGTCAAGAGACTGATGACTTGAAGGTCGGAGATTCGAACCCACCTCTGCTCTCAAGTCATTTTTTCCTGTATGTGATTGTCGCTGTTTGTTGATTTGTGTTGGGTGAGCCATGTTTTTTGGATCAGGTGCTCAATACGTAGCCAGGCTGTTTCGTTTGAATGGACAAGGCAAGTAAGTCTGGTGTCCTGAATGTCACCTGTATGTCGTGGGTTGGGTGTTTCATGCCGTTCAGGTGTCACAGGTAATGTGCATGGTTAAGTTATGGCCACCTACAAAGGCCTATAAGTTTGCTGGTCATTTTGTGACATCCGTTGTTTAGAACTTTTACTTTTGTATAGTAGAGCCGCAGGAGTTAGCTGGTTAGCTGGGCTATCATGAGTCAGATTTTCTGACAGAGTTAAGCTATAGACAACTGTATGACATCCAGGAGGAAAACGTCGGTGTTTCTGTGTTTACCTGCCTTGGTATTTCTGTATCCACCTTGATGTAGATGGAAGACAATGTTGTCATGGAGGTATCCTCGTTCAGCACTGTCCTTAAACTGTGCGCTGATGTTTGATGTTGCTGTGGGTGTCTGGAGTCCTGTTTTACAGATGTGTACTTGTCTGCTTTGAGGGGCCAGCCTGGGTTGCCAATATGGCGCCTGACCCAGCATGGTGTGAGGGTCTGAGAGAACGTTGACAGCAATATCTCACCCACTCCAGTTAATGTGCAAACACAGCCTACTATCTCCCTTACCAATACTGCATACACACATACTTGTTACAGCATGTACTAAAGATTGAGGATATCGTTCTATCAATCTCAACATGTGAATCCAGCATCCTTAACAAGACTTCTAACAGAAAACATCAATCTCAACATGTCAATCCAGCATCCTTAACAAGACTTCTAACAGAAAACATCAATCTCAACATGTCAATCCAGCATCCTTAACAAGACTTCTAACAGAAAACATCAATATCAACATGTCAATCCAGCATCCTTAACAAGACTTCTAACAGAAAACATCAATATCAACATGTCAATCCAGCATCCTTAACAAGACTTCTAACAGAAAACATCAGCGTAATCAGCTTTTCAGTCTACAGAAATTGGACTCTTTGACAACTATGTGTCATTTGTTGTGAGTTAATCAATTGCAAAACAGACTGCCTTACAACTGATTAAGTACATGGACATTGACACTGATGACATCACAAAACAGACTGTCGTACAACTGATAAAGTACATGGACACTGACACTGATGACATCACAAAACAGACTGTCGTACAACTGATAAAGTACATGGACATTGACACTGATGACATCACAAAACAGACTGTCGTACAACTGATTAAGTACATGGACACTGACACTGATGACATCACAAAACAGACTGTCGTACAACTGATAAGTACATGGCCATTGACACTGATGACATCACAAAACAGACTGTCGTACAACTGATTAAGTACATGGACATTGACACTGATGACATCACAAAACAGACTGTCTACAACTGATTAAGTACATGGACATTGACACTGATGACATCACAAAACAGACTGTCGTACAACTGATAAGTACATGGACATGACACTGATGACATCACAAAACAGACTGTCATACAACTGATTAAAGTACATGAACACTGACACTGATGACATCACAAAACAGACTGTTGTACAACTGATTAAGTACATGGACATGACACTGATGACATCACAAAACAGACTGTCATACAACTGATAAAGTACATGGACACTGACACTGATGACATCACAAAACAGACTGTCATACAACTGATTAAGTACATGGACATTGACACTGATGACATCACAAAACAGACTGTCGTACAACTGATAAAGTACATGGACACTGACACTGATGACATCACAAAACAGACTGTCGTACAACTGATAAAGTACATGACACTGACACTGATGACATCACAAAACAGACTGTTTTACAACTGATTAAGTACATGGACATTGACACTGATGACATCACAAAACAGACTGTCATACAACTGATAAAGTACATGGACACTGACACTGATGACATCACAAAACAGACTGTCGTACAACTGATAAAGTACATGGACACTGACACTGATGACATCACAAAACAGACTGTCGTACAACTGATAAAGTACATGGACACTGACACTGATGACATCACAAAACAGACTGTTGTACAACTTGTAAGTACATGGACATTGACACTGATGACATCACAAAACAGACTGTCGTACAACTGATTAAGTACATGAACACTGCCACTGGTGACATCACAAAACTGACAGACTGTCGTACAACTGATTAAGTACATGTACATGAACGTTGACACTGCAGCTGTGCAGCATGAGCAGAGTGTGTGAAGATATTTCCCATTTGTGTTGTCCTTGTGCTGGAAATTATCTTAACAGTTGTTCATCAGCCATTTACTTTTACCTGCGCTACTACCTTGAGGTTGCAATGGTAACTCAAAGTGTGAAAAAATATATTTAACAATCGTAAACTTTGATGATGAAATTTGCCTTGTAATACATAGACAAAGTCCCTGAGTAAGGTAAATAAGGACTGTTTTGTTCTCTCTTGGTCCAGTAGCCTGTGTCTTAAGCACCACTGTTTACTACTTTTGCAACTAGGGCGTATTGGACCCTGCTGATATGCAATATAGGCTGTGCCTGGAGCATTATGTCTGGCCACTTTGCGATTGAAGAAACACCAATATGATTTAGACAAAACAACATCGCCAGCTTCCAACTGCTAATTGTCGAGACTTTAGCAAGGGGAGAAGAGCTGGCAGCTGTGCAAGATGATGGCTAGCAGACTGCCTGATAGAGTGTAAGGCAAAGGAGGGCTTTTTGATTCTTTCAATCGGTCAAGTAGCTGGGCTCTAACTCACTGGTAAGAGTTGTGTGGTTATGTCACATGGTTTGTCATCTCCCGTCTTGCCATTCAACTTGTGAGCAGGTAACAAATGACTGGATCCACATGGATTACGCAACACATAGCAAGATGGCAACTGTGTGACAGTCAGGAGATGGGAGGTAATTGTACAGCGAATGGTGAGCCATTGTTGCTCTGTGTCTCAACCAGCAATCTCGGGTGTTTCTTGTTAAGTTGAACGCGTAGCTTCGATGCTGGCTTCGGGGAATCACACCTGTTGACTGCAGGAAAAGTCCTGATGACCGCTTGTAAAGACAACAAACTTATGATCACTCTGGGTTCATGTCAAACATTGGCTGAAAAGCAAAGTAGGCTGTGTCTGGAGCATCGTGTCTAACCATTTTGCGATTGAACGACCCACCCCTTCCCCATGGTTATGATAAACCAACGTAGGGTGGTTCCACATGCTAAGTGTAAAGACTATAATAAGAGGAGAAGAGCTGGCAGCAATGCAAGCTCACAGCTGGACAGGCTGCCCTACTGAGAGAATAAAGCTCAGAGAAATGCAAAGGAGGGCTCTTTCATTTTCTCTTGGTCTGGTAGCTGTGCTGAACCTGGCTGGTGTGTGCTGAGTGGCTATATCCCATGGTTTATCGTCTCCTGACCTTATCATTCAGCTTGTAAAGGTTATCATCTCTGACCTATCATTCAGCTTGTAAAGGTTTCATCTCCTGACCTTATCATTCAGCTTGTAAAGGTTTATCATCTCCTGACCTTATCATTCAGCTTGTAAAGGTTTATCATCTCCTAACCTTTATCCAAACTATTTCATGCTTGTAAAGGTTTATCATCTCCTAACCTTATCATTCAGCTTGTAAAGGTTTATCATCTCCTGACCTTATCATTCAGCTTGTATGTAAGGTTTTCATTCTACTTATCATCGCTGTAACAAATGACTATCATGTTAAGTTTATCGCACTCTCCCTCCTTCCTCTATTGCTTGGAAGGTTTATCATCTCCTGACCTTATCATCAGCTTGTAAAGGTTTATCATCTCCTGACCTTATCATTTCAGCTTGTAAAGGTTTATCATCTCCTACCTTATCATTCAGCTTGTAAAACAAGATGACTGATCACTGTGTTCGAACTGATCATGCAGCACTCAGACAACCCTCCCTTCCTCTATTTGCTTGCGAATTAATTACCGCATAACGCCAGAATCTGTGAGGTGATTATTCGACCAACTGAAGACAATGTTACTCTAGGTTCAATCCAGCGCTTTGATATCTTTCTTGTAAATGTACCAGTGACAATACTGTGTTAATGCACTTGTGTAATTGTCAAAAAGTTATTCAGTAGCTGTAAGTTCTGGCAATACGCTTTCTTCGTAGAGTGTGCCGGTTCTACAATTTTACTGTTGCACTGAAAACTCCAGAATGATTGTCAGTTTGTTTATTCCATAATTCAGATTTCCAACTGTTGTTTTATAATCGTGTGAATGCAAAATGAGTTTAATGTACTTGTACTGTCATGCTGTTTTACATGTAGATTATGTTCATGCATATGTAGAGGAGAAGTGGACTATATGGAAGTGTCTCATATTTTGTGAACTCTCATATCATGTGTCGACTTGGTGTGTTGTTTGTGGATGTGGCATAACTGATGGGTTTATTCAGGAAGATTTTGCGTTTGTTGTTTTTCCTGAATCGAAACCCACCAAGAATTGAACGTGCACTGGTTCATTGGAAAGGTTGGAATCATATATCTGGTCAGTTTCTCCACAACTGTAAAATGTAACCCAGTACAACCTGCCACATCGGTAGATGGGGCTCGTAGCCTATGATGGCAGCTCATGTAGGAGAATTGAAATTCTGACCTTAAGTTACACTACCTTCTCAAACCAAACCTTTCCTGTTCCCATCATGATAGTCCCTTCAAATCCATAGCACTGTATTAGTGTGGCCATCTGTATCATCTAGCTCTACTTGTTCGTTTTGTCAATGTTCCCTGTCATGCCACTGTATAGTGTGGCCATCTGTATCATCTAGCTCTACTTGTTTCGTTTTGTCAATGTTCCCTGTCATGCCACTGTATTAGTGTGGCCATCTGTATCATCTAGCTCTACTTGTTTCGTTTTGTCAATGTTCCCTGTCATGCCACTGTATTAGTGTGGCCATCTGTATCATCTAGCTCTACTTGTTTCGTTTTGTCAATGTTCCCTGTCATGCCACTGTATTAGTGTGCCATCTGTATCATCTAGCTCTACTTGTTTCGTTTTGTCAATGTTCCCTGTCATGCCACTGTATAGTGTGGCCATCTGTATCATCTAGCTCTACTTGTTTCGTTTTGTCAATGTTCCCTGTCATACCACTGTATTAGTGTGGCCATCTGTATCATCTAGCTCTACTTGTTTCGTTTTGTCAATGTTCCCTGTCATACCACTGTATCAGTGTGGCCATCTGTATCATCTAGCTCTACTTGTTTCGTTTTGTCAATGTTCCCTGTCATGCCACTGTATAGTGTGCCATCTGTATCATCTAGCTCTACTTGTTTCGTTTTGTCAATGTTCCCTGTCATACCACTGTATTAGTGTGCCATCTGTATCATCAAGCTCTACTTGTTTCGTTTTGTCAATGTTCCCTGTCATGCCACTGTATTAGTGTGCCATCTGTATCATCTAGCTCTACTTGTTTCGTTTTGTCAATGTTCCCTGTCATACCACTGTATTAGTGTGCCATCTGTATCATCTAGCTCTACTTGTTTCGTTTTGTCAATGTTCCCTGTCATACCACTGTATTAGTGTGGCCATCTGTATCATCTAGCTCTACTTGTTTCGTTTGTCAATGTTCCCTGTCATACCACTGTATTAGTGTGCCATCTGTATCATCTAGCTCTACTTGTTTCGTTTTGTCAATGTTCCCTGTCATGCCACTGATTAGTGTGCCATCTGTACATCTAGCTCTACTTGTTTCGTTTTGTCAATGTCCCTGTCATACCACTGTATTAGTGTGCCAACTGTATCATCTAGCTCTACTTGTTTCGTTTTGTCAATGTTCCCTGTCATGCTACTGTCCAACCACTTTCTACAGGCGTTGGACTTCATATTCATGATGTCGTTTAGGATCATTATCATCAGTCTGTTGAATTACTGATATTGTGTATTCTTCTTCATGTAATTCACATTGTTCTTCGCGCATCAATGAATTGTTTTACAGTCGCGTCTTGGGTTACGAATTTAATTCGTTCCATGGCGTAGCTCGTATCTTGAAAAACTCGTATCTCGAAACGAATTTCCCCATTGAAAATAATAGAAATCCAATTAATCCGTTCCACACCCCAAAAATATTCATATAAAATCAATTAACATGTATTTTATGCAGAATTAAAGTATGTTTTCTAATATTTAACAATGATAAATGATATACAGTGTACATGTACTGTGCTTTACCTTTATGAAGAGTCGTGGCTGGCTTGAGGAAGACGATGGGGAGGAGGAGAGGGGTTACTGTGGGGAAGAGAATCCCCTTCTGATTCAGGAGGGCTCTCTCTTCTTGGGAATTGTACCCCACTGGGACCAGGTTGTTTTTTCAAAAAAAGACCTGTCTCATCACAATTAAAAACTTGCTGGGGTATGAACCCCTCACTAATAATGAGTTCTGCTTAATTTCTTCCTTCTTCTTCAGGATAGTGCAGATTGTTGATGACGAACGGTCGTACAACTTGGCCAGATCAGCCACAGGTAGACCACGCTCGTGTTTTTTTATGATCTCCTTCTTCAGTTCTATGGAAATTGTATCCTTCTTCCTCTTAGCAGCACTATCCTTAGCAACCATCTTCTTGGACGACATCGTGGGTTACAACATTTCTTCACGTAAACCACAAGAAAAAAGAACACCGAAAAGCGCAAATGAACACAGAGATGCTTCCGCTACGAGAAAACAACGCTCACTGAGAACGGGATGCAGCGGCGGGAAGCACGTGAAGTAACCAAAACGTCGCTCGTAACTCGAGCGAATGCTCGTATACCGAGGCGGACTTTCCTAGTATTTTTGTGCTCGTAACCTGATTTGCTCGTATGGCGAGACGCTCGTATCCTGAGGTGCCACTGTATATATTGTCTTTTTTTTTTCCTTCCTCCCTGCCTATTCCCTCTTTCATCCTTTCATCCCTTGTCTACTTCATTTTTAAGCAATACAATTGTTTCTCTCCCCAATCTGCTGCACCGTTCCTGTGTCACTACTCCACATCACTCTGTCAGCTCTACAACACACCGCCTGACACTGAAACACTATCCAAAGCAGTGTATTGAAAGCCCGCAGAATCTGTGCAATGTTTCAAAATGTTATGATGACAGTAGGGATGCTACAGAGGTCCATTCAGGGTGCAGATTACATGACAGTCCTGCACACTACTATATCGTGGCGTCTACCAGGCCTAAGAGACAAAAACATCTGCAGTTCTGGTCATGACATTTGAGCAAAACCCTCAGTGATGCATCTTTAAAGTATATGAGATTGGAATTTGTGATGCCAGGCTTACCAGCCAGCGCACAGCACGCTCAACATTTGGTAAGAGCCAGTGAAGGCAAACATAATGTATAATGTCTTTATTGACTGATGAGGGTTCAAACCCACATCCTCGTGGTCAGTAGTCCAGGGCACTAACCACTTCACCACGTTGACTGATAGCTCAATGGAATTTTATTTTGTCTGGCTTTACTTTGGCATAGTGCACTGTGTGGGTATGCACGTGACACTGGAGAGATTAAACAAGCAAAGCGTCAATAGTTGGATAACGATCTGGACTATTCGTGATTTAACCCTATCTGGCATCATCCAGCATAATGTATTAATGTTAGTACAGATTTTATCTTGTTGGTCACCTTGATTGTATTCATTTGGTATTGCTGTTGTCTCTTTAGAAAGACGTGTGTACAGAAAATACGTCAGTTGCATCATCATTTCTTATCTACAACACACAGTACTTTGACTTCTGAGATATAGTTTTGAGAAGACTTAGCTGCCATTTAGTGTCAGACAATCATTTCTCTATGCCAGACATCAAAACATGTGGTCCACTGATAGACTCACCACAACAACAGAGTATAGCTACTGTCAATAGTCACCTGCTCCTGCTCTGTACAATATTAAACACGTTCTTTGTCACTTTGATGTACGCATCAACAGTTAAACGTTAATCAATACAACAAAGAAACAAATATTCTGAACACATTGGTTGATCTCGTTACCAACAATACAAGAACTGCTTTCGCTCGACATGTATAGCTCTCACTAAGATCAAGTGACATGATATCCCGCTCTTTTCAAATGATTTATTGTCTTCTACCCAAGAAAACCCATGAGTTCCAAGATCATAAACAATTCCGAGACTCAATGAAAATAAAATGTCAATGCTGTTGCTTATTGTCAGATTTATCGTTCTTCAATCCATGTTCGAAATAAATCAAAGCAAAACAAACTATTGTCACCCCTACCATCACCATATCAACCACCACTACCATTTACACCAACAACCACGATAGTTTAGTAATTTATAGTAAAGCCATAGTGGCGTTGTCTGTTATATGTCAATTTTATACACTGTTAAATAGTTGTGATCCTGAAAATTATGTTTAGTCACTCAAACCTACGTTTCTGAACAAGGCTTTTCTGTGCCGTGCATTTAGATAAACCCACTGAAGATTTGTCATTACAGAGACAATTACCAAGAACGACCTGTTGTGAGTAATTGAGGTGTTGTTGCAACACAACTGTTAGGATATACTACTCTACACAATACTTTTCAGTGTCAATATTCACAATTCTTAAAACATTCATCCAGTGAAACTAGTTAATCATACATGTCATTTTTTCTAAATGTTTGTCAGAATGGTGTGTAATCTTTTAAGTGATCATTCAAAAGTGTCCGGTGAAAGTTCAATTTAGTTTGATGTTTAGAAAATATGGAGTCATAGCGTTCAAGCAAGAACTGTTAGGGACGGACAGCTGGGGATTTGTACTGTGATGGTGGATTCTGGTATTCGAGGACAGTGATGTAATCACTGGTTGTAGGTTTGTGGAATGTTTGCATTGACTGGAAGTTGTGCTGGTGGTGCTGATGATCTTGATCAAATGCCATGTGGGATGCTGGATGTTTGTTGATGGGTAGTGATCATCATGATACTGCCCCTGTGTTGTGTCTGACTGGTATGGTTGTTAAGTCCGTGAATCTTGCAGAGTGCAATTGACAATCTGGTCTTGCCACGTAATTATGATTTGCTTTTTAACTCTTTCACCACCAAGTTTCCCCTGAAATGGCACTCCTCAGTGCCAAGTATATTTTGGGCAGCCAGTTTTGCAGCGCAGTATGCATATTTAAAAGCTTATATCTCAACGACTATTAAAGATTTTCACTTACTTTTCTTTTTTGCTGTGTAAAGGCAGATGTTGTATTTATATGTGAATGCTTGCTTATGTTTATGTGCTTGATTGATTATTCCACAGATAATCTTATTGTAAAGAAAAACATTTTTTTTCATACAGTTTATTAATTGTACTACTGACCTTACTTCGTGAGTTGTGCGCCAGATATCATTATAATAAATGAGGAAAAGCAATGGAAAATCTACCCACAAAGTCAGCTGTCTGCTTATTCTACTCTGAGTGGTAGACAATGCGTGTCGATTTGCAGCCATTTTGGAGAAAACGATACGGAGAAAACGTGACGTAAATTCCGACAGTTGACAAAGCCACACGTCGGCCTTTCTGCTGGAAAACTAGGTCGCAGGGTAAAGTTTAAAAATAGCACAGTTGCCTGCATTCACCAGTGGAGCTGACAGAAGTTTTATATCCGTGTGAAAAGTTATCGTTTAGCATGACCCCTCCAAGTCGCACAAATGCGACCATGGTGGTTGTACGGGAAGTCGCTTGATTGCGACCATTGCGGGAAAAGAGTTAAAGGAAAGTTACGTGAAAATGAGCTACAATTTAGTCCTTGCCTCTCGATAGGGTACAAGTAACCTATCTCAGTGGATAGCTACGAACAGGAAGGTTATTTAGACAGTTTGATGATAACATTGGTTGGCATTTATTTGAGTGTGGCTACTATTACATTCTTGCTGTTGATGACTCTGAAGGCAGAGCAATGCTTCTAGTCTTTAATGGAAGAGACTGACTGATTCTCAACTGACACTTATATACATGTTAACATGAACAGCAATCAGATACACGTTCGGTTCACATTTATACGAATATCATATTTACACGAATACCTTGTTTACACGAATATCTTGTCATTGAGTATGTAAGGCTGCATTACAAATTACAGTCTCAATAGCAAACCTCACATCCCCCATTCTTGAGTTCAATGGACAATGACGGCTGCTGCAAATTAACTATCACTTTACAAGTCCAAGACTTTTGGTTTCTTCACTTCACGGCCATATCGGGTGTATACTGTCTTTGGCTTCTGGCAAGATTCTGCACTATCAGACGTAGACAGTACATCAACTGTTGTCGAGGGCTGTTCGGTTTGTGGCAGCGGCTCGAAAGTGTTGGGCTCTTCAGGCTCAGCAAAGTCTTTGGGTACAAGACTGTTCTCACGAGGGTGGTTGATCGATGGCCTGCCTTGTAGTCATCTTGGGAACAGATGTTGGCGGTTCCTTCTCTGTTTTCCAAATGGCGTAACGACTTCGTATGACCGATTTCCCAATGGTCTGACAATGGTGCCTGGACTGTCCTGAGGTTTCACCCACACTAGCCGACCAACAGACATAGAAGGAGCATCTCTCACTCGATGAGCTCTGTTGAAGTTGTTCTTCATCTTCTCTTTCATCTTCATGTCTTTGGCCTTGAAATCATTTGCTGTCTCGGGGTCAAATTTGCTTTCACTGTGGGGACTGTTGTTCTCATCTTCCTCCCCATCAGAAGTTCAGCTGGACTGCTTCCATTCTGTAGTGGTGTCGCACGGTACATCATTAGGGCGAGGTAAGAGTCTTCTGCCTTCCTCAGCAAATTTTTGATGGTTTGAACTCCACGTTCTGCTTCACCATTACATTGCGGGTAATACGGGCTGCTGGTGATGTGTTGGAATTTGTAGGCCTTGGCAAAGTCCTTGAATTGCTTGCTTGCATATTGGGATCCATTGTCTGATACGACAACTTCGGGAATCCCATGTCTTGCGAACATGCTCTTCATGTGGCATATCACATTGGTGGCAGTCGTGT
Source organism: Monoplex corrugatus (assembly GCA_030674185.1). Taxonomy (NCBI): domain Eukaryota; kingdom Metazoa; phylum Mollusca; class Gastropoda; order Littorinimorpha; family Ranellidae; genus Monoplex; species Monoplex corrugatus. The sequence goes on from JAPXFY010000033.1 coordinate 40,306,694, forward strand.
TCTGTAGCATGGCCAACTCAATGTAGCGGGAGTAGTAGTCAATGACAAGTAGGTAAGGGTGTTTGTTCAGTTCAAATATGTCAGTGCCTACTCTCTGCCATGGGTAATCTGGAGTTGGGGTAGGGATCAAAGGTTCTGGAGACAGTTTGCGTTCTTGGGCGCAAATGGGGCATTTCTCCACAAAGGCTTCAATTTGTGTGGAGAGTCCAGGCCACCACACATTGTCACGGGCGATCGCGCGCGTTTTTGTGATACCTTGGTGTCCTGTGTGAAGTTGTTCCAGCATCTGTGGTCTCAGTTTCTCAGGTACAACAAGACGTGAGTTGTACAGAAGTAAATCTTCTTGCACGCTGAGGTCGAAACGTACAGACCAGTACTGCTTCATACGAGGGTCATCTGGACACGAACTTGGCCATCCTGACTGACAGTAGTTCTTCAGCTTCTGATACAGATCATCTATCTGCTGTTGCTGTTTGATATCGTCTAGACTTCCTGTCGTTGCTGGAAAGTTCTGCATCAACATGTGAACATGTAGCTCGACTTCTTCTTCTACACCCTTCCCCTCTTCTTCGGCGTTCTGTCTTGGAGCTTGGGAGAGAGCGTCAGCTGTGACGAGGTTTTTTCCCCTGGTGTAGATGATGTTGTAGTTGTACCTCATGAGTTTCATCCTGAATCGCTGGATTCTGGGTGAGAGCTCATCTAAGCTCTTTGTCTTCAGTAGTGCTAGTAGTGGCTTGTGGTCTGTCTCGATAGTCAGTTCCTTTAAGCCTGTGATGTAGCTTGAAAACTTTTCACACGCCCAGGTAACAGCGAGTGCCTCCTTCTCCACCTGCGCATATCGCTGCTCCGTTGGAGTCAAGGACCTGAATGAGTAGAATACTGGCTTGTAACTACCATCTTCTTGTTGTTGAGACAAAACAGTTCCCATAGCGAAGAACGACGAATCAGCTAAAATTTTCGTCTTCTTGTTGGGACTGTAGTGAGCTAGGATAGACGCTGAGGTTAGTTGCTGTTTGATTTTCTGAAAAGCGACTTGCTGCGGTTTGTCCCAGATCCAATCAACAACTTCCTTCAGAAGATCTCGCAGAGCCTTGGTATCTTCAGCAAGGTTGCATCCTGCAAACTTCGCAACATGATTCACCATCCCGAGGAATCGTCGCAGCTCAGTGAGATTCGCTGGCTGGGGAAAGTTGGTGATGGCTCTAACTTTGTCTGGGTCAATGGCAATTCCATCTTTTGAGACAATGTGTCCTAGGAACTTGACACTTGTTTGTGAGAACTGACATTTCTCTGCATTCAGTGTTACTCCAGCTTCCTGTAACTTGTTCAAGACCTGTCTCAGACGACTGTCATGCTCCTGCTGCGTCTTCCCATAATTCATTAGATCAACAATGTCACAGATCACTTGACCCACAAATAGCTGTGCCATGTTTCTCTGGAAAACTTCAGGGCCTGAACTTATTCCAAACGGTAGTCGTTTGTAGCAGAATCTGCCAAACGGTGTTATGAAGGTCGTCAGGAGCTGACTGTCTTCATCTAACGGAATCTGGTAGAATCCACTGTTGCAATCAAGTTTCGTGAAAACTTGAGCTCCATCCAGCTGTGCTAAAAGTTCGTCACTTGAGGGCAATGGAAAGTTCTCTCTTCTGACTGACTCATTTAGTCTTGTGTAGTCCACACAAAGTCTTATTTTATTGTTGGGTTTTGGCACAACCACTATCGGCGCACACCATTCTGTGGGCTGCGTTACTGGTTGAATGACATCTTGCTTTTCCATCTTCTCAAGTTCGACTTTGACCTTGGCATGGAGTGGAAGAGCGAGGCGTCTTGGGGTCGCGACTGCATACGGCTTCGCATATAAAGATCTGCCCTCAGACTGACCTCGTATGCGTTCGTCAGTTTCCTAAGACCACCAAACAGTTTAGGGAAAGTCTGACGATATTTGGTCTTGAGGTTTTGCGTGACCTGATTCACCTGTTGAACCAGCTGTAGAGCGTCGATGGATGAACGGCCTAGCAACGGTTCCTCTAGCCCCTTGATGACATAAACATCCTGGCTGCAGGACTTCCCATTGTGGCTGAACACTGTTGTGAATTTCCCATGGACTGTGAGCTGAGCACGTCCTGGACCAAACAGTTTCTTTGTCGTATTTTGGAGAGGTCGCTTGTTTGGAGGAATCAGTCTCTCGGGTATAGCTGTCACATCCGCTCCAGAGTCCAGTTTGAAATTCATTTTCAGCTCATCCATCTTGAGTGTAACCATCCACGGGTTACTGGTCACTTCCCCTATAATTGGTCCGAAACATCCTGAAGTTTCCACTTCCTCTTCCTCTTCTTCAGCAAGTACGTGAACATTTTTGCTCCTACACAGTGCTGCATAATGTCCCACCTTGCGACACTTTCTGCACTTTGCATTCTTGGCTGGGCACACGTCTTTCTTGTGGTTGCCTTTTCCACACCTGGAACACTGCTGTGAGTTGTCCTGGTGGTCGTTCTGGCTGTTCTTATAATGCTGCTGTCTTCCACCCCCATGCTGCTGTCCTACATTCCTGTTCTGTCCGCCACTCTGACTCAGCTGTGTACGTCTCAGTACGTTGACGGCTAGCTCTTGGCTGGAATTTGACATGCATTGGGTCTGTGATTTGGACGTCTCGTGAGCACGGCAGATCTGAGTGGCCTTATCCAAGGTTAAGCTCTTCTCTTCCAGAAGTTTCCCTCTGACCGTTTTGTCACAGATGCCAATCACTATTCGATCACGGATCATGCGATCTGGCTCCTTGAAGTTGCACTGCTTAGCTAACTTCCTCAATGTTGCAATGTATGCGTCGATGGTCTCCTTGGGTTCCTGGTTTCTCGTGTGGAACTTGTAAGACTCAAAGACCTCGTTGGCTGTTCCCACACAGAATATTTCAAACTTCTGCATGACGGTATCAATGTCGTTCTGATTTTCTTCTTCTGTAAAGTGTAGCCCATCGTACACTTCTTGTGCGTCTTCAACGATAACGGCAAGGAATACAGCACATTGGTATGCTTTTGACTCCTTGTCTAGTCTATTGGCGACAGAATAGTTCCTCCACTGCCGTGAGAACTTTTTCCAATTCTGCTCTAGTTGACAGGATAAATCTAACTTCGATGGAACTGGAATGCTGGCAGTGAAATGTCTCTGCGTTCCTGTTCCAGAATCATTCATGACTGCAGAGCGTCGGAACTAAAACTGACTGCAAAGCATTCCTGATAGATCGGATCTTCCAGTGATGAATCCCACTTCTGACACCATATTACATTCTTGCTGTTGACGACTCCGAAAGCAGAGCAATGCTTCTAGTCTTTAATGGAAGAGACTGACTGATTCTCAACTGACATTTATATACATGTTAACATGAACAGCAATCACATACACGTTCGGTTCACATTTACACGAATATCATATTTACACGAATATCTTGTTTACACGAATATCTTGTCATTGAGTATGTAAGGCTGCATTATAAATTACAGTCTCAATAGCAAACCTCACAGCTACAAGCATGTGTTGAATGTAGCCACCACAGAGTAATGCATGTTAATATGTAGGTATTGTCCTGGGTAAGACAAACGTAAGAAGTATTTTTCTCAAGAACTTAATCTGTAAGTGACATAGAATCTCAACATTCTCTAGTACATAGGTTATGTGCAAACATATCATTTGCTGATGTTATTGTTATTGTTATTTTCTAAAGCCCAGCCAACTGTGCAGAGCCATATGAGAGCTATAACCATTTCGAAACATACAATACTTCATTAGTAAAAAAAAAAAAGAAAACAAAAAAGTACATACATATATTATTGCATTTGCGCACTTAATCTAAGGAGATGTCCCTGGCGTTGACCACTTCATCCAGTTTATGACACAGTGGATTTAGAAAATATACCTGAATACAAATTGAAAAATTACTAAGTACACTAAATTAAATAAATTACCTAGAATAGCTTCCACATATCACATTTTCTAGAGCAAAAGAATGCACTCAATACATGTACCCAACTATCAATCCTAAGAGAAAGAACGTAAAACTTTATTAAACACATACAGGTGAATGGACCAGTAAGTCAGAAAATGAGAGGAAGAAATGACAGAAAGCAAAGGAACAGGGCAGAAACAAAGAGACTGACGGAAAAGAGGCAATTTTTAGCACAGAATTTCCAGAAGGTGGGGATACGATTTGTACGAAAGTGCCCCTGACATCCCCACGGGCGACATTTGCTGATGTCTCTTTTAAGATTCTACAAAAATAACATTTATAGAAGAGTTCATGCAGAACCATCTTAGCACTGCTACACTGTTTGAAGCAAACTGAACCTGATGCGAGACGAGTCAGTTAACTATCATTTTGTGTTTTTTTAACTTTGATTCCATCATTTGATAAGTACAGCTATGGTTTCCTTAAAACAAAATGAAATCTTCGTTTTCCAAAAATTCAACACATCTATCAGCTACAGTACTTACCGTCAACACTTTTGAACATATCACACATATTGTTAGTCATACATAATGGAAGTTTTGTTGCATGACTTATCAAGCTGATATTACTATGGAGTTTGCATTTTGTAGCCCCTGTTTTCTTTGGAAGTGCAATGACAATTGATTTTGACATATCTTTGGGGATTTTTCCAGTGTCATAATTTTCATGTAGGAGTACTGTTATTTTTTCAATACCAAATTCATCTAGGGTCTTCATCTTTTCTGAAGTAATATTGTCTGGTCCTGGGACTTTTCCTGGTTTGATCTATTTCAACGTTGCTCTAACTTCATCTTTCATTATGGGTGGTCCTTCAACGTTCTTTCTTATAATGTGTTCTTCGTTTCTGTCATCATCAGAAAGGTCTTTTATGTACTCTTCCCAACTATCTAATATTTTGTCTTTTTCTATGATCATCATACCATCTTCAGATTTAAAGCAACCAGTTAATAATGTGCACGCCTTTTTTTCCTGTGGGGAATTTCTTTAATGTTTCTGTACATACTCTGTTTTGTGTTGGTCTTCTATTTCTTTGCACTTTGTTTCCAGCCAAGCTTCCTTAGTTTCATCACACCTATTCCTGATGTTCTTGTGTATCTTTTTCTGTTCCTCCTCCTTGGCTTTTGCCTTTTTCCATTATTCTGTCAAGCATAAAATTTCTTTTACCATACAGTTTTTGTTTGGTTTTCTTTTGTTTTTGTTTTTTTCTTTCTCTTCTTTCAAATTATCATTTAGTTTCTTGAGTATCCTGCTCAAACCAAACATCTCCTGTCCTTCATGAAAGTTCTTTGAAAGCCTCAGCAGTTTATTAATGTGGCAGTCATATTCGCTGTGTCTACATGTTACGTTTTGTGAATGTTCTCTGTCTTCCCTCTGTCCACGATTCTTTCTGCAGCCTTTGTACTTCTTATTCATGTTGTTGTTTAGGACATTCTCAGTCTGTTTAATCTCTGATATTCTGTATTCATATCACAGATTCCATGCTACTGGTAAAATGTAACCCAGTACAACCTGCTGCATTGGATAGTTGGGGCTCATAGCCTTGGACAGTAGCTCATCTGAAGGAAAACTACAATTTCAAACCTTTGCTGCCTTGAAGCATATCCGGTCATGGGAAATGCTTTGGGAGTAAATTGCAAGGAACAATCCGGAGCTGGAGTCCCTAAGGCGGTCCACTGCTGTTTTCAGCCATATTTGACATCTCCTGCAACAGTGCTGGTGCCAAACTGCTCTGGATATTGCTGTTCCTTTGGTCCCATCGTGTGGAGAGGAGGGGTGGGGTTCCATCACCCCACTCTGGTTTGTGCCCTGGAGATGTCACTCCAGCTTCGCTTCATGGTGTCAGAACAACACTGAAACCGGTAATCTACCGTTTAAAAGCTACAGCTCAATTGATTTAGAGTGCAGTGCCAAGGGCTGCTTCTGACGATGGAAGAGATTCTTGGATCTCACTGGACAACTATGGTCCACCTAAACTGGTAACCCCCAGCCACATAGGTGCTGTCCTACAACAGTCTGCCTTTTCCAGACTGCAAGATCTGCACCAGGCAAAAAAAGGAATACCGTGGATAAAACAGAATAGTTCAGCTTTCAAACTGGGATGTTGGAACTTCCTTACAATGACAACAGGGCTATCAGAGAACCTCAAAAACGTTAACGATGCAAGAAAGACAGCTGTCATCAACAATGAACTCCTGAGACTTGCAAGAAACGAGCCTACATAACTCATGTACGCTCAAGGAGAAAGACTACACCTTCTTCTGGCAAGGAAAGAGTGCTGAGTAGCACAGAGAACATGGGGCTGGATTAGCAGCCAGGAAGTCTGAGCTGAAAATGATTGACCGAGGTGACAAGGGATCAGAATGCCTGCAGAATCTCCATCTCCATACATCTGACAGCCTGGTCACTCTTATTAGCGCCTGTGCTCCTACCCTAACATCTATACTAGAGGAAAAGGACGAGCTCTATGCTAACCTCAATGACATTATCAAGAATGTCCCTAGCAAATAAAACCCACTCTGTCCTCCTTTGCGATTTCAATGCCAGAGTGGGTGCCAATCACGACTCTTGGCCTTCCTACCTCGGACGTTTCAGAGTTGGGAAAATCAGTGAAAATGGGCAACGCCTCCTGGAGCTTTGTTCCTATCAAAGCCTCTGCGTAACCAACTCTTACTTCCAGATGAAGCCTCAACACAAAGTGTCATGGAGACATCCTCCATCGAAACATTGGCACCAACTGGGCATAGTCATTTTCAGACGAACAAACCTCAAGTTCACGTTTCTCACCTGCTCATACCATAGTGCAGACAGTGACACAGACCACTCACAAGTGTGTTGCAAGATCAGGCTCCACATTACCAAACAAGAGGGGAAGCCTCTCACTGACACCTTCAAGATGCAGTATCCTGAAAAAAGTTTAGGAATTTGCCAAGTCTCTCACAGATGTTCTGTCCAGACCGTCCACACAAGTCTGCCTCTACAAAATACGATCATTCAAAAAACTGCCAGAGCTACATTTGGGAGGAAGACATCCAAGAACAATGACTACTTTGAAACACTCACCAAGAATGAAATTCTTGCAAGAACTCAGAGCTGCCAGCAGCAAAGTACAGCAGACAGCAAAAAGATGTGCCAACGAATACTTGCAACAGCTTGGTGATGGCATCCAAACTGCAACAGCTACAAGCAACGCAGGAGGTATGAACGACAGCATCAAGAAAGCTTTTGGTCCAACACAGAGCAGGACAGTCCCCTCAGGAACACCCATGGGAAGTGATCACCAACAAAGGAAAGCAGATGGAAATATAGACGGAACAGTACTCAGAGCTATACTCCAGAGATAACTTTGATGCCACCTTAGTCCTTAGTGCCATTGGACCTCTGCCCATCTTGGAGGAGCTAGAGCTAAACCAGCACTAGAAAAATTCTGCAAGGCAATTAGCAGCTTTGCCTATGGGAAAGCACCTGGTAATGATGGCATCCCCCAAGACCTCATAAAACACTGCAAGAACACCCTCCTGTAGCCCCTACATGATGTCCTCTGTCAGTGTTGAAGAGAATGAACAGTATAACAAGACATGACAGATGCCAAGATCGTCACGCTCTATAAGAACAAGGGAGACAGAAGCTACAGAAACAACCAAAGGGGCATTTCCCTACTGAACATCGTAGGCAATCTGTACACCCAAGTTGTGTTGGTGCGCCACCAGAAGCTGGTCTCCGTGCAGTCTCCGATCAGAACGCTTCACAATGGACAAAACGACCAAAGAGATCACATTGAGAGCATGGCATGAAGGACCATAGAATCTAGAGTGTTTTTCACAGTGTTACGATGATGAGAATGAAGGTGATGAACAAGATGCCATGCAACTCTGTTTGGAATTGGGACTGAGTAGAGTTCCCCATGTTTGTGTGGGTTTTTGTCAAATGTACTTCCAGTAAGTTGCCATCACTTTCTGGAAACGCAACATGCATGCTTTGTGGAGGCCCCGTTCATTGTTTTAAGGATCGAATCATCTACCCATGACCGTGAAAATGAAAAGTTCGAAAGATACTACATCTGCTTTCTGGATTCATCCATTCCCTGCTACAAGGACTGCGGTGTGCGGTGTGAGGGTTGGAGTTAAGTATTGGTGCCCCTGCTCGCCAAGACAGATCTGTCATTGGATTATGTTGAAACATTTTAAACAGAGTATGGGCACTACCCACATATACCAATGTCCCCTCTGGGACTGCCACCATTTGGTCCATGACTGCTTATTTGGGTAACACCCTTATGCACAGCTAACCCTCATATCTGAAGGCTTAACTGTATGCTTACTTTCAAAGCATATTCTGGCATCAACCAGGCTTGAGATATACAGACACTTGCAATGCACCGTCAATAATGTGTTTGTTAAGTGGATGGGACTACGCTGTGTGACTTCAGCATTCCCAACATTCTTTAAACACGATCAACTCTGGTAAGAAGCTGCTAGGGGCAAAACATTTTTCCAGTAATTATGGTTTGAACCCACACTGACACATTATGCTAACCACTTCGCCAGGTTGACTGGTAGATTAATGCACTTTATTTGCGTCTGGTTCTGCTTCATCCAGCATAGTATACTGTGTGGTCGTGGTCTTGATTCTGGATGGCTGAAAGACCAATAGCATCTAGACATGGATAACTGTACAGACACTATGGGACATTAAGCCATATCCATCCCTGACCTGCATAGTAAAGTGATGTTTGTGTAGTTTGTAAACTGTCATTTACTCGGTTTGATTCATTTTGTTACTTCTATTTTATCTTGAGAAATACCTTTGTGCAGAGAGTACATCTGTGGCATTGGTATTCAGTATATACAACATATAAAGCCTTGGCTCTGAGACATAATTCTGTGAAAACTAGCCATCACTTGGATTCATATAAACATTTCTTCACGTAAGACATCAGAGTCTGTGCTGCACTCATAATTTCATTACAACAATAGAGTGTAGCTCCTGTGAATAGTTACCTGCTCCTGTTTTAGTCAACACTAAACAAGATCATAATGTAACTCACAAAGTCAGATCACTGAATGAAGTGAAGTTTTTTGTCTCTTTCTCGTAAACAGTACCAGTCAAACATCGATCAATGCAACAAAGAAAGAAACATTCTGAACACGCTGGTTGGCGTCATTACCGACAGTACGAGAGCTGTTTTCGTTCGATCTATATAGCTCTCACAAAGATCAAGTGACACGACAGCCCGCACTTTTCAAATGATTTATTGCCCTCCGTCTAAGAGAACTCGTGACTTCCAAGACCATAAACATTGACGAACCTGAAAAAAAAAAATGAAAAAAAAATTAAACTTTGTCCTTACTTACTTTAAGATTTATCGTTTTTACCGCCCGCATTCGAAGTAAATCACAGCAAAACAAACTGCTGTCAACCCCACCACCACCATATCAACAACTACTACCATTTTCACTGACTACCACCACAAGTCAGAAATTCATGGTAAAGCCATAGTAGCGTTATCCGTTGTACGTCACCTTTACACACTGTTTATATGGCTGTAATCATGAAAATCATGTTTAGTCATTCAGATCTACGTTTCTGAACAAGTCCTTGCTAAGCCATGTACATCTACAAACCCACTAAAGTTCCATCATCAAAGAGACCATGAACAAGAGTGGGCCTGTTATGAATAATTAAGGCGTCACCGTGACGGAACATTCAGGACCTTCTACTCCACACTTCTAGCTGATATGTGGATTAATGTTTGCTCAGAGTTCATACTCACACTTCTTAAAAGATTCGTCAAATGAAATGATACTGATGACAGACCATTTGTAGTAAGACCTGGTTTTCAAAGTCAGAAGATATTTTCCTCTGTTTTCTTGAACCCCTAAGGTACTGCAGCTGCCAATAATTTACCTGAAAAGTGTACTGTTACAGGTAGATAATACGCAGAAAGTGTTTTCACCGAAGTTGTGCAGGCCACCCATGACCAACATCCGAGCGCAAGTACCAACAAAACGCTCCTTCTTCATGGCAACAAAAGTGTCCATTAACCCAAAATCACTGTGACCTATCTTCAAGAGCAATCCATTTATCTCCATCACCCATCCAACTGTCCTGACTTAGCCCCGTAAAACTTCTGGTTGTTTCTTTATCAGAACCAGAATCTGGCTGGCAGGAAGTTTCCAAGTATCCAGATTTGAGGAAAGCAGTGAAATCACATCTTGCTACATATCTGAATCAGATGATCAAAAAGCGTTTGACTCTGAGCAGAGACGGTTAAAACTTTGTGTAGAGAGTGGAGGAGAACACGTTGAAATACCATGAACATTTCACGTACGCTGGGTTTACCATTTTTGTTTTGCACTGTAAGTGAGAAGACTTAAGTATAGCCCCCTGTTGATAACATCATTCCGTTCTTTCTCTGTGATTTACACTGTTTTCCACAATAATAACTTGAAACTGATACAAATAAATTTTTGTTTTTTAGTACTTATGTTAACAAGATTGGCCATGGGTATTCACGCTGAGGCATTCGTGAGGAAGCCTTTTTATTCTAGAGTGAACCTGTACTTCAAACTTAACAGAAGTCTTTTTGACAATTTATGAGAAAGTCTCCACAGGCACAGATACACGAACAGTAGGTGTGTGACTGACACAATCGCTTTATTCAAACATCAATACTGAGTGTAGTGACAAGAAAACAGACGCTCACCATCATACTGAATGGAAAATGTGATTTTGTGTGACAATTGTGACTTTTATTCCAATCTTCCAAGTCCTCGTTCAGGTAGTTACAGCCCATACACCAACCTACGATGTAGAAGTGGCGGTATATCTGTGCTTACCATCAGCAGCGTGTTATTCTGCAGCGACACATGCAGCGACATGCATGTACTGTCTCAAGGACTGACCGCTAATGAAATAGTGTTCTTACAAAGTTACAAAAGGAAACAGTGCATGGTATATGATGCATAATGTGCTACATTTCTTTCCAACTTTTCAATCCAAGTCTTATGCCCGATTTCGATTTTGGGCCACAAAGATAAAGTTTCTTACAGATTTATATGTGTCAATATCTCATTATTGACAGTCATTCCATGACATACAAACAATGTAAAAACAAGGGATACCACGAGAAGGTGTTGTTACAGGCACAATAATGTAGGGCAGGCCATATGCAGGTGTTCTACTGCATGGCAAGTCAGACAGGGGTCCTACGATGATCACTACACCTGAAAAGGTGAGGATCTAGTATGCACATCACTTTCCTTTGGGTGCGCAGTACTTTATATCACCAGGCCTTACCAACATCTAACGAGAAAGTAAGTGGATCTCCGCTATACTGAAAACATTCCTTTATTTTGACAGTCATGAAATGCGAGCGTAGTTGTTCAGCTGTCGACATTTTTCTAACAACTAAGTCTCAGGATAAGGCTACCGCCTATGTAATATAAACAGATGATAGATAATACATAGCCTCTCCATCAGCAAGCCCTACGTTGTGCCTCCTCATGGCGACATGCGGTAACTGAGTACCTCAAGGTCTCAGACTAAACACGACGGACTCAGAGGAAGTCTGGCCCCCAGTCGTGTGGCACGCAGGCTTACCGGCGTGTTCGTTCGTTGCTTGATTTAACGTCTTTTCACTATAAGTGATATTAGACGGTTACCGGCGTGTGGACATGCCCTGGTGCCCACAAACCAGACCCCAGCTATGGGTAAATAGCACCATTGCCTTGTGGGTGTCTAAGGTGAAACCAAGGCTAAGGGAGTAAACCCTGACAGAAAACAACAACAACACTGCCTTGTGGTTATCTCGGAGGAGCCTAACGCTAAGGGAGTAAACCCTGACAGAAAATCACTCCTACTGCCTTGTGGGTAGTTGTGGGAATGACAAAGATTAGCGGAGAGTCCGTACAAAAACCGAAAACGGGAAACAACAGTTGTATACTCCCAAGATTGTCATGGCCAGCCAAAATACGAAAAAGGAAAACGAGGTAAACAGCGGCTCCTGTGTAGCACCTTTGTCTGGTAGGGACCGTCATGCTGCGCAGATGGCACCCAAACCTCAGCAAGCTACATGTACTGCAATCAAATTAAGAAATATCAAACTTTCCATTTGAAATGAACGGACATTGCTGCAAAAGGGAAAATAAGAAAATGTTAAGATGGAGATGGAAAGGTTTAACATCAATATTTTAGGACTAGGGGAAATGAGATGGAAGGGGGCAGGCATGATAACATCAGGCAAGCTTACAATAATATATTATGGTGGAAACACACACGAAAGAGGAGTAGGCATCATAATGGAAACGGACAAGTCAAAATCTAAGAACGGATACTGGGCTGTGTCAGAGCAAGTTTTGTTTAGATGGCAAGCCGTTTGGTATAGACATCATCCAAGTATATGCACCAACATCAACAAGTACTCAAAAAGAAATGGACAACTTCTATGAAGTATTATAGACGGTTATTATTCAGTGTAAATCAAAGGATATTACAGTAATAATGGAAGCTTTCAATACTGCAGTGGGACAGGAGAAGGGGAGGACATAGCAGCACCTCATGGCCTTGGTACACAAACTGAAAGGGGAGAGAAACTTGTGGAATGGGCACAGATGAATGAATTCATAGTAGGAAACACCTGGTTTGAGCGGCCTAACAGACGAAAATGAACATAGATGAGTCCAGGAGATAACACAAAAAATCAAATTGATTGCATCCTGTAATGGCTACCTGGTTGAACCTGGCTCTCAGTTACAAAAAAGGCTACTTACTGCGTAGCTTTTATCGGCGATCCAGCCGACTTCTTCAGCGCAACTGCTGGGTTGAGAACTGGCTTCAGTGCGCACCGCCGTGAGCGAACTCACCACAGTGCGACTGAATAAGTGAGGAGTACACCGATGGCAGGTTGTGTCGGCCCTGGTCACGGTTGAGGGTGGGGTTCCTTGTGGCGATGTAAACTGCCTCCTTTACTCCCCTCTGGAACCATCTTGCTTCTTTGTCAAGAACTTGCACATTGTCCTTTTCAAAGTGGTGTTGGGTGTGGGTCAGATGTTCTCCCACTGGAAAGGACTCACGTTTGTGTTCTTTTAATCTTTTGTGCAAGTTGCGCTCAATTTCGCCAATATAACTATGGTCACAGTCCTGGCAGTCTATCTTGTATATCACCCCTGATGTGTCCAATTTGTTTTGTCTTTGGGGTGGACTAACTGGCTTCTGATGGTGTTGGTGGGCTTAGCGTGGACACTGACTCCCAACTTCCTGATCTTCCTGCTGAGAGCCTCAGTGACGCCGCTGACGTATGGCAAGGAGACTGCCCTCTTGAAGGGGTTGGCCGTTCAGTGGAGGGGTGGGGTATGGTTTTCTTGCCCCCTGGAATGTCCCAGGCCCACTTCTGGTATCCTGACACACTGAGTACTTTTTTGATGTACTGCACCTCTTCTTCTCTAGCGGTGTCGATAGAGCAGATGGTCTTCGCTCGGTGGGTGAGGGTGCGGATTACTCCAAGCTTGTGTTCCAGTGGCTGGTAACTGTCAAATTGTAAGTACTGGTCCGTGTGGGTCGGCTTTCTATAGACAGAGAAGGTGAGGCCTGTCTCCATCCAGGTGATGCGAGTATCCAACATCGCGATGCTGCCGTTCTCTTCTACCTCATAGGTGAGCTTGATGGCAGGGTGTTGGTTGTTGAGATGGTTCATGAAGTCTTCTACCACCGATCTTTTCAGTACAGTCATAGTGTCGTCCATGTAGCGGCCCCAGTAGCGTGGAGGAGTGTGGAACGACGCCAAAGCTTTCTCCTCGAAATTTTCCATGAAGAGGTTGGCGATGATGGGACTCACAGGGGACCCCATGGCTGCACCCTCGGTCTGTTGGTAGAAGTGTCCTTCAAAGGTGAAGTAGGTGGTGTTGAGGCAGCAGGATAACAGTTCACAGATGTGTTCCACTGGCAGGTTGGTGCGTTGCCGAAGACTGTTGTCAACCTGTAACCTCCCCCTGATGATGTCAATGCTGTCCTTCACAGGGACACTGGTGAACAGGGCTGTGACGTCATAGGACACCAGAATCTCATCAGGTTGAGGTACAAACTTCGACAGCTTCTTCACCAGGTCTGCCCTGTTTGCAATGGAATGTTCTGTCTTTCCTACCAAAGGCGAGAGGATGTCTGCAACGAAGCGGCCGTCTCATACATCAGGGATCCTCTAGAGGCGACAATGGGACGGAGGGGTACATCTTTCTTGTGCACTTTAGGCAGTCCGTAGAACTTAGGCACATCAGTATCTGAGGGGTACAATCTGTGGTACTGTTCTGAGGAGTGTTCTCCTGACTTCTGTAGGCCTTGCAGTAGTTTGGTCAGACGGGCAGTATACTTGCTGGTGGGATCTTTGCTCAGCTGTTGATAGGTCTTTTTGTCATCTAGCAGATTGCAAGCCTTCTCATAGTACCGCCCCTTGAGTAAGATGACTATGGCACGGCCTTTGTCAGCTGGGAGAATCATGATGGAATCCTTCTTCCTCATTCCCTGTAGTGCAAGTCTTTCATCCCTGGAAATGTTGGATTTGGGAGGTTTGCTCTGTTTGAGGATGTTCACACACTCTGATCGTAAGTGTGTGGCCTCTTCTGTTTGAGGACTAATCCATCGACAAGCGGTTTCAATGCTGGTACTGTACTCCGTGATGGGAAGTTTGTCTGGAGTGACCGCGAAATTGAACCCCTTTCTCAACACTGACAATTCTGCTTCAGTCAAACTTGATCCGACAGATTCACCACCCACCTGTTTTTGATTTCTTGGTCACTGACGGGAGTAATGGGCACGCAATCGTCATGTTTTGGTTTAGCCTGCAACTTAGCAAACTTTTTCCTATGGCGCATGCGCACTCTATCCCATTCACGCCTGACAGTGCAGTCGGACCAGGCAGCCGTCTCCGCCATGATAGTATCCGGTACACACGCACTGAGTCCATCCTTCAAAATGGCGATCCTGTTGTTGATGATAACCAAACGACTGTTGATTTGTTTAATCCGTTCGTTTATTAGCGCACGTTGAGCACGATGGATGATGTTGTTAGCTGCCTAGCCTTTCATACTAGTTTTGATCTTAAGACTTGTAGGGCACACATTTTGATGTTTACAATGCAGCGTGAAATGAAGATGGTTCCTGAACCTGGCTAGCAATCAATGTTCCTCCTCCAGTTCTCTAAAAATTTTGATGACTTTCCCGTCGAAATCTCGTATGAGACGTTGAGGAAGTTTTAACGACTGAGGGGTAGACATAATGGCTACCTGGTTGAACCTGGCTCTCAGTTACAAAAAAAGGCTACTTACTGCGTAGCTTTCATCGGCGATCCAGCCGACTTCTTCAGCGCAACTGCTGGGTTGAGAACTGGTTTCAGTGCGCACCGCCGTGAGCGAACTCACGACAGTGCGACTGAATAAGTGATTGCATCCTGGTAAATTAAGATTTAGAAATTCTTTACTGATAGAAAAACACTACCAGGCACAGACTACAACAGTGACCATAATCCTCTATTGGGAAGAATAAGCAGAAAATAAAAAAAAAGAAAACAGACCAAAACTAACATCAAACTAAAACAACTGACTCAAAAGATAAAAAAGGAACCGTGGTTATCAACTACTCCAAAACAGAGTCAAGCCAGACTAGGATCAACAGTGAGACCAATGGACAATACCTCAAGGTATTGGATGAACCTTTAGAATATGAGGAGCATGAAAAACTAATAGAAAAAAAACTGAGCAAACGAAGGAGGGGCCAAGTGTGCGGAGAAGTAAGTGGCATGGCAAAGCAAACTAAAAATACTAAAATGAGACTCTAATACAAGGACATCAGGATAGAAGTCAGACACCGGGTTTGAAGACATAATTTGACTTAAAACGTGAACATGGTTGTCAAGCAAAACAAATTCAGTGCTCTGGAGGACGTTGGTGACAGTGAGGACCAATGGACAAAGTTGAGAACCGCGATGCATGAAGCTTTTGAAGAAATGAAATGAAACAAATGCAAAAATAAACTGGATGACAAAAAAGAAATGTAGGCTTGACGGAAGAACAGAGGAAGTCAAAGGGAAAAGCGAAAGAATATAAAAAGATAAACAAGGCAATCAGGAAAAGGTGCAACGAAGCTAAGGAAGCTTCGCTGGAAAAAGTGCAAAGCAACAGAAGACCAACATGAAACAGATCCTCAAGATATGTACAGAAACATTGAAGATGAAGAAATTGCCTACAGGAAAAAGACATGCACAGCAACTGGATGCTTAAAATCGAAAGATGGTACGCTTATTGTGGAAAAAGAAAAAATATTAGATATATGGAAAGAGTACATTAAAGACCTTTTCAACAATGACAGAAACGAAGAACACATTATAAGGATGAATGTTGAGTGACCACCGACATTGAACGACGAGATTAGAGCAGCATTGAGAAAAACGAGACCTGGTAAAACCCCAGGACCAGACATTGTTACTACAGAAATAATTGAAACCCTGGAAGAATGAAATTTATGACACGGGAAAAATCCCCAAAGATATGTCAAAATCAATTTTCACTACACTTCTAAAGGATGCTAAAGCATGGGGCTATAGAATGCAAACTCCATTGTGAAATCAGCTTGATGAGTCATGCAACAAAACTTCTATTAAGAATAATCATGACGAGTACAAGGAGCAGAGTCAAAAGAGAACTAGCAGAAGAACAGTGTGGATTTGCCGACGGGAAAACGAACTGATAATGCCATAAAACATCCTACAAACTATCATAGACAGGTCAGTTGAGTTCAATAAGGATTTATTTTTATGCTTTGTTGACTATACCAAGACTTTCAATCAGGTAAGACACAAAGAATTGAACAACCAACTAGAAAGGCTCAATATCGATGGAAATAATCTATGAATAATCTAAAATGTATATCAGAAATAAACGGCAGCAAGGAGAATAAAACGGTATAAGTTCTTTCCAAATGTCAAAAGAGTGATCAGGCAGGGTTGTGTTCTATCACCAGATTTGTTTTCACTTTACAGTGTAACCATCATGAGAAACCTAGAAGAATGCCATGGGATAACGTTTGGAGGAAAAATGATAAACAATTTTTGTTACTCGTATGACACCGTGCTAATTGTAGAAAATGAAAAAGAAAGATCTCCAAAACCTTGTAAACATAAAATAATAGAAAACAAAAATAAGAGGTTAGAGCTAAATAGCAAGAATACTAAAGTCATGGTAATCATTAAAAACAAGAAACCCCCTCTAGCAAAATAACAGCAAATGGCACAACTTTAAGACAGGTTGATAAGTTTAAATATCTGGGAATGGTCATCTCACCAGAACGCGTTTGTACATCAGAAATAGCCAGCAGAATCAGCCAAGCCAAAACAGTATTAAAGAAGATGAAAAGCGTTCTTACCAACAAATGCCTATCAATTAAAATCTGGAAGAGATACTGGAGTGTCACATAGAACCGACATTGTTGTACGGTTGTGAGGTGCGGACACTCAATACGCAAAATAGAATAAGACTGAGGCAAATGAAATGTGC
This sequence comes from Monoplex corrugatus, assembly GCA_030674185.1. Classification (NCBI taxonomy): domain Eukaryota; kingdom Metazoa; phylum Mollusca; class Gastropoda; order Littorinimorpha; family Ranellidae; genus Monoplex; species Monoplex corrugatus. Next base: position 40,324,232 of record JAPXFY010000033.1, read on the forward strand.
TCTCTAAGCAAAATGTTACGAGTTCCATGGACAGCAAAGAAAATAAACGAGACAGTCTTGAAGGAGAAAGACAAAAGAAGATCATTAATAAAGAAGATTAGGAAAAGACAAGCAACATTTATAGGACATTTTATGAGGAAAGAGAAATTAGAGCGCCTGGTCACAACAGGAATATTGGAGGGAAAGAGAACACCAGGTAGACCCAGGGAGAAAATATTGGATGGACTTGCAGGGTGGCTGAGAACAGAGTGGGTGGGAGATGTATTTGCAGCGACAAGGGATAAATTCGTATGGAGGGCCATGATCGCCAACGCCATGTGGCAGGGCACATGATGATGATGATGATGACGAAATAAATAAGGAACCGTGACCATTTTTTTCATACTTTCTCAAAGACTAACACATAGATCCAGTAACGGATTGAAAGTGACGCTGATACGTTTGGATTTTTGTTCCCTGTCTTAAAAAAGAACCATTCTTATTTATGATGATATATTTACTGGTGTCAGGTCGGATAGATGTATCCGCTACTGGTAACCTGGAACCCAGTACTACCCGTCACAGGGTCGAATTGCTGGCGACTAAACCAGCACCCTCACCAGTCCTCTCAGGAGGATGGTGAGGAGGGTGGCTAGAAACCCTGGTGGAATAAATTAGATCCATCAAAGGGCGCCAGCTCTGAAGAGCTACCCGCGGCCATCTAGCTAAGGGAGTAAACCCGGACAGTAAATCCGGTGTGGGGCCCCTAAGGCGGTTGGATGGCAAACTTTGTCACTTTCCTGGCAGCTCCTGCGGCCGCGTTGGCACCAAAACGTAACAGCCCTGCTGTTCTTTTGGATCTGTCAGCGAGGTGGAGAGGGGGGACAAGTTGCATGGGCAACAGCCTGTCTTCCATATTACACTGCCCAGGCTTACATCCGTCCATTCATCCACAAACACTCTGCACCTACGACCTGGAGAGGACACTCCAGCCTCGCTACTAACACTAGTGTCGACACAACACGGGAAGCAACAGATACCGGTGATAAGTCATCGCTCAACTGGCGTAGAGCTGACGCCAGGGGTTGCTTTTGACGGTGGGAGAGACCTTCGTGTCTTACTGGACAGCTACCGCCCGCCTAAGCTGGGCAGCCCCCAGCCAATCAGGTGCTGTCCCGCCACGACCTGCCTTCTTCATTGGGTGCATGAAGATTAGGAGAAAATCTGACAAGCAGGTCGTTAACTACCGTACCTGGCAAAAAGAAATATTCAACTTCAAGAAACGGATCAGGAAAAGGATCAGCAGTGAAACTGGGCTGTTGGAATGTCCGAACAATGATGCCTGGGCTCTCCCAAGATCTGCAAGACATCAGCGACGCCAGAAAGACCGCCATCATAAACAGCGAGTTAAAGAGGCTCAATGTGGACATTGCCACTCTGCAGGAAACACGGCTGGCTGACTCAGGAACACTAAAGGAAAGGGACTACACCTTCTTCTGGCAAGGAAAGAGTTCTGATGCCCCAAGAGAGTACGGAATAGGCTTTGCAGTAAGGAACAGCCTGCTGAACATGACTGAACCAGGCAGCGGCGGTTCAGAGCGACTCTTGACTCTCCGCCTCAGCACCACCAAAGGCTATGTCACTCTCATCAGCGTTTATGCCCCAACTCTGTCTGCCTCTCCAGATGCTAAGGATGAGTTCTACGAAAAATGTGCATCAACCATAAGGAATATCCCCAGGACAGAACAGCTTGTTCTCCTGGGCGACTTCAATGCCAGAGTGGGTGCAGACAATGACTCATGGCCCTCCTGCCTCGGTTCCTTTGGACTTGGAGTGGGGAAAATGAATGAGAATGGACAGCGACTGCTTGAGTTTTGCACCTGCCATGAACTGTGCATTGCCAACTCCTTCTTCAAGACGAAGCCTCAACACAAAGTCTCCTAGAGGCACCCACGCTCAAAACATTGGCACCAACTGGATTTGATCCTAGTAAGATGTGCCACTATCAAAAACGTTCTCCACACTCACTCATATAACAGCGCAGACTGCGACACAGACCACTCTCTGGTATGTTGCTAGATCAGGTTGCAACCAAGGAAGTTCCACTGCTCAAAAAAACAAGGTAACCCTCGCATTGACGTCAGCAAAATGTCTCAGCCAGATCTTGTAGAACAGTTCGCAGAGGCCTTTCAGAGAGAATACGATGCATTGCAGCCCAGAGACTCTGCCACAGAGAGATGGGAAACGCTACGAGACACCATGCACCGCATTGCTATGGCCACCTTTGGGAAGAAAACTGTGAAGCCCCACGACTGGTTTGAGGCCAAATCATCAGAGATGACTCCCACTGTTGAGGCTGAGCGCGCCGCACTCACCGAGTATAAGCGGTCACCCAGTGTGAAGAACCTGCAAATCCTCAGGCTGCCAGGAGTAAGGTTCAGCTTAACGCCAGGCGCTACGCAAACAAGTACTGGACAGAGCTCAGCGAAGAGATACAGAGTGCTGCTGAAAGAGGCAACATCCGAGGAATGTATGATGGCATCAAGAAGGCACTGGGACCAACACAGAGCAAGATCGCCCCCCCCCCCCCCCCCGCCTCAAATCCTCCACTGGAAGTAATCAGTGATCCTAGCCAACAGATGGAAAGATGGGCGGAACACTACTCCGACCTCTACTCCACACAGAACATGGTGTCCCCCTTAGCCCTCGATGCCATCAAGTGCATGCCGGTAATGGAAGAACTTGACACAGAGCCAACTGTGGACGAACTCAGCAAGGCCATTGATAGCCTGGCATCAGGCAAGGCACCTGGCAACGACGGAAATCCCCCAGACCTCATCAAGCGCTGCAAGACTTCTCTTCTGCACCCTTTGTACGCAGTCCTCTGTCAGTGTTGGAATGAGGGAGCTGTACCACAGGACATGAGGGACGTCAAGATCGTCACCCTGTACAAAAACAAGGGCGAAAGGAGCGACTGCAACAACTACAGAGGTATCTCGCTCCTCAGCATTGTTGGCAAAGTCTACACTCGGGTCCTCCTAATCCACCTGCAGAAACTGGCTGAACGCGTCTAGCCAGAATCACAGTGTGGTTTTCGAGCAGACAGATCCACGATAGACATGGTCTTTTCCCTTCGCCAAATTCAGGAGAAGTGCAGAGAGCAGTGGATGCCCCTGTATGTGGCATTCATTGACCTCACCAAGGCCTTTGACCTAGTCAGCAGAGATGGCCTTTTCAGGGCTCTCCGAAAAATCGGCTGCCCCCCCAAACTGCACAGCTTAATTGAGTCCTTCCACTCAAACATGAAAGGGACGGTGCAGTTCAACGGAAACCTCTCCAAGCCCTTTGACGTACGCAGCGGTGTGAAACAAGGCTGCGTCCTGGCCCCAACCCTCTTTGGAATCTTCTTCGCTCTCCTCCTGAGGCATGCGTTCAGCACAGCACAAGAAGGGATCCACCAGCGGACCAGATCAGATGGCAGGCTCTTCAACCTCGCCCGCCTCAGAGCAAGGACAAAGGTCCGTGAAGCCCTCATCAGAGACATGCTATTTGCCGACGATGCCGCAGTTGTGACCCATACTCATCGGGACTTGCAGTCACTAATGGACTGCTTCTCCAGGCCTGCAAAGATTTTGGTCTGACCATCAGTCTTAAGAAGACAAACGTCCTGGGCCAAGACACGCCATCTCCACCAGCCACCACCATTGATGACTACAAGCTTGAAGCCATCCATCAATCCACATATCTTGGGTCCACCATCACCGATAACCTCTCCCTTGACACAGAGATCGACAAGAGGATCGGGAAGGCAGCCACAACACCAGCCCGCCTCACACAAAGGATGTGGACAAATCCCAAGCTGACCACGAAGACAAAGATGGCTGTATACAACGCCTGTGTCCTCAGCACCTTGCTGTATGGCAGCAAAGCGTGGACCACGCATGCTCATCAGAAGAAAAGGCTCAATACCTTCCACCTGAGAAGCCTACGGCCATACTCGGCATTTCCTGGCAAGACAAGGTGACCAACACCGAAGTCCTGACCCGCGCTGGCCTCCCAACCATGCATACCATGCTGAGACAGCGTCGGCTGCGCTGGTTGGGCCACGTTCGCCGCATGGAAGATGGTCGCATCCCAAAAGACATCCTTTATGGTGAGCTTGCCACAGGGCAGAGAAACATTGGCCGCCCACAGCTGAGATACAAAGCCGTTTGCAAACGTGACATGAAGGCGCTTAAGATCAACACTGAGTTCTTGGAGGACCTCGCAGACGACCACAACAGCTGTGGAGAACCACTCTCAAGAAACAGCTGCGGATTGGTGAGGACAAACTGTCAGCTGCTGCAGCAGAAAAGCGAGTTCACAGAAAAAGGATGACAGCCAACAGACCAGCATCAGCATACACATGCGACTGCTGCGACAGAGACTGCCTCTCTCGCATTGGTCTCTACAGTCACAGGCGACGCTGCTTGGACCAAGCAGACAGCCCATCTAGACATTAGAACGGATGTACTTTGTCCATGGTCAGCCATGACCGAGGGAGGCCTACTACTACTACTACTATATTTATACGTAGGCCTACTTTTTTCTAGAGTGAACCTCTATTCACTTGTAGCAAGGATCCATTTAAAATCTTACGAGAAATTCTCCACATACACAGACCAGATTGGTATACAGTATACGTGTTACTGACATAATCAGTTCATTTAAAAATCAAAAGTGAGTGGTCACACCAAGAATACTGACACTCGCCATCATTATCACACTTTCTAAACCCATAAACTGCTAATAATATGTCAGCTTGTTAAAATGAAAACAAACAAACAAATATTTATTTCGTGATTTATATATGAACACGATTTTCTGTGATAATTATAGCTTTTATTCTAGTCTTCCAGGTCTCTTTCAGGTCGTTGATACCATAGCTGTATTATCTTGAGGGAGTGACGTGGTGGGGACGTACTATGTTACCAAAGCTGTAAGGTCTTCAGGGAGTGAGGTGGTAGGGATGTACTATGTTGCCATAGCTGTAATGTCTTCAGGGAGTGAGGTGGTAGGGATGTACTATGATACCATAGCTGTAAGATCTTCAGGGAGTGAGGTGGTAGGGATGTACCATAGCTGTAATGTCTTCAGGGAGTGAGATGGTAGGGATGTACTATGATACCATAGCTGTAAGATCTTCAGGGAGTGAGGTGGTAGGGATGTACTCTTACCATAGCTGTAAGATCTTCAGGGAGTGAGGTGGTAGGGATGTACTATGTTACCATAGCTGTAAGATCTTGAGGGAGTGAGGTGGTAGGGATGTACTATGTTACCATAAGCTGCAAGATCTTCAGGGAGTGAGGTGGTAGGGATGTACTATGTTACCATAACTGTAAGATCTTCAGGGAGTGAGGTGGTAGGGATGTACTATGTTACCATAACTGTAAGATATTCAGGGAGTGAGGTGGTAGGGATGTACTATGCTACCATAGCTGTAATCTTGAGGGAGTGAGGTGGTAGGGATGTACTATGTTACCATAGCGGTAAGATCTTCAGGGAGTGAGGTGGTAGGGACCTTCTATGTTACCATAGCTATAAGATCTTCAGGGAGTGAGGTGGTAGGGATGTACTATGTTACCATAGCTGTAAGATCTTGAGGGAGTGAGGTGGTAGGGATGTACTATGTTACCATAGCTGTAAGATCTTCAGGGAGTGAGGTGGTAGGGATGCACTATGTTACCATAGCTGTAAGATCTTCAGGGAGTGAGGTGGTAGGGATGCACTATGTTACCATAGCTGTAAGATCTTCAGGGAGTGAGGTGGTAGGGATGTACTATGTTAACATAGCTGTAAGATCTTCAGGGAGTCAGGTGGTAGGGACGTACTATGTTACCATAGCTGTAAGATCTACAGGGAGTGAGGTGGTATGGATGTACTATGTTACCATAGCTGTAAGACCTACAGGGAGTGAGGTGGTAGGGATGCACTATGTTACCATAGCTGTAAGATCTTCAGAGAGTGAGGTGGTAGGGACGTACTATGTTACCATAGCTGTAAGATCTTCAGGGAGTGAGGTGGTAGGATGTACGCCCCAGAACTAACAGCTGTGCTGGAAAAGTTGCCAAGATTAAACAAGGGAAACAACCCTTCATAGACTGTAGCAGTCACAGTAAAGGTACAGTTGCTTCCCGTGCTGGATTGTGCCATGTATGAGTTTCGAGAAGCGAGTTTATTCATTCAGGTTTCATCGCACAAGGCATTTCCGTATGCGCTCTGACCGTTCTGCCATCTGTTACCTGGCTGACTCCTTGAGCCTGCGCAAAACCCTATGCACTGTCAAGATGTTGAAGTAGGGACGGGGGTGGGGGTGGTGGGGTGGTTTGTTGTTGTGGTTGTTATTGTGTTTGTTGTGGTTTTTGATGTGGTGGTGGTGGTTTGTTGTTGTGCTTGTTGTGTTTGTTGTGGTTTTGTTGTGGTGGTGGTGTTAGTAGTATTGGTGGTGGATGTGATATTGGAGGTGGTGATGGTAGTTTACTGTTGTCGTGCTTATTGTTGTTGCTGTTGTTGCTGTTGTTGTCTTATGACAGTTATTATTTTGCTATGACCGTTATTATTTTGCTTCATTTGCCGTCATGCAGCATATATGCTGATATCTCTGTGGCTTCATCAGCTGGTCTGAGACACATCGGTAGTGTTCCAGTCATGCTACTGGTTCTATCAACTTTGTCTTTCATGCATTTTATCTCCCCCTCTTACCCACCACCACCACCACATCAACAAGCACAACAACCACAACAAACACAATAACAACAACAACAAACCACGCCGATTTTCTTGAATGCGTGTATATGTGATATTTTGACATACACACACAGAGCCGCTCCAGGTTTAATTGAAATAATCTCTCCTTTATCATGTGAAATTCGGATTTTTGTCCCAGGGAGAACGTGTTGTAACAGTGCAGTGCCACCGTTTTTTCTTCTTTTCGTTTTGTTTTTTGTTTGCGTGTATTTCTGTTTCTGTTTCTGTTTCTGAGACAGAAGCACTCATGCAGGCGGTCTCCATGATTCAGGCTACAGACTGTGACTGCAGACAAGTTGTCTTCTTGTCTGATGCCCTCTCCGTGCTGCAGGCATGCCAGAACAACACGCTCCCCCTCCTGTCTAGAGCTCTGCACCAGGTTGCCACAACCAGAAGAGCAGTTCTGCAGTGGATCCCAGCCCACTGCGGAGTCTCCGGGAATGAGCGAGCTGATATGCTTGCTAAGGAGGGAGCCGGAGAAGAACAACCTAACAACAGTGTCAGCTGCAGTGAGAAGAGGAGCATCATCAGGGCGCTCTCCATGCCGAGACGACACAGGGATGACTACCACCTGTTGTCTAGAGAGCAGCTAGTTGCCCTGGTGAGGTTGTGCACTGGTCACAATAGGCTGAACAGCCACATGTACCGCAAACTGAAGCTGGTGCCCTCCCCAACCTGTCCCTGCGGTCAAGAAGACCAAACCACGGAGCATATACTCCAAAGATGTCCCCTTCACCAGGTGACAAGACAGGACGTGTGGCCGACAGACACTCCGCTGACAACCAAACCCCATGGCTGCAGACAGGAGCTGGAAAAGACGGCTGCATTCATCGCCCGGACTCAGATGATTGTGTAGCAGCGTACGCCAAGAAGAAGAAGAAGAAGGGAAGAAGTTTACCCTACAAAATGTGATTTTACTACAGGCTTTTGTTAACGACGACTTCCTTCTTGCCGTGTGATCTTTAACGTGCACTAAGTGCGTGCTGCACAGAAGACTTCATTTCATCATCTTACCCGACAGGTTAGCTCCTAGACACTCTTAAGATCTAGTGCATGGGAGTGGGGGGGGGGTGGAGTGGAGGGAGGAATCCGTGTCCAATCCATGAATGGAATCCCGGAGTTTTGTGCCCTATAACTAGTGGTGGGGGCTCTTATAGTACCCCCACCTTCTGGAAATATTCTGTGAGAGAAATGTCCTCTTTTTTGTCACTCTTTTTGTTTCTGTATTGCTCCTTTGCTGTCTGTTATCTCATCCTATCATTTTCTGCCTTGCAAGTCCATTCATCCCTATGTTCCACAAAGCCTTCCATATTGGCTGTTAGGATTGATAATTGATCATGTATGTTACGTGCAATTTTGGTTCTAAGGAAACGTGATGGGCAGAAGCAGTTTTAAGTAACTTAGGCCAGTTTGTATATATATTCAGTTATTTGCATATATTTGTATTCTGATTTTTTTAATCCTGTGATAACGAATCGGATGGAATGGCAAGGTCAGGATCATTTTCTTAGGTAATATTGTACTTATTTTTCTCCACCCAAAGGGATGCTGGGGGCTCTTTCAGTATAAATAGCATCCCCACCTTCTGGAAATTCTGTGCTAGAAATGTCCTGTTTTCTGTCACTCTCTTTGTTTCTGCCTTGTTCCTTTGCTTTCTGTCATTTCTACCTATCATTTCCTGCCTTGCTGGTCCATTCACCTGTATGTGCTCGATAAAGTCTTGCGTACTTTTTTTTAGGATTGATAATTGGGTACATGTATTAAGTGCATTTTTGACTCTATGGAGGTGACATATGCGGAAGCAATTTTAGGTAATTTATGCCCCTTTTTGTATATGTTTTCGTGTCTTTAGATATGCTTATATTTGTATTCATGTGTGATTTTTAAATCCCCTGTGTGGTAAATTGGACGGAGTGGTCAACACCAGGGGCATGTACTTAGATCATATGCGCAAATGCAGTGATATGTGTATTTTTTTCCCTGTTGAAATTGTGTATGTTTTGAAGTGGTTATAGCTTTGATATGGCTCTACGCAGTCGGCTGGGCTTTAAACAATAACAACAATAACAACTTATTTTTCTTTTCCAGTTTCTGTTCAATGAGGTGTTACATACGCTTTGAGATGGTCATAGTCCCGATAACCTTGAAAGAGGCAGACACAAGAAGAACATTAATGAAGAAGATTAAGAAAAGAGAAGCAACATTAATAGGACATTTTAGGAGGCAAGAGAAATTAGAGCACCTAGTCACAGCAGGGGAAAAAAGCACCAAGTAGACCCAGGAAGAAAATATTAGACAGACTTGCAGAGTGGATGAGGACACAGAGGGTAGTAGATGTAAAAGCAGCAACAAAGGGTAGATTCGTCTGAAGGGCCATGATCGCCAACACCATGGAGCCGGGCACATGACGACATAGTCCTGACATGGCTCTGTTTAGCGAGCTGGGAGTTAAACATCTATAAAATATTTTTTTTAAATGAGTTGGCTCAACCACTGCACCACAGGTTCATCATTTTAAACAGCACACAACAAACTGACAGGCGGTGTGCAGACGCTGACTGCAGCATTTTGTCCTCGGATTCTACGTGCCAAGTGTCGCTCAGTCTGCTTCGTTACACTCGAACATCACTGACTGCAGACGACAAATGTCACTGGTTGCACGTGAAAAGTGTTCACTACGTTGGCCATTAGCCATATCCGTTACATCTGAACTCCACTTTCCGGTACAGTTGTTCTGAGTCCTCGTTAAATTGCATTTTGCGTTCAGAGAAGGCAGACGGCAGACGTGGTTGAGCTGACAGCGAAAACTTAAACCAACAGCAAGTTGTTTGTAGCTAATCCGTTTTATTTGTTAGTTCTGCTTCAAAGACAGCATGAATGACCGTCGTTTATTTCGTAAAGTGTTGACAGGCCAAAATGTTAATATTGCAAACAGGTTGAGTTTTGTTTCGGTGTACAGTACGAGTATTTGCCAAATGTAAAACAGTGTTGTGATGGTTGTAATCCTCATCACATGGTACAGGTCTGCGCAGTCGTCTTCTTCTCTTCTTCAGTGTTGAGGGCCCACAATCAAACTTGATTATTCTGGCGCCTATAACTGGGGGATTTGCAGCAGATAAATCTGGAGCAGTGGACATGTCTTAAGAGTTCAGTTTTAATCATGATGATGGTGGGGTGGGGGAATGAGGTGGTGGGGTGAAGGGGGTGGGGTCGATAGGACTTTAAATATTGCTGCTAATGATAAAAAGTTTCTTGTTTTAGTTTTAACTTTTCTGCTTCGCACTGCGTTCCCAGCACACAGATTAATCAGTACTTAAGTTGATTATTGACATTCAATTGTCACCCCACCTCCCTGCCCCTAGGCTGTGGGGATGCCGGGGGCTCTTTCGGTATAAATAGTTATATCACCTTCTGGAAGTTCTGTGCTAGAATTTTTGTCACATTTTTTTTCTTCCTCCTTTGCTTTGTCATTTCCTTTTTCCTTGCTGGTCCATTCACCTGTATGTGTTCCATAAAGTCTTACATACTTATTCTTAGGATTGATAATTGGGTACATATATTGAGTGCATTTTTGGCTCAAGTGAAATGAGATAAGCGAAAGCAGTTTTTGGTAATTTAGAAGTTTTGTGTTTTATAGTGTCCTTGGCTTATGTTTAAATTTTATTCAGGTATGTTCTTCAATCCCCTGTGTGATAGATTTGTTATCAATGTCAGGGGTATTGTTAAATTATGTGCATGAATGAATTGATATGTGTACTTAATTTCCCCGTGGGATACTGGATCTTTCAGTGTAAATATTATGCCCGCCTTCTGGAAATTCTGTGCTAGAAATTTCCTTAGTAATGTTCATATTTGTATTCAGGTTTGTTTAGGTTTTAAAATCCTCTGGTAATAAATTGGATGGAATGGTCAGTGCCAGGGGTTATATCTTTAGATTATGTGCGAACATGCAATGATAAGTGTAATTTTCTTTCCTAGAATTTTTTCCAACTAGATGTTGTGTACATTTTGACATGGTTATAGCCCCGATATGGCGCTGTGCAGTCAGTTGGGCTTTAAACAATAAGAATAAAGTCTAAAATGCTTCTCAAAGTCCGTACACGACCAGAATGATTAAAGCATTGATGGGGGGCGAACAAACCAGGTTTTCCAAAACAAGTGACTGCCCGCGTTCAGGCAAACAGGAACCAGAAAAATCACGAAAAAGAATCAGAACGGGTATTTCAATACCACAAGACAAGAAAGGTGCAAGTTTTCGGCCTTTGTCAAGCGTAAGATCACAACAAATACCAGATACAAAAAATAGGAAAGTCTGAAACTTCACTTCTGCTCTGTCCAGTGTGAGAAAAGGTATTGTTTAGGGACTAGGATTGACCTCGAAGACATCAGCCCTTCAGTCAATGGCTTTATCAAAAGAGCTAACCTGACCCACATCGTTTTACTTGAGGCTATGTCCTTTCTTTGATTAAATAGTTCATTTGGTTAAAGATCAAGAAAAGACGAGCAACATTTACAGGACCTTTTATGAGGCAAGAGAAATTATAGCACCTGGTCAAAACAGGAAAGCTGGAGGGGAAAAGAGCACCAGGAAGAAAATATTGGACAGACTTGCAGAGTGGCTGATGACAGAGTGGAAGGTGTAATTGCAGCAACAAGAGATAGATTCGTGTGGAGGGCCATGATCATCAGCGCCATGCGGAGGGCACATGATGATTTCCTATTTATCTCGTACTCTAATTATGTTTTACGTTTTCATGTTTTAGTGTAAAAGATAGATGTGGCTTAACAATGTAGTGGTAGAAATCCCACTTTCGGGATCGTGTCTGATTGGAGACGGACATTGTGCGGCTTCCAGCTTCCCCACACCCCCTAACACTCAGCTGGCAGTAGGAACTTAACCCTTTTTGTGAGGGAAGATAAAGCTGTGTGTTTGGTACCACTGTCACCGTTTGCTCTGAGGAAATTTGAGAGGTCGCTCTCATCTCTCCTCTACGACGTAAGGATTATGGGAGAACGTGTTTTTGTTTTTAAAACTATTTTGGGTTTCATGGACTGTTAATTTCAAAACATTTTTTAAGACAAAAGCTTTGAATACAATCTCAGATGAGTCGGAGCATTCTGATGAAAGTGATAGAAGTGTTAGGTATTGATTATTGCGGCATGGTTCTAACAGGTTTGTGTGTCTGTGTGTGTGTGTGTACACTGTGTGCTTGTGCGTGCGTGCTTGCTACCTGAATTGATTCAGATTTAATTTTTTGCAGGTGACATTGCCAAGGGTCCAGTTTCATAACCCTCTTTTCCCTCTGTCTCACGTCCTCCTTCCCCTCCCTTCCCCCCTCCCTTTTCCCCTTCCTTTCCATCTCCTTCCCTCTTCTGCCCCTCCCTGCTATAGTTTGCCACATTTCCATCCCTCTCCCCTTTTGTTCTGTCCTTCCACGAACCATTGTATTGTGTTAACCGTCAGACCTCTGTTCTGATTCAGCACAAATTGTGGAATGAAGTCCAAGCCACATGGCATGCAGTCGCCCCCTGACTTGCCATGGTGATGAGTGTTGATTTGACGACTGAGTTATCGTACTTGTCCTTTACGGCATGTGTTGTGTTGTCTTCATGTGGAATACAAGACCGATGCCAAAGGCATGTGGTGTTCTGTAGGCGCTGCATGGGAAGTGGTCTTGTGGCCTTGGGCTCTGCTTCTGTTGGTCTGGCTACTGTTGACTGGCAAGCTGTTCTGTGCTGTTTGAATGTGCTTGTGCCCTGTGCGCACTGCTGTCACCAGCTTGCTGACATGTTTTATGTTTCCTGTTGGTGGGTCACAGCTGTGAGGATGTCTTCAGATGCCTGTATCACTCCATGTCTTCCCTGGTCATGGTGTCCTTGCTTCAGCTGTCTGCACAGGAATATCTTTGGAATACGCTGAACTTCCATACGGACATCATGCCATGTCAACAAGCTGGCTTTGATGAGTGATTCTTACTGTAAAACCACATGCAAAATGATGTTGGACTGTCGTATTGCCAATATTATGCGGTATCGCCAATAAGGTGTCGATATCGCCATACTGAGTCATATGCCCAGTATTGATATCCATATGCCCAGTATTGATGGCGATGCCAGTATGATGCGATAGGCCATATTGATATCGATATGCCATATATGCGATAGCAATACTGATGGTATAGCCCAGTATGATATCGATATGCCATATTGATGGCGATATGGCCAATATTGATGGCGATATGGCCAGTATTGATGTCGATATGCCCAGTATTGATATCATGTGCCCAGTATTGATGGCGATATGCCCAGTATGATGGCGATATGGCCAATGTTGATGGCGATATGGCCATGTTGATGGCGATATGCCCAGTATTGATGGCGATATGGCCAGTGTTGATGGTGATATGCCAGTTTGATGACGATATGGCCAGTATTGATGACGATATGCCATGTTGATGGCGATATGGCCAATGTTGATGACGATTGCCCAGTATTGATGGCGATATGGCCAGTTTGATGGCGATATGGCCATTGTTGATGACGATATGGCCAGTATGATGACGATATAGCCAGTATTGATGGCGAATGGCCAATATTGATACCGATATGCCCAGTATTGATGCCGATATGCCAGTATTGATGTCGATATGCCCAGTATTGATGGTGATATGGCCATATTGATGGTGATATGGCCAGTATTGATGTCGATATGCCCAGTATTGATGCCGATATGCCCAGTATTGATGTCGATATGCCCAGTATTGATGGCGATATGCCCAGTATTGATGGCGATATGCCCAGTATTGATGGCGATATGGCCAGTATTGATGTCGATATGGCCAGTATTGATGGCGATATGGCCAATATGATGGGATATGGCCAGTATTGATGTCGATATGCCAATATGATGGTGATATGCCAGTATTGATGTCGATATGGCCAATATTGATGTCGATATGCCCAGTATTGATGTCGATATGCCCAGTATTGATGGCGATATGCCCAGTATTGATGTCGATATGCCAGTATTGATGGTGATATGCCAGTATTGATGTCGATATGCCCAGTATTGATGGCGATATGCCCAGTATTGATGTCGATATGCCCAGTATTGATGGTGATATGGCCAGTATTGATGGCGATATGCCAGTATTGATGTCGATATGGCCAATATTGATGTCGATATGGCCAGTATTGATGGGATATGGCCAGTATTGATGGCGATATGCCAATATTGATGTCGATATGGCCAGTATTGATGGTGATATGGCCAGTATTGATGGCGATATGGCCAGTATTGATGTCGATATGGCCAGTATTGATGGTGATATGCCCAGTATTGATGCGATATGGCCAATATGATGGATATGCCCAGTATTGATGGTGATATGGCCATACTGATGGGATATGGCCATATTGATGGGATATGGCCAGTATTGATGGCGATATGGCCAGTATTGATGGCGATATGGCCAGTATTGATGGTGATATGGCCAGTATTGATGGCGATATGGCCAGTATTGATGGCGATATGGCCAGTATTGATGGCGATATGGCCAATACTGATGGTGATATGGCCAGTATTGATGGTGATATGGCCAGTATTGATGGCGATATGGCCAGTATTGATGTCGATATGGCCAATACTGATGGTGATATGGCCAGTATTGATGTCGATATGGCCAGTATTGATGGCGATATGGCCAGTATTGATGGCGATATGCCAGTATTGATGGCGATAATGGCCCAGTATTGATGGCGATATGGCCAGTATTGATGGCGATATGGCCAGTATTGAGGGCGATATGCCAGTATTGATGGCGATATGCCAGTATTGATGTCGATATGGCCATATTGATGGTGATATGCCCAGTATTGATGTCGATATGGCCATATTGATACCGATATGGCCAGTATTGATGGCGATATGCCAGTATTGATGGCGATATGCCCAGTATTGATGGCGATATGCCCAGTATTGATGTCGATATGCCAGTATTGATGTCGATATGGCCAGTATTGATCGATATGGCCAGTATTGATGGCGATATGCCCAGTATTGATGGCGATATGCCCAGTATTGATGTCGATATGCCCAGTATTGATGTCGATATGCCCAGTATTGATGTCGATATGCCCAGTATTGATGTCGATATGGCCAGTATTGATGGCGATATGGCCAGTATTGATGGCGATATGGCCAGTATTGATGGTGATATGGCCAGTATTGATGGTGATATGGCCAGTATTGATGTCGATATGGCCAGTATTGATGTCGATATGGCCAGTATTGATGGCGATATGGCCAGTATTGATGGCGATATGGCCAGTATTGATGGCGATATGGCCAGTATTGATGGTGATATGGCCAGTATTGATGGCGATATGGCCAGTATTGATGGCGATATGGCCAGTATTGATGGTGATATGCCCAGTATTGATGTCGATATGGCCAGTATTGATGTCGATATGGCCAGTATTGATGTCGATATGGCCAGTATTGATGGCGATATGGCCAATATTGATGGCGATATTGCCTCTTCATGTCTACACGATCATCTGCACCAAACACAGCCATTGCTCTTAGAGATTGAACTGTACCGGTGCTGTCATCATGATCCACCCTGAACTATTGCAGAAAATCTACCTGTCATTGTGTCACGCCAGGGACACACAGGAACTTTTCTTTTATGATCAAACCCCATGCCACCTGGCAGGAAGCAGAGAAATCCACGTCGGAATTGTTGTTGTTGTTGCTGCTATTGTAGTAGTAGGGTGCAGTCTCCACAGGCAATAGATAGTACTGGGTTACCTCTGACTTGACTTTTGTCGTAACGTCCATTGGAAAACAAAAGTGTCAAATCGTTATCGGAGGTCATGCTTATCACGGGTGACACCAACCCAGATGGGTTCGTATGAACCTGAAATTTTGAGTACATTTGGACTTGAAAGGGTACATTTCAACTGGAAATGAATGGATGAACGACAGTGCCAAACATTCGCCACATTGTTTGAGGCTAACTTGTTTGGAAGGTGTTATTCTCTACCCCCCTCCCTCCCCCCCCCCCCCCCGTTTTTGTTTTTTGTTTATTGTGGTATTTGTTCTGTAGTTTGGAATAGGTCCACAGTCCCTTGGGAGGTGTGTGAGATGGGGATACTTAAATTTGTTCACTTGTATATTTTTTCCCGAGTATGAATGGTTTGTAAAATCTTCCGTGGCTGTCTGCCATTGACCAAGCCAGAGGAGGGTCGCTCAGCTTGTTGAGTCAGGGTGTAGTTTCTGCCATTGACCAAGCCAGAGGAGGGTTGATCAGCTTGAGTCAGGGTGTAGTTTCTGTAGTTGCTTGATTCACTTTCTCCCTACACCTGTACCTGGACTTGTGGGAAGAGATGAAGCTGGCCTTCTGAAACCATGTAGGAAACGTGGCGTTTGTCATAGTGTAGATGTAGTGTCTGCTACTCCGTCTTCCCAGCTCTGTTGTGTATGCTGGGTAACTCGGTGGATCCACTAATTTCAGAGGATGAACTCTTAGTTTCAGAGGGGGAGAAAATTTTTCAGAGGAAATATTGCTGAATTATTGTATTTGCCATCAGGAAATACATCCATAATGCCTCAAAATTACAGAAATTCTCCAGCTCCTGGGGGGCTACCCCCCAGCAGGGACGTTACCCCTAGGCCCCGGCCAATTTTCAGAGGAAACTATCTTTTTTTACCCAACCTGGTTGTGGTCTTCCTCTTGGCTCTGAGGCCTGATCATTTGCTGTAAGCTGGAAAAGTTTGCTGGTTGGCTGATGTCCTGGTTATGTGGCTTGACCATTTGATCCGTTGTTGTCAGGTAAATTTCGTTGCTTGTTTTTCCATATCTGTCTGCCAACGTGAAAATAGCAATCAGAAATGGGTCGTGATGCATACACGAAACAGTCGTACGCCAAGTCTTTGACCAAGTTACTTGTTGACAGATAAAATAGCGCAAAGTTGGTCAGCTCTCGTCACGAAGTGAAAAAGGGCAAGTTCGTCAATTCATGATACAGACGAACAACAGACACAGGATCCGTTAGGTTCGACGAAGTAACTGTTTAACCCTTTGGCTCCCATACCCAGTCCACAAGCATCCTCCATTGTCAGCCATGCTAGCAACGCAGAAATTTAGCTCTTTGACTCCCTTAGCCTATTCACCAGCGTTCTGCAGAAAGCAGGTGGATAGGCTGAGGGAGTCAGAGGGTTATGGTTTTGCGATTGGTGGCTGGGGTGCGGGAGTCCAATAGTTATACAGATGGCGTGCGTACTGATGAGGCATTAAGTAAACTAATCGACTAAACCAAAAAACTAGGCTCAAACCAAAACTAGACTCAACCTAAAACTAGACTCAACCTAAAACTAGACTCGAACCTAAACTAGACCCTAACCCAAACTGGATTTAAACCCAAATTAGACTCAAACCCAAGCTAGACTCTACCAAAACTAGTTTTAAAATGGAACTCAACTGAAACCAAATAACACTAAAAACGGAAATAAACGTAAAACCAGAAATAAACGTAAAACCAGAACTAAACATAAAACCAGAACTAAACATAAAACCGGAACTAAACATAAAACCGGAACTAAACATAAAACCAGAACTAAACATAAAACCAGAACTAAACGTGAAACCAGAACTAAACATAAAACAGAACTAAACGTAAAACCAGAACTAAACATAAAACCAGAACTAAACATAAAACCAGAACTAACATAAAACCAGAACTAAACGTAAACTAGAACTAAACATAAAACCAGAACTAAACATAAAACCAGAACTAAACATAAAACCAGAACTAAACAAACATAAAACCAGAACTAAACATAAAACCAGAACTAAAATAAAACCAGAACTAAACATAAAACCAGAACTAAACATAAAACCAGAACTAAACATAAAACCAGAACTAAACATAAAACCAGAACTAAACAAACATAAAACCAGAACTAAACATAAAACCAGAACTAAACATAAAACCGGAACTTAACTGAAAACAGAACTAAACATAAACTAAACTAAAACGAGAACGGAACTGAAACCAGAACTGAAAATGAAACCAGAACTAAACTGAAACCAGAACTAAACTGAAACCGGAACTAAACTAAAACCGGAACTGAACAGGAAACCGGAACTGAACGGAAAACCGGTTTAAACTTAAAAACCAGAACTGAAACAAAAAAAACAAAAACAAAAGAAACCAAACCAAAACTTAAACCAAAACAGAATTTAAATGAAAAACGAAAATCAAACAAAACTAAAATTAACCGAAATTTAAAACCAGAACTAAACCGAAATCAAAACTAAACTAAAAAAAAATCAAAACTGGAACCAAAACAAAATTCAAACAAAAATGAAACGAATAAAAACAAACAAAATTAACCAAAACTGAACTTAAACGAAACTAAACAGTAAAACCAAATTTAAACATTCTAAACAATAAACCACAATCTAAACATACAAACAATATAACAATCTAAAAATTCAAACAATAAAGCAACGGAATGTAAAGTAATGATAAAACAAAATTCTAACATTCAAACTAAATCTTAACAATAAAACGAAACTAAACATTAGAATTGAATCTCAACATTCAAACCGACGTTTAACAACAAAACCAAATCTAATCAATAAATCAAAATAATCTTAAAACAAAATATGTCGAACCAACACCAGCATTCAATAAAATGCCCTAAAACCATTAAATGAACCAAACAAAAACCAAGAAAAAAATACCAAACCTAAAAACAAATGGAGTACCAATGACATTTCTAAAAGATAATGAATGGAAATTGAACAGATGAGGGGATAATACATTGTTACAAGTTGAAGTACTAATCAAGCCCTAACCAAAGGGTAACTGAAAACAAAAAAACTAGCTCAGAAAATAATAAAAACGAGAAAAGCGTTAGACTAATCAGACTAAAGTAAAGCAAGGATGAAACAAAAAGGGGAAAAAAAACAGAATTATGAAAATATGAAAAGGGAACACAGTGTTGATTCATCTACATGTATAGTGTGCCTTTTATTATCATTTTCGAAATACTTTAAAATGTGACAAAAAAACAAAACAAAAATAACACGAATAACTTTTTCTGTGAAAACGACAAAAACAAGACCCAACGGATGCTGTGTGATAAGTATTGCCATTTAACAGAAATTTACATTTTAGCTGAAAGTACTTGGCCAAACGTTTGCGTTTTGTTTCATTTATGCAATTAGGCCTGGTGGTGGTTTGTTCTTGTTGGTGTTTTCATTATTCTGTGTGCATCACTGTGGCCAGCGTACTGTGTTGTGGGCAATGACTTCCCAGTTGATGTTCATGCTACAGTTGAGGTTGACTTCAGTATGTCCTTGTATCGCTTTAGTGGTCTTCCATGGTCATGGTGTCCTTGAGTCCTCTGTAAGGAGTATCTTTGAAATGCGTGTATCTAACATTGGACGGATAAACTGTCAACAGGTTTGGTATTTGGTCACAGTACTGTCGGCCATGCAACGCCTCATAGTTTGAGCTTTGTGATCTTCAACGTTATCATTGTGGTTAGCTGTTATTTTCAAGTGTGTAAGTTCTGTTGTTGGCCAGTTGTCTGGACCATGTGTTAGCTTAAGTTATTTTTCAAGTGTATAGAGTTGTCTTTGTTGGCAGTTTTGGACCATTGTGTTTAGCTTAAGTTATTTTCAAAGTGTATAGAGTTGTCTGTTGTTGGCCAGGTTGTCTGGACCATTGTGTTTAGCTGAGTTATTTTTCAAAGTGTATAGAGTTGTCTGTTGTTGGGAGGTTGTCTGGACCATGTGTTTAGCTTAAGTTATTTTTTCAAAGTGTATGAGTTGTCTGTTGTTGGGCAGGTTGTCTGGACCATTGTGTTTAGCTTAAAGTTATTTTTTCAAAGTGTATAGAGTTGTCTGTTGTTGGGGCAGGTTGTCTGGACCATTGTGTTTAGCTTAATATTTTTCAAAGTGTATAGAGTTGTTTTTTGGGGCAGGTTGTCTGACCCATTGTGTTTAGCTTAGTTATTTTTTCAATGTGTATAGAGTTGTCTGTTGTTGGGGCAGGTTGTCAAGACAACTGGTGGTTTTACTGGTCTTTTGCTCGATTTTCTCCTCCTTTTGTGTACGTTGGATTATCTCCCTTCTGTTCACTGTTTCACGGCTAAGATTATCACTTTATTTTTCTGCCATCCATCAGTCTATTGACCATCTTCACTGTGTGTTATCCCCTCTGTGTGGGACAGCAAAGAAGATTCTTTACTACTGTCTGTTCTGGACCAGCTGCCTTGGGGTGTATTTCGTGGTCTTAAGGTCAATTGTTAGTCGCCAGGTCTACCAATGTCTAGTGAAGGGCAGTCTGGGTGATGTTTTCCTGCTCTGTGTGATGTGCCCACTCTATCTCCATTGTCTTTCTCATGATAGTACTGTCCATACTTTCTCTAGTGCGTCGCGCAAGTAGTTGATGGAGACTGTGTTCGGCCAGAAGATTGGTATAATTGTTCGGATGTTTTTTTCTTCTCATCTATGTGTGTGTGTGTGTGTGTGTGTGTGTGTGTGTGTTGTGTGTGTGTGTAGCTTGACAATTTGATAAAGTCGTTTTCTGACATCCTCCAGTATTCTGATCTGTAAAATGTACGACCGTCCACCAGTTCTTCTTATCCCTACCATTGATCCCTTCTGTTGATTGTTCCTTTACCGATATCCTGTCTTTACAGCCCACTCCCACTCCCCACCCCCCAATCTACCTGTGACCCCCCCCCCCCCCCCCGAAGGAAGATGAAAAAGACGACCATCACGCCACCCATCCAAAAAAAACGAACAGAACAGAAGAATACATCCTGCAGCCAGGAACAGCCAGGACACGAAAGAGTTGAACAAGAACCCAGTGGACTTGAACGTCTGAAACACGTCATGCCAAGGGGGTCACGTGTCACCAAGGACCACGTCAAGCCAGCGATCACGTTACCAAGGACCACATCACGCCAACGATCATGTGTCGCCAAGGACCACGTCACGTTTATCGTCGAGGACGAAGACGTCAGGAATGACGTCACAATGTGTGCTGTCACGTCAAGGCATCAGGATGACGTCTTAGGGATCCCTCTTTTAAGACAGGTGAGTGGTTCAGATTGTATCTTTTTATCGCTGTTAGGGGCAGTGCCCTTTGTGCTCACCTTGTCTTTGGGCCTATTTTCTACGCCACTCTAAAGGCCACAGAAGTGGCAGTTTTTTGACCATGCAATGGTAATAACGATGAAGATGATAAACATGATGCTATGGAGTTTCGTCCAGGATTGAGACTGCGCGACAGGGTTGTACTTGATGCACACTATAATGAATACATCCTGGCATTAATCAAACCCTAGAGAAAGACACCTGCGGTGTTGGTCAAAAAACAAGAACAACGCCCACAATGACGCATCCGAGACATGGATAAGACTCGGACTGTGTGGTCCTAGTCTCCCCAATGAGCCCATAGCACGCCCAACTCTGGGTAGGAGTTGGTTGTAGCCGAAAAATCCCACAATGATTTTTTTAAGGGCACTGATGGGGATTCGAACCGACAACCTTCCAGTCGGTAGTCCATTGCGCTAACCATTACACCACTGGTTTAATTATACGAAACTGTCCCCTGGTCCGGGCGACTTTTAAAACTATCTACTAAAGCTAAAACTACCTTCAAGAAAAAAGCGTTCTTACCAACATCTGTGTCCCTCGCCGAATTCGATGTTAGAGCCACGCTTGACGTCACAAGTTTTCTCCAGGTCACACGATTGACATCTTTGTGCGACGTCTTGGATCTCCAGACCAAAGACTTAGCGATGTTATTGAAATAGGTGTGCGGTCATCCCTTTTCTTACCAACAGACACCTATCACTTAACCATCAGGAAGAAAGTTCTTCAGAGCTACATAGAACCGATATTGTTGTACAGATGTGAAGAGTGGACAGTCAACACACGAAGTCGGAACAAGATTGAGGCAGCTGAAATGTGGTTTTTAGAGGGTTACGAGTCCCATGAACAGCAAAGAAAACAAACGAGACAGTCTTGGAGTTAGAAACTGATCATTCATAAAGATTTGGAAAAAATAAGCAACATTTATAGACATTTTATGAGGTTAGAAGAATTAGAGCATGTAGTCGCAACAGGAAAGCTGGAGGGAAAAAGAGCACCGGTTAAACCCCCAGAGAGAAAATAATGGACGCAGTGGATGAAGACAGAGAGCGTGGGAGATACATTTGCAGTGACAAAGGATAGATTCGTAAGGAGGGCCATGATCGCCAACACCATGCGGCAGGGCACATGATGATGGTGATTAACCATTAAAGGAAAAGTGATCAGGAAATGTCAGAACTATGAGTCATGCAGTCGGATAAAACGGCAAGACAGTGACCCTGTACATTACACCAAACCAGTCTCCATTCAACACACGCACAAAAGTGCGGACAGAGAAATGTAAACTGTCTTCACGTCAGGCCAGTAGGTTGAAGGGAAAGTGCTATGTGTATATGACCATAATGTTTTTACTTTATTAACCCTTTGACTCCAGCACCCTATGCACCAACTACAAAAACATCGACCCTTTGGCTTCATCACCCTATCATCCAGCTTCCTACAGGATGCTGGTGGATAGGATGCGGGAGTCTGAAGGGTTAAGTTTTTACTTTGCTAGCATGGTTGACAGTGCAGGATGAACTAGTAAGGGAGTTGTAGGGTTAAGTTCGCCCGTGATTATGACGGGTTTTTTTTCAGGATACATGGTAACCCTACTCTTTGGAAATTTTGTACAAGAAATTTCATCCTTTCTGTAAACGTTTCTCCCTTGCTTCTGGGTTTCTACCGTCTTACTATTTCCTGCCTTGCTGGTCCATTCACCTGTGTGTTTTACATAATGACTTCACTTAAGATTGATAATTGGGCATGTAATAAAATCATTGTTGGTGATAACTGGGCATGTAATAGCAGCATTTTTGGTAATAATTGGGCATGTAATACTGCAATTTTGGCTCTAAAGACGTGTAATATACAGTAAAGCCATTATTTAGTAATTAAGCTATGTATGTTGGCTGTGTTTTCATTAAGCCTGTGATGACAAATTGGACAGAATGGTAAACGAAAGGGCCCATCCTTAGATTATGTGGGCAAATGCATTGGTATGTGTAATTCTTTTTTTTCTAGGCTTTTTTACAGGTTCAGAGTGGTGTCGATATGGCTATAGCCACAATATGGCTCTGCGCAGTTGTCTTCCTTTAAGAAAAGCCGCACTAGTTTGCAACATTTGAAAACAAAAGTTCATAAAACTGCCAAACAGGAGTTGCGTTTATTCCCCTGAATGTCTGGCTGTAATGTGATGTGTTATATACTGTTAAAACGGGTTAACTATGTGTGTTAGACGGAATTGTAAAGATTTACATAGGGTGTAGAGTTAATGTCTTAACAATTTTATCCTTAGTGTTAAAGCCAGTGTGATCATCATAGGACTTATCTTTTTTTTTTATTTAAGTAAAGATTCATCAAAAGATGCTATTACGTTTCCTTTTGCGCTTCCATTGTCTGGAATGTTGAACTGAAATCAATTTTGTTACAGGGGTTGAACGTGATTTTACAAGACATCCGTCGTCATGGCTGGGGGACTTCAGGAATCTTTTGGAACAACCATGACCAGCAGTCCAGCGACAGTCAACAACAGGAAATATGAATGCAACAGATGCATGGAAGTGATAGCATGTAACACAGCATGTGGTACTCCAAGAAACATGACCGTCTTCGCCACTCCAGATAAACGATGATTCCAGAAACATCGGCGATTCCAACAAAACTGACTCCAGGGATCTGCAAGGCAATCCAGACAAGAAGGAAACGGTAACCATGGCGACAACTCCAGGGTAACGGACGACTGACTGTATACAAGGACACAGCAGTGACCATGGCGACAACTCCAGGGTAATGGACAATTTGATGTAATACAAGGACACAGCAGTGACCATGGCGACAACTCCAGGGTAATGGACAATTTGATGTAATACAAGGACACAGCAGTCACCATGGCGACAACTCCAGGGTAATGGACAATTTGATGTAATACAAGGACACAGCAGTGACCATGGCTGACAACTCCAGGTAACGGACAATGTGTGTAACACAAGAACACAGCAGTGACCATGGCGACAACTCCAGGGATAATGGACGAATTGGATGTAATCACAAGGAACACAGCAGTAACCATGGCGACAACTCCAGGGGTATAATGACGACTAATTTGATGTAATACAAGTAAGTCAGGTGGTGACCATATGGCTAGTCCTCCAGGGTTAATGGACAATTGAATAATTAGAGGACACAGCGAGAAATAGCCATGGGTAACTACCAGGGTAATACATTTATGTAAATACAAGTACAGCAAACATGGAAAAATGACAACTCCAGAGTAAATGACAATTTGTATGTAATACAAGACACTGCAGGACAATGCGTGACAAACTCCAGGAAACGGACGACTGCTGGGAACACACAGAGAACATGACAGTACACCAGGTGACAACTCCAGGATAACGGACGACTGGCTGTAACAGAAGAACACAGCAGTAACCATGGCGACAACTCCAGGATAACGGACACGTCAGTAACCATGACGATTTGAACAGATAATTGTGAGTTTGGTTTTGAACTGTTCTTTTTTCACTAAAGTTAAGTTGTTTTCAGGGTGGGTGTTAGCCGTGATATGGCTTTAGTGTCTTGGCCAGGCTGTAAGCAAAACGAGTGTAGTAAAACTTGAACATAATGTTAGTAGGGCAATGCGGAGAAATAGCAATTGTGGCTACACCAGGGAAACAGCTGTTATAACCGCTCCAGAGAACTGACAACTACAGCAACATCAAGGAAATAATGACAGGGATTCCAGAGAAATGACAACATTAACTGTATGGAAAGAAGACGACTCCATGGAAACAACTGCACGAAAAAGACAATGACTCCATGGAAACGACGACGACTCCATGGAAACACCAGAGAAACGACCGACACCAGAGAAACGACCGACACCAGAGAAACGACCGACACCAGAGAAACGATGACAACACAGAAACGATGACAACAGCGAAACGACCGACACCAGAGAAACAACTGACACCAAAGAAACGATGACAACAGCGAAACGACCAACACCAGAGAAACAACCGACACCAGAGAAACGATGACAACACCAGAGAAACAACTGACACCAAAGAAACGATGACAACAGAGAAACAACCGACACCAGAATAACGATGACACCAGAATAACGATGACACCAGAATAACGATGACACCAGAGAAGCGATGACACCAGAGAAGCGATAACACCAGAGAAACGATGACACCAGAGAAACATCAGAGAAATGACACCAGACACCGACGCCAGAAAAACTTCACCAGAGAAATGACAACACCAGAGAAACGACAGCTTCACCAGAGAAACATCACCAGAGAAACGACGTCACCAGAGAAACATCATCAGAGAAACAACAGCTTCACCAGAGAAACGACAACGTCACCAGAGAAACAACGTCACCAGAGAAACAACGTCACCAGAGAAACGTCACCAGAGAAACTTCACCAGAGAAACACCAGAGAAACGACATCACCAGAGAAACATCACCAGAGAAACGACAGCTTCACCAGAGAAACGACAGCTTCACCAGAGAAACTTCACCAGAGAAACATCACCTGAGAAACGACACCAGAAAACGATGACAACGACACTAAAACTTTCGATACCCGAGAAATGGGAACAAACATGATTGTGTTGAAGTATCAGGTTGGTCCTCAGTATCAACATGTGTACATGTAACTGAGTGTTGAAGTATCAGGTTGGTCCTTAGTATCATGTGTACATGTAACTGAGTGTTGAAGTATCAGGTTGGTCCTCAGTATCAACATGTGTACATGTAACTGAGTGTTGAAGTATCAGGTTGGTCCTTAGTATCATGTGTACTTGTAACTGAGTGTTGAAGTATCAGGTTGGTCCTCAGTATCAACATGTGTACATGTAACTTTGTCTTCTTCTTCTGTTCCATCGTTGCTGCCTTCGTCTTCTGCCCCGCTGGTGTCGCCTTCGTCTTTTGTCCCGTCGGTGCCGCCTTCGTCGCCACCTCGGCCGCCGCCATATGACTGTGATAAACTTAAACTATGCCTTTTTTAACGCTCAGTCAACATGCAAGGATGGCAATGCCGAAGTCATTGCCGATTTTATCGCTGATGAGCACGTTGACATTGCTTATCACAGAGACATGGCTTAACCCCCTTGGTTATGAACCTATACATGCTAGCCTCACTCTGAGTGGTTACAGGCTTGCTTCTTTCCATCGCTCATCTCGAGGTGGCGGTATCGTCATCCTCTACAACGACTCATTCCATTCCCGCCTATCTTTCTCGCAGTCTCTGCCTTTCTCCCATCCTTCTTTCGAGCACGTTGAAGTATCCTTCCAATCCACCCCTCACCCATCACCTTCTCCTGTGTCTATCGACCTCCACCTAGCTCTGCCAACAAACTCACCACATCCACGTTTCTCTCTGACTTTGACCAACTGCTTGACCACTACTGCCTCTTACCTGGAAATCTCATCATTCTAGGTGACATCAATGTCCACTATGACAACACTCACCGTTATGACACAAGACATATCATCAACTCTCTGTCCAATCACAATATGACTCAAGACATTTCTGAGCCAACTCATCAAAAAGGTCACATTCTTGACTGGATCATTTCTCGTGATCACCACAATTCAGCTACTGACAACTGCTTAGTTCTTTCTACCCGTCTAACTTTAGCCCTTCCATCTGACCACTCTGCAATTCTCTGTTCTCTTGACATTTCTCCTCCTTCCCGTACCACGCGCACAGTGACTCGACGCAATCTGAAATCTATCGACCTCTCCACATTTTCATCTGATGCCTCCCATCTCCTTTTCTGAAAAGTCACATAACCTTGCCGATGAATTCTATACTACTCTCCACCATCTTCTGGACACTCATGCTCCAGCCACAACCCGTCTTTTACCTGACCGCCCCCCTACCCCCTGGCTCACTCATGAGATTGCCTGTGCAAAACGTGCCCGCCGCAGAGCAGAGCGCCGCTGGCGCAAATCCAAACTCACTGTACACAGGCAACTTTTCCAAGCCTCTAAAACAAAAGTATCCACCCTCATTGCATCTGCAAAAACAAGCTATTTCCAAACCAAAATCCTGAATGCCTCTTCTTCAAAAGAACTCTTTACAACCATGAATCATCTCCTTGGCACACGAAAAGACTTACCTCTCCCAACAAAACATACAAATGAAGAACTCCCATCTGTATTCTCCAAGTATTTCACCACCAAAATACAAACTCTTCGTGACAGGACACCCTGTCAACCATGCCCACCTGACCCTTCCTTCTCTGGCACTCCTCTCACTACTTTTACCCCAGTCTCACAAGAAGAAATTTTCAACACAATCAGATCCATGTCGTTCAAAACCTGCGAACTGGATCCTCTTCCAGGTTCTCTCTACTCCGACTGTCTCCCTACTCTCCTCCCATTCATCACTGACATCATCAACACTTCTTTTCAAACTGGAACTGTCCCAGATTCTTTCAAGTCTGCTATTGTTCACCCTCTCCTCAAGAAACACAATTTAGACCCAAATGAACTGAAAAATTACCGGCCTATCTCTAATCTCTCTTTCTTGTCAAAACTCCTTGAAAAGGTCGTCCTCAACCAGCTGAACTCTCACCTGTCTGCCAACAATCTCCTCAATCCTTTCCAGTCAGCCTACCGCCAGTGCCATAGCACTGAAACTGCCCTACTACACATTCTCAACAATCTCCTCCTTGCAACTGATACTGGCAAAGTCTCTCTCCTCACACTCCTTGATCTGTCTGCAGCCTTCGATACCATTGACCATGGTATTCTCCTTTCTAGACTTCATCATACTTTTGGCATCTCTGACATTGCTCTCTCCTTTTTCACTTCGTATTTATCAAACAGAAAACAAACTGTTCTCATCAATGGCACTTACTCTCAACCTGCATACCTGACCTGTGGTGTTCCACAAGGATCTGTCCTTGGCCCTGTTCTTTTCACTCTTTATACCTCCCCCCTGTCCACCATCATCAACTCCCACTCTATAAAACACCACTTCTATGCTGATGACACCCAACTTCAAGACAGTGACTCACCTGATAATATACAGCGCCTGTTGACTTGCACCACTGAGTGTTACTCGGACATCAAGAACTGGATGACACACAATAGACTTCAGCTTAATGACGACAAGACAGAAGCTATCCTCATTGGCACCCGTCAGAAACTTTCCCAGCTGCCTCCTCTTTCTCTCCCATTATGTAACACATCAGTCCCAATTTCTGATTCAGCTAAAAACCTTGGTGTCTGCGTTGACTCTACCCTGTCCATGAACAACTTTGTTTCTCAAACTGCCAGATCTTGCTACTATCATCTCCATCGTATAAGGCTGATCAGGAAGTATCTCTCTGTCGAAACAACTGCAAAACTCGTTCTCTCCTTCATAATGTCTCTCATTGACTATTGCAATTCACTCCTGTCTGGTCTTCCTGCCTCCACCATTCACATCCTACAGCGCATTCAAAACAATGCTGTACGCCTTGTACTCAAAAAGAAAAAGCTGACCACATATCTCCTCTCCTGGCACAACTTCACTGGCTCCCTGTATCAAAGCGCATACAGTACAAACTAGACACCATGTGCTACAAAAGCCTCAATAACGCAGCCCCCGATTACCTGTCAAGCCTACTTGAGATCTATGTTCCCTCACGTACCCTCCGCTCTGCCTCCGATCCTCTGACTTTTCGCTTTCCACGCACTAAGCTCAATACCTATGGTCCACGAGCCTTCTCTGTTTCTGGTCCACTCTCCTGGAACAAACTTCCTCTCTCAGTCCGTCAGCAACCTACTTTTGCCTCCTTCAAGTCCGCTCTCAAAACTCACCTTTTCTCCTCTGCATAAAATCCTAACCTCACTCAACCACCCTCTGCAGCCTGTCTCCGCTCGGAGGGGAATCACTTTGTTTTAATATATAATTGTATATGATGTGCTCTCTGTGGTTTTCCATTGGTTTTATTCTTGCTTTTATTGCTTTTATTCTTTTCTCCCCATTTGTGGCCATGCGTGTGTGTGTGTGTGTGTGTGTGTGTGTGCATGCGTGTGTGTGTGTGCGTGCGTGTGTGCGTGTGTGTCTTTTCGGCGCTTGGATTTGATTTTGTCGAGATTTTGCGCTATATAAATATTGTAATTATTATGTATGCATGTGCGTACGTATGTATGTATGTATGTATGTATGTATGTATGTATGCATGTATACGCTCAGCTTAGATTTATGTATGTAAGTATGTATGCATGTATGTATGCATGTATACGCTCATATGTATGTAGGTATGTATGCATGTATACGCTCAGCGCTTAGATTTGATTTTATCAAGATTTTGCGCTATATAAATAAAATATATTATTATTATTATTATTATTATTATTATTATTATGTAACTGAGTGTTGAAGTATCAGGTTGGTCCTCAGTATCAACATGTGTACTTGTAACTGAGTGTTGAAGTATCAGGTTGGTCCTCAGTATCAACATGTGTACTTGTAACTGAGTGTTGAAGTATCAGGTTGGTCCTCAGTATCAACATGTGTACTTGTAACTGAGTGTTGAAGTATGTGGTTGGTCCTCAGTATCAACATGTGTACATGTAACTGAGTGTTGAAATATCAGGTTGGTCCTCAGTATCAACATGTGTACATGTAACTGAGTATTGAAGTATCAGGTTGGTCCTCAGTATCAACATGTGTACATGTAACTGAGTGTTGAAGTATCAGGTTGGTCCTCAGTATCAACATGTGTACATGTAACTTGAGTGTTGAAGTATCAGGTTGGTCCTCAGTATCAACATGTGTACATGCAACTTGAGTGTTGAAGTATCAGGTTGGTCCTCAGCATCAACATGTGTACTTGTAACTGAGTGTTGAAGTATGTGGTTGGTCCTCAGTATCAACATGTGTACATGTAACTGAGTGTTGAAGTATCAGGTTGGTCCTCAGTATCAACATGTGTACATGTAACTGAGTGTTGAAGTATCAGGTTGGTCCTCAGTATCAACATGTGTACATGTAACTGAGTGTTGAAGTATCAGGTTGGTCCTCAGTATCAACGTGTACTTCTAATTGAGTGTAGTATCAGGTTGGTCCTCAGTATCAACGTGTACTTGTAACTGAGTGTAGTATCAGGTTGGTCCTCAGTATCAACGTGTACTTGTAACTGAGTGTAGTATCAGGTTGGTCCTCAGTATCAACGTGTACTTGTAACTGAGTGTAGTATCAGCTTGGTCCTCAGTATCAACGTGTACTTGTAACTGAGTGTAGTATCAGGTTGGTCCTCAGTATCAACGTGTACTTGTGACTGAGTGTAGTATCAGGTTGGTCCTCAGTATCAACGTGTACTTGTAACTGAGTGTAGTATCAGGTTGGTCCTCAGTATCAACATGTAACTGAGTTATGGGAGGACGTACAATTAGAACAATCAATTTTTGGTCTTTTATGACTAATTTTGACAGTGTGGACCATCACGTTGGTTCCATACATTATACATAATGTGTGTATATTATATGTATAATTATGGTGTATATGTATATATAAATTATGTATTACCTACATGTATATGTGTATATATGTCTGCACGTGTTTTTTCGTGTATATATATATTATATATTAATTATATATATATAAAATGTTGGTTGTGTGATATTATGTATTTTATATATATATGTGTGTGTGTATATATGTTGTGTTATTATATGTGTATATATTTTATATATATTATATATATAATATATTATATATGTTGTGTGTGTATACAATGCATATATGTGTGTGTGTGTATATATATAATATATAGATGTATATGTATGTGTATATGTATATATACATACAAATGCATATATATATATATATATATATATTAGTATGGATGTGTATGTATAGCTATACGCACACATGTATATATGTGTGTATGTATATATATATGAGGTATACATAATACATATGTGTATACACATATGTATATGCATGATTGCATTCAGGACATCTTTTTTCTTAGCGGGAGGGTGTGTCTTAATTGACCTTTTGAGTAGAACTTTAATTTCAGTTACCTCTGAACCGGTGTCAAGCCAAAAAAATCATCCAGTTTCGTTCTACTTGGGGAAACGAATCGCTAAAGCAAGAACCCACTGTACTCGGTAGCGTTTAAGGATAAGGATTGCAGGAAAGGAGGAATAGTAACATGACTTGACCATTTTAATTTAGGTGATTGCAGACCCAGTGTTCAGTGACATTTAGTGATTTCAGAGGGATTCACCGTGCTCAGAAAACTCCATATGTGCTCCCCCAAAGCTGCTATCTGACAGTCTTCCTGAGCCCTGTGAGCTGGCAAGGTCTTGAAAGGGGAGAAGGGACCTATCAAACACTAAGCTGACACCACCAGAAAGATGGAAACATTAAGATAGGCAGCCAACTGGCCAGTGGACCTATCAAACACTAAGCTAACACCACCAGAATGATGGAAACATTATGATAGGCAGCCAACAGGCCAGTGGACCTATCAAACACTAAGCTAACACCACCAGAATGATGGAAACATTAAGATAGGCAGCCAACAGGCCAGTGGACCTATCAAACACTAAGCTAACACCACCAGAATGATGGAAATATTAAGACAGGCAGCCAACAGGCCAGTGGACCTATCAAACACTAAGCTAACACCACCAGAATGATGGAAACATTAAGAGAGGCAGCCAACAGGCCAGTGGACCTATCAAACACTAAGCTAACACCACCAGAATGATGGAAACATTATGATATGCAGCCAACAGGCCAGTGGATCTATCAAACACTAAGCTAACACCACCAGAATGATGGAAATATTAAGATAGGCAGCCAACAGGCCAGTGGACCTATCAAACACTAAGCTAACACCACCAGAATGATGGAAATATTAAGATAGGCAGCCAACAGGCCAGTGGACCTATCAAACACTAAGCTAACACCACCAGAATGATGGAAATATTAAGACAGGCAGCCAACAGGCCAGTGGACCTATCAAACACTAAGCTAACACCACCAGAATGATGGAAATATTAAGATAGGCAGCCAACAGGCCAGTGGACCTATCAAACACTAAGCTAACACCACCAGAATGATGGAAACATTAAGACAGGCAGCCAACAGGCCAGTGGATCTATCAAACACTAAGCTAACACCACCAGAATGATGGAAATATTAAGATAGGCAGCCAACAGGCCAGTGGACCTATCAAACACTAAGCTAACACCACCAGAATGATGGAAACATTAAGACAGGCAGCCAACAGGCCAGTGGACCTATCAAACACTAAGCTAACACCACCAGAATGATGGAAACATTAAGACAGGCAGCCAACAGGCCAGTGGACCTATCAAACACTAAGCTAACACCACCAGAATGATGGAAATATTAAGATAGGCAGCCAACAGGCCAGTGGACCTATCAAACACTAAGCTAACACCACCAGAATGATGGAAACATTAAGACAGGCAGCGGACAGGTCAGTTTTTAGTGTTGTGGGTTAAGATTGAAGTCAAGAAACAAGGTTGGTTACATGTCCTGAACCTATGAGTTACTGTGATGACAGACCTACTGCTGTGTGACATTTGAGGTCAAGGAGGGCAGGACACTCGCATATGCCCCGCCAGCCCCATGGGGATGCCGGGGACCATTTCAGTATGAACAGTATTCCCAACTTTTGGAAATTCTGTGCTAGAAGTTTCCTGTTTTCTATCACTTTGTGTTTCTACCTTGCTCCTTTGCTTTGTCATTTCTTCCCATCGTTTTCTGCCTTGCTGGTCCATTCACTTGTATGTGTTCGATAAAGTCTTACTTACGTACTTCCTGTGAGGGTTAATTGGGCACATAAAGTGCATCCCCAATGGGGATGCCGGGGACTCTTTCAGTATAAATAGTATCTCCAGTTTAAGGAAATTCTGTGCTAGAAATTTCCTCTTTGCTATCACTCATTGTTTCAGCCTTGTTTCTTTGCTTTGTCATTTCTTCCCATTGTTTTCTGCCTTGCAGGTCCATTCACCTGTATGTGTTCAATAAAGCGTTACGTACTTTCTCTTAGGATTGATATTTGAGCACATGAACTGTGTGCGTTTTTGGCTTTAGGGAAATGAGATATATGGAAGCAATTTTAGATTATTTACGCCTGTTTTTGTTTGTTTTTTTGTCCTTATGTATACATTGTATTCGGGTATGTTTATTTTTAAATCCCAAGTGCGATAAATTAGAGTAGTCAACGCCAGGGTCATCTCCGTAGATTATGTGCGCGAATGCATTATGTGTACTTTACTTTTTTTGCTGTTGAAGTATTGTATACGTTTTGAAGTGGTTATAGCCCTGATATGGCTCTACGCAGTCGACTGGGCTTTAAACAAAAATATCAATAACAATATTAAATGCATTTTTGGCTCTGGGCAAATGAGATATGCGGAAGCAATTTTAGACAATTCAGGCCCGTTTTTTTTTTTTTTTACGTTCAAGAGTTCTTAGTATGTTTGTATTCAGGTCTGTTTTTTTTAAACTTCCCCGTGTGATAAATTGAATGGAATGGTCACGCCAGGGGCATCTCCTGAGATAAAATCCGCAAATGCATTGATATGTGTACTTAATTTTCTTGTCTTTTTTCCCTTATTGAAATATTGAACATGTTTTGATACGGTTATAGCCTTGATATGACTACGCAGTCGGCTGGGTTTAAACAAAAAAGTAACAACCGCCAAAGGGAGATCAAGTACCATGACCCATCTTTTTCATTCTTTTGTCCTCTGGTGGAAGAGTTAGGAATCATCTGAAAGATTTCCTCTCACACGCTGGAACAGTTGGGGTTTTTGAGTTTTTGTAGGTCCCCTCTCTCCCTGATCAAACTTTTTATGTCAGTGTGTATGTACTTACACAGGAAAACATGGTCAAAAACGTTCATCAATAGACATACATATATCAATATTATGGCCAGTACACATGAACATGAACATCAGCGAATGCGATCTTATTTCCCTGAGTCATTTACAAACTTAAAACAGAAACATACTGATTTCACTCTGTATTTACACACTGTTAGGCGTTTACTGCACAGTCCTGTAGGTCGTTTCCTTTGATTCAGCCCAGTTGTTTTATACCTGTTACAGCCCCGAGAAATCCGATGAAGCCTGACTGATATAATGTTCTGATTGTTTTTCCTTTGTTCGTTAATTTGTTTGATGTTACCTTAATTGTTACCTTAATTGATACAATGCCTTCATGATTACATAGATTCATTCATTCCATACGCACCTTTTTTCTTTTTTTTCCCCGTCTAAAAGCACGTATGTGAATAGACGTTAAAAGAAATAACGAACACACATGAACGTGCATGAGTGATTGTCGCCGAATAGAGGTAGTGAACATAAAAGCTGCAGAAAAAAAGTTTGTGTTGAAATCATAAAATGTACTGATATTTGCAGACAGTATTTAGCCAGATTTACCATGTGTACATGTATATCAGGTCAGAGCAAAGTCTCTGCTACAGTATGACAGTAGACATTACGACCTGTGCCTGTTTACG
Source organism: Monoplex corrugatus (assembly GCA_030674185.1). Taxonomy (NCBI): domain Eukaryota; kingdom Metazoa; phylum Mollusca; class Gastropoda; order Littorinimorpha; family Ranellidae; genus Monoplex; species Monoplex corrugatus. The sequence goes on from JAPXFY010000033.1 coordinate 40,358,686, forward strand.
CTGCCTTGTGGGTTACCCCTTGGGTGGGGAAAGGCTATGGGAGTAAACCCAGACAGAAAATCCCGCAGCCACATACTGCATAAAGGGCATTGCCACAAAGCACTGCTTGTGGTTTTGGCCATATGCTGCCGGCCACTTGCCATCTGATATTCAGCCATCTGTCTCTCCTATGAGAACAGCTGTCTTTCTTCGGTTTGCCCTGGACTTGTGGAGGCAGGTGGAGAGTTGTTGAGGCTGAGCACAAACAACAGCAACTTATGTATGCGCATGGCACCTAGCGCCAACCCCCCTCACAAACATGTAGGGCCTTAGTCAACCGCATCGCAAAGGCAAGTGCTTCCTATGGCAGACTCCACGCGTGAGTATGGAACAAAAGGGGCTTGAAACTGAAGACGAAGTGCGCAGTATACAGAGCAGTAGTCCTGACTGCCTTGCTGTATTGATGAGTCCTGAACTCTCTACCGCAGGCATGTCAAGCTACTAGATCAGTGTCACCAGCGCTGCCTCCGACGTATCTTAAACATCAAATGGTACAGCAGTCTCTAACGTGCATGTACTTTTGCAAGCCAAGATACCAAACATAGATGCACTGCTAACAGTCTCGGCTAAGATGATCTGGACATCTCGTGCGCATGCAGGATAAGGGGCTTCCAAAGCAGCTCTTCTACGGTGAACTGACAAAGGGCCATCGACCAAGAGGACAGCCAAAGCTTCGCTACAAAGACACCCTGAAAAAAATCCCTCCAGAAATTGACATTGATGAACAATGGAAAATCATGGCCACAAACATGTTTGAATGGAGGCAAGGGAACAGAAGCTTGAGAAAATGAAAGACAAGCAGTCAAGTGGAAAAGCGTGCAGCAATAAAGGCCAGAACCAACTGTGCAGAGCGTTCCATTGAGTGTCCAGTATGCGGCCGCCTGTGTGCATCAGACTTTGGCCTGAGATCCCACATGAATGTAAACAAAGTGCTAGGTTGGACTTTATCGACCACAGTAGTCGACCATATGTATATGTATATAGAATGTATGTGTGTGTGTATGTATATATATATATGTATGTATATGTGTGTGTGTATATATATATATGTATATATACCATGTGGGATGTCTTTCCCCACAAAGATCAAGTAGTATTAGTAGTAGTAGTAATAGTAACATTATTTGAACACTATTAATTTGTACTTAGGCATCTGTTAGCCCTGATATAGTTGTGAGAACTTGGCTGTGCTAATGATTTTATGATGATGACAATGATTATAATAATGGCAGTAATAATTAGAATAATATTGATAATAATAATATAATTATAACTGTTTTTCAGTGTGAAAGTCCGGATGTCTTTACCACAGACAGCACTTCGTGTTAGTGTTATTGATAATATTCAAATGGCTGCTGCATCTATTTGCACTTGTAATGTTTCAAATTTAGTCTGCTGCTTTTGCGTGTAAACTTTGGGATTATCATGTGCCCTGCCACATGGTGTTGGCGATCATGGCCCTTCATGTGCATCTATCCCATGTCACCGCAAGCACATCTTCCACCCACTGTCCTTGGCCACCCTGGAAGTCTGTCCAATGTTTTCTACCGGGGTCTACTGGTGTTCTGTTTCCCTCAAGCTTTCCTGTTGTGACCAGGTGCTTTAATACCCCTTTCCTCGTGAAAAGGCCTATAAATGTTGCTTGTCCTTTCCGAATCTTATCAGTGATCTTGTCTGCCTCCATCAAGATTGTTTCGTTTCTTTTCTATGCTGTCCATGGAACTCTCGGCGTTCTTGGAAACCACATCTCGGCTGCCTCAATCGTGTTCTGGCTTTGCGTGTTGACTGTCCACACCTCACAACCGTATAACGGTATGGTTCTATATAACATTCAAGAACTTTCTTCCTAATGTTAATTGATAGGCATTTGTTGGTGAGAATGTTTTTCATCTTATTGAATGCTGTTTTGGTTTGGCCACTTCTGCTGGCAATTTCTGATGTGCATCTGCTGTCCGAGATGATTGTTCCCTGATATTTACACTTATCAACCTGTCTCAAAGTTGTGCCATTTGCTGTTATTTTTTTCAGGGTATTTCATGTTTTTTACTGATTACCATGACTTCAGTTTTCTTGCTATTTAGCTCCAGTCCTTTATTTTTGCTTTATATTTCTATTATATTCACAAGGTTTTGTAGGTCCCTTTTATTTTCCACAGTTAGCACGGTGTCATCTGCGTAACGAATGTTATTTTTCCTCCAACCTTGAATCCAGGGTATTCTAGGTTTGTCATGATAGTTTTGCTGTAAAGTGAAAACAAATCTGGTGACAGAACACACCCTTGCCTGACTCCTCTTTTAATATTTTGCAAAGGGCTTATATCGTTTTCTATTCTCATTGCTGCTATTTGTTCACAATACATATTCCATCTATATTGAGTTTTTTCTGGCTGCTTGATCAGTTCTTCATGTCTTGCCCGATCGAAAGCCTTGATATAATCAACAATGCATAAATATAAATCCCTATTCAAAACTGGTTATTCAATCGACTGACCTCTGTATGATGCCTCTTGGGATGTATATGGCATTGATAGTTCCTATTTCTTCCACAAGTCCATTGTTCTTCTGCTATTTCTCTTTTGATTCTGTTCCTTGTCTTCATGATTATTATTTTTGTTACATGACTTATCAAGCTGATGTACAATGGGGTTCACATTCTATATCTTAGTGCAATGAAAATTGATTTTGACAGTCTTTGGGGATTTTTCTGGCGTCATGAATTTCATTTAGGAGAACTGTTATTTTTCAATACCGAATTCCTACAGGGCTTCAGTCGTCTCTGTAGTAATATTGTCTGGTCCTTGGGCTTTTCCTGGTTTCGTCTTTTTCAGTAATGCTCTAACTTCATTTTTTATTATGGGTTGTCCTTCAACGTTCTTATGTGTTCTGCGTTTCTGTCATCGTCAAAGGTCTTTGATGTACTCTTCCCATCTAACATTTTGTCTTTTCCATGATAAGCATACCATCTTTCGATTTTAAGCAACCAGTGTGGAAGAAAAATGAACATTCAGATAAACGTACATGACCGAATTTCACACAATTCAACATTCTGATCTCGAGCTAGTGTACAAAGCCAGCTGACATGGAAAACATTCCTATAATTAATATTGCTATTATGTGTGTACAATACTGTTCTGGTTGTGTCAAGGAAATGTCTGTTTCTGACGATTGTGCATGACCAAATGTGGCACCGAATCTAACCCGAAAAGTTGTCTGCTGTAACCTTAACCACTACTAACCCTAACAGCCGCTCTAACCTTAACCATGTGTGAGATTAATGGTCAGGGGCTGACGTTTGGTCATGACACGATTGTTGGAACTGTCAAAAAATCACAGAAGTTCACGCCCATTTTAAAAAGAGGTGTACAAATAGATGAAGAAAATTTAGCATTGATATTGATTATCGTGGCGAATGTTGGAAACTTTAAATTGTTGAGAGAAGTTGAAGACGACGTAATTACTGTACCCCTGGATTTCACATATCACGCGTACCCCCCCTCCCTCGCTCCACAACAACAAAAACAACACTCGATGAACTTAAATGTAAATATAATGTCGGTACTGTAGTCGGCTGATCCCGCAGTGGGGATGCCAGATGCTCTTTCAGTAGAGATAGTATCTCCACTTTCTGAAAACTTTTCTTGAAATGTTCTTTCTGCCTTGCTCCTTTGCTTTATTTTATCATTTTCTGCCTTGCTGGCCCATTCACCTGTACGTGTTCGGTACAGTCAATCCTAATTGGGTACATATGCAGAAACAATTTTAGGTAAGCAAGGCCAGTTTTTGTGTGTTTTAGCGTCCTTAGTTACGTGTAAACGTCCTTAGACTACTGTAACTCCCTCTTTTCTGGCTGTCCTCAAAATCAATTAGACAAACTTCAAAAAGTACAAAACTCTGCCGCTAAACTTGTTTCTCGTTCCCGCAAGCATGATCATGTCACACCTATTCTCAAATCCCTTCACTGGTTGCCTGTTCAAGCTCGCATTGACTATAAGCTTGCCTCACTATGCCACTCTTTTTTCTCTGATTTCTCTCCTCGCTACCTGGCTGATCTTCTCTCTGTGTACACTCCTTCTAGAAATCTCCGCTCCATTGCTGATACCAGATTGCTCCGTGTTCCACGCGTGCGCACAAAAACATTTGGACATAGCTCTTTCTCCTTCGCAGCCCCCACTATCTGGAACTCTCTTCCCTTTGAAATCCGACACCTAAAATCGACTTCTTCTTTCAAAACAGCTCTAAAAACTCATCTCTTTCAAAAATATCAGTAAGTTCAACCTCATTTCCCCCCAGCCTAATAGTAGAAAAGGTGTGTTAGTGTGTGTGTATGTTATAGTAGGTAGGTGGGGGTGGGTGATTATAGAGCCCAATGTGCCTCACAGTACTTTGGGGTATAGCCGTGGGGGTTGTGGGGTGCATTTGGACTTGCGTGAGAATCCGTGTATGATTGTAGCGTATGTAGTATTTTTATGGATTTATTCTATTACTTTGTAATGTGTATTTAGTGTATGTACATGAGGTCCGAGAGATTGAAATATTATGAGTGAATGATTGTAAAGCGTCATAAGCTCCGCCGTAGGCAGAGATGTGCGCTTATAAATGGTCTCTTATTATTATTATTATTATTATTATTATTATTATTATTATTATTCAGGTTTTTTAAATCCCGTGTGTGATAAATAGGACGGTGTGCTGAACGCCAACGTCATCAGTTTGGATGATAGTGCGTGGATGCATTGATATGTGTACTTAGTTTTCTCCTTTTTTTCATATTGAAGTATGGTGTGTGTTGTGAAATGGTTATACCCTGATATGCCTCTAAGCAGTCAGTTGGGCTTTAAACAAAAATAGTACCAGCAATAGTCGGCTGATGATTACTGTATGAAGGCAGAGAGACAGAAGCCATTGACCAAGTGAAAGAACCATTAACAAGTGACAACCTAAGACACGCTGCTCAGGACTTTCAACACCCATGACAACACTGTTACGGAAGCAAAGGAGAGTTACCTTTCTTGTTTTAAATATTTTCTTCTCAGCAAGACAGCGGGGACATTCTGTAGCTGTTTTGTCCCAGGTGGGGGGGAGGGAGAAACGATTGTGTGTGTGAGAAAGGGGGATTGGTTGTGTGCATGAGGGTGTGTGTGGTCGATAAAGTCCAACCTAGCACTTTATTTGCGTACCCTCGTGTGGGATCTCGGGCCAAAGTCTGATGCACACTAGATGGACACTCGATGGAACGCTCTGCGCTGTTGGTTCTAGCCTGTATTGCTGCACGCTTTTCCGCTTGGCTGCTTCGTCTTTCATTTTTATAAGCTTCTGTTCCCTTGTGAATAACTTGTCTCCATTCAGACATGTTTGTGGCCATAATTTCCCACTGTTCTTCGTCAATCTCACATTTCTGGGGGGGATTTTGTTCAGGGTGTCTTTGTAGCAAAGCTTTGGCCGTCCTCTTGGTCGACAGCCCTATATCAGTTCACCTTAGAAAAGCTGCTTTGGTAGCCCGTTATCCTGCATGCGCACGAGATGTCCAGACCAATTTAGCTGAGACTGTGTTCGCAATATATCTATGCTTGACATTTGGGCTTGCAAAAGTGCATTCACGTTTGAGTTGGTTTCAATTGTCAAGATGACGTCTCCATGCTCGGAATGAATTACATATGCACTAACGTCACAGGTGCCATGTGATGGAGAAGATCCAGAATGATCATGGCACAAGCCTTAAGCCTGCACATAAATCCACGAGCTGGCCAGGTCCTGAGGTCCTACCTAGATAGTTCCAGAACCCTGAGGTCGTAGGGGAATGATGTGGCAGAGACCTCAACTTTCCTGGGACCATCACCACGAGGGTGGCGCCCATCCCCTCTCCTTCGCTTCAATTTTGTATTCACTTTCACGTTTGCTTGTTTTTTACCAAGACTTCAGAAAGGCAAGAAGGCTAATTGATCTTTAAGGGATGGGACCTGGGAAATCAAACTCTCAAATGTTTTATACCAAGGCAGCCAGGCAACGCCCTGCTCTTCATGATTTTCAACTACCGTGGGATCTGTAGCGTGAGCAGCTATAAGGCACATGGGTGCGGCTCGCTTTTCGTCCCCTTACAAAGGACTAGGTGTTCGGTTTGGTTTTCCAGTCAAACTGAGAAAAGTCGAGACCAATCACTGTCCTCCATCGTTCATTTCGTTTCTCCAACCAAGACAGAGGTCACTACGAGACTAGGGTACAAAGTGCATCAGAATCTGGGACAGTATTTCACAACGTTATGATAACGACAGTGATGAGTTTGCTTGGACTTTGTTCAAGAGGGATTCTCTGCACTCGGGAAACGCCATAAGCGTTCATCCCAAATCTGCCAGCAGTTATCTGACAGATTTCCCAAGTCTGCGCAAAACCCTTTGTGCTGGCAAGGTCTTGAAATAGGGACAGAGGAAGAGGGACCTCTGAAACATGAAGCTGACGCCATCAGAATGATGCAAATATTAACCCTTTGACTCCCACACCGTATTGACCAACTGCAAAAACTTAACCCATTGACTCCCTCACCCTTTCCACCAGCTTCCTGCAAGAAGCGGGTGGATAAGGTGAGGGAGTCAACGGGTTGTTTTTTGTCTTGTTAGCACGGTTGGCAATGGAAGATGCTGGTAGACGGGTTGCAGGAGCCAAAGAGTTAAACTGGGCAGCCAACATGCTGGGATTGAACTCAAGTAATTGGATCTCGAGTTCATGACTCTTAACAAGTAGCCCACGTATAAAATCGGGATGATACTGAAGACGCTATGGAGGTCTATTTCAGATAGACTGCGGGCAGGACTGTATCCTACTTCAACGATACATGCTGACGTCACCAGGTAGGCATGAGATATCAGACACTGCTGAGTACAGAGACCCCATTGGTCCAACAGGTCACGTGCCAATCGGGCGAGAAGTTGGGAGTTTGGTTGGAGTTTGTTCAACGAAGTTTCATGGCAATTGGGCAATTCCATATACGCTTCACCCAAATCTGCTTGAGCAATTATCTGGCAGACTACCTGATCTGTGCTGAACCCTATGCACATATACTGTGATTACTTATTGATAACTGAGGAGTGGAAAGAGATGGGAAGGTGACCTTGAAACACTAAGCTGACATCGTCAGAACGATGGAAACTTACCGTTTATATGGGAGGCAAACGGGCCATTATTTAATGTGGGCTGCAGCTGAAGTCGATATGAGATATCAGAAACGGGCCATTATTTAATGTGGGCTGCAGCTGAAGTCGATATGAGATATCGGACCCCTGTGTCCACGGCTGTAAAGCGAAGTCACAAGAGCCATGGACGGCTCAAGGAATGTGGACCAACGATAGAGCGAAGCTGGTTAGGTTAGCTATGCTCTTTGATATGGTTTACTGTGTACGACACTACATCTGCCATTGGCTTTTACGTGCATTCATCGTTTTTCTTTTTTATGTTGGTTTTTCTTTTCCACGGTACTTTCAAAAGAAAGTGCGGAAATCCGTGGAAAAGTGGACAAATGACATGCCCGAATATACGTTCAAGTGCAGATTGCGTCTTAGAAGGCACTTTTAGATGACAATATGCATGAAAGCACACACACAAAAACAGATTTCCTACACGACGATAAAGAACACACAAGCTCTCAACACTAGGCATATCACCCGACCCCCCACCCTACACACCCCACCCACCCACCCCCTTCGTAATATAGTTCGAACACGATGAAAAAACAGAGTGCATACAATTGTAATAATTGGCAATTCTAGGAATACAAAAACGAAAAAAAAAATTTGACAAAAAAAATTGCATGTTTAATTTCTTTCCGCGTAGCTTCCATCGCTGTTGATATGTAAGTGTCCTGCAATTGTAGTCCTGCACCTTATCTCTGAACTCCCCCCTCACCCCCCACCCCCCCCGTGGGGATGCCGGGGGCTCTTTCAGTGTAGTGTAAATAGTATCCTCACCTGGGAATTCTGTGCTAGAAATTTCCTCTTTTATTTCATTCTTTGTTTCTGCCTTGTTCCTTTGCTTTGTCATTTCTTCCTATCATTTCCTGTTTTGCTGGTCCATTCACCTGCATGTGTTCCATATAAAGTCTTGCGTACTTTATCATAGCTTAGGATTGATAATTGGGTACATGTATTGAGTGCAGTTTTGGTTCAAGGTAGGTGAGATGCGGCCGAAATTTTAGATAATTTATGCCCGTTTTTATGTTTTGGTGTCCTTAGGTATGCTTATATTTGTATTCAAGTGTTTTTTAATCTCCTGTGCGATCTTTTGGACGGAGTAATCAACATCAGGGGCATGTCTTTGAATTGTGTGCACGAATGCATTGATATGTGTACTATTTTTTTCTTTCTGTTAAAGTGTATGTTTAGAAGCGGATATAGCCCTGATACGGCTCTACGCGGTCGGTTAGGCTTTTAAACAATAACAGAATTCAGTGAATTATCGCCGTATGTTTGGTTTTGTCTGACTTCGTTTCGGCATCATACACAATATCCACCTTTGTCAGGGATAGTTTCCCTGAACCTTGAGTAGACGTGGCCATCCACTTTGGTCAGCCAAAGGTAGCTGGGATCCACTGATGACATCAATATAAAATACACATCAGTGTGTTCACCTGCTTTCATTGCCCACAGTGTGTGTGTGTGTAGTACTTTCATTGCCCACAGTGTGTGTGTGTGTAGTACTTTCATTGCCCACAGTGTGTGTGTGTGTAGTACTTTCATTGCCCACAGTGTGTGTGTGTGTAGTACTTTCATTGCCCATAGTGTGTGTGTGTGTAGTACTTTCATTGCCCACAGTGTGTGTGTGTGTAGTACTTTCATTGCCCACAGTGTGTGTGTATGTGTAGTACTTTCATTGCCCACAGTGTGTGTGTGTGTGTAGTACTTTCATTGCCCACAGTGTGTGTGTGTGTAGTACTTTCATTGCCCACAGTGTGTGTGTGTGTAGTACTTTCATTGCCCACAGTGTGTGTGTGTGTAGTACTTTCATTGCCCACAGTGTGTGTGTGTGTAGTACTTTCATTACCCACAGTGTGTGTGTGTGTAGTACTTTCATTGCCCACAGTGTGTGTGTGTGTAGTACTTTCATTGCCCACAGTGTGTGTGTAGTACTTTCATTGCCCACAGTGTGTGTGTGTAGTACTTTCATTGCCCACAGTGTGTGTGTGTGTAGTACTTTCATTGCCCACAGTGTGTGTGTGTAGTACTTTCATTGCCCACAGTGTGTGTGTGTGTAGTACTTTCATTGCCCACAGTGTGTGTGTGTAGTACTTTCATTGCCCACAGTGTGTGTGTGTGTGTAGTACTTTCATTGCCCACAGTGTGTGTGTGTGTAGTACTTTCATTGCCCACAGTGGTGTGTGTGTGTGTGTGTGTGTGTGTGTGTGTGTGTGTGTGTAGTATCGTCATTTTTGTGACGTTCTGTGGATTATACCTCTACCGCCCATTATATATTTCATTTAAAAAATGTATTTTCCGTGATAATGTTCAACCATGGTAGACAATAGGAAGACTGGAAGGATTTTCGTGACGAACATTATTTTGTTTACAAAACGTATTTGGGGCTTGCTAGAGGATTAGTTGTGTGTGTGTGTCTGGGCAGTGGGGGGGGGGGGGGGGGTATTTTCTTCAATTACATTTCAGTTAGATTTAACCTTTTGACTCCCGCACCCAAACTTTCAACTGCAAAATCTTAACCCTTTGACTTCCCTCACCCTATCCACCAGCTTTCTGCAGGAAGCTGGTAGATTGGGTGAGGGAGTCAAAGGGTTATTTCTTGCTTTGGTAGCATGGTTGACAGTGCAGGATGCTGTGGATATGGTGCGGGAGTCGAAGGGTTAAAAGACAAATGTGTTTTTTTTTTTATTTGATCCGTTTTCACAAGTTCATCTATAGACTACTTGGAGTTACATATATCTGCTAGTCTCTGTACGGTGATTGTTTACAGTATGACGGCACATCTGTAGTGTTGTCCAATACTTTGATAAGTGGTTTACAGCCAAACAGTAATGGTAGAACAGTGGCCAGCTTGCGTGTGTATAAGACATATACACACATAAACACACAATGTATGTATTTGTTCAAAAACATTACATTATCAGTCCACCATCTACTCTTTGAATGTCCTATCTTACTTACGACATATACACACATAAACACAGAATGTATGTATTTGTTCAAAAACATTATCAGTCCACCATCTACTCTTTGAATGTCCTATTTTACTTACGACATATAGAAATAACAATCTTGATTTTTCATGTACTGACGCTAGAGATATTCTTTACAACAAAAATATTATCCTGCTAGTCCAGCTGATTCTCAGATCCCCTATTGGCAGATTGTTATGAAGAGTTAATTAATTGTTGTATGTTATTATTTGACACTTAATTAATCATTCTGAATTATTAATTGCACTTGTTCCCCTTCTTACATTCAAACTTCTATTACCCTTCCCCATACTCATCTCCACCCCACCTTTTTGTGTATGTGTGTGTGTGCGTGCGTGTGTGTCTAAAATCACTATTGTGAACAGACATTAAATAAAAGATTCATTCATTCATTCTTTTGCGTGTGTATGCATATATGAGCGTTTCATGAAAGTGTGTGTGTGAGAGAGACAGAGATCAACTGTTTTTCAAACTACAAGACAAGAATGAAGTACTTGAAAAGGATATTCGGATTAAAATAAAGCGTATCATAGAAGAGCGCTTTTACTATATTCATGTTATTTATTTTATCTTAATTTTATTTACATATTTTAGTTTAATTTCATTTGTTTAATTTATTTCATTTATTGTATTCTATTCTATTTATTCCCTGTGGGGATGCCAGGGGCTTTTTCTGTATCGATCTTATCCCCACCTTCTGGAAATTCTGTGCTAGAAATTTCCTCTTCGTGTTTCTGCCTTGTCCTTTGTTTTGTCATTAAAATTTATCATTTTCCGCCTTGCTGGTCCATTCACCTGTATGTGCTCCGTACAGTCTTCCATACTTCCTCCTAGGATTGATAACAATATATGCATTAAGAGCACATACGAATAGGGAAGTGTGATATGCGAAAGCAATTTTAGGCGATTTAGGCCCGTTTATATAAATGTTTCAGTGTCCTTTATGATGTTTTGATTTATATTCGTTTTTTAAATCCCTGTGATAAATTGGACAGTGGTAAACGCCGGGGACATCTTGGATTATGTGCACGAATGCATTGATATGTGTACTTAATTTTCATTTTGCTGTAGTGTACATTTAGTTAGAATTATAATTGTGCTTTACAATTTTACACTTAATAAAATGTTTAAACATACGTTAATCGAAGAGAGGTGAGACTTGTAAATGAAAGGTTGGTTTGTGTTTGGAAATTATACAATAATGAGAAAATACCTTTATATGCCACAGAGAAAATGTGGGTGTTGCTTTTAATTTGGTAATCCCTTGTTTGATCAGAGTGCGTAATGTGGGTGTTGCTTTTAATTTGGTAATCCCTTGCTTGATCAGAGTGCGTAATGTGGGTGTTGCTTTTAATTTGGTAATCCCTTGTTTGATCAGAGTGCGTAATGTGGGTGTTGCTTTTAATTTGGTAATCCCTTGCTTGATCAGAGTGCGTAATGTGGGTGTTGCTTTTAATTTGGTAATCCCTTGCTTGATCAGAGTGCGTAATGTGGGTGTTGCTTTTAATTTGGTAATCCCTTGTTTGATCAGAGTGCGTAATGTGGGTGTTGCTTTTAATTTGGTAATCCCTTGTTGATCAGAGTGCGTAATGTGGGTGTTGCTTTTAATTTGGTAATCCCTTGTTTGATCAGAGTGCGTAATGTGGGTGTTGCTTTTAATTTGGTAATCCCTTGTTTGATCAGAGTGCGTAATGTGGGTGTTGCTTTTAATTTGGTAATCCCTTGTTTGATCAGAGTGCGTAATGTGGGTGGTTTTTTATTTTAATCTTGTGTTGATCTATGTAAATGTGTTGGTTTTGATTTATGTATGTTATGTGTTTTAAATGAATTTGGTATGTGTATGTTTATGTGGTTTGTGTGTGGTACGTTTGTATGTGTGGTACTGTGTAAGTGTGGTACTGTGTAATGTGTGGTATGTGTAGTTGTGGTAGTGTGGTACGTGTGTATGTGTGTGTGTGGTACGTGTGTAATGTGTGTGTGTGTGGTACGTGTGTAATGTGTGTTGGTACGTGTGTAGTGTGTGTACGTGTGTAGTGTGTGTGTGTGGTACGTGTGTAATGTGTGTGGTACGTGTGTAATGTGTGTGGTACGTGTGTGTGTGTGTGGTACGTGTGTAATGTGTGCGTTGGCTGTGAGGACTGATGTGACACAGGATGTGTTGATGTGGGTGTGTGTTGATGTAGGCGTCTGTGGGTGTTGATGTGAGTGTGTGTGTTGATGTGAGTGTCTGTGTGTGTTGATGTGGGTGTTGTGAAGGTTTACAATCATTACATGCACGTGTTGGAAGGGTGGGTGGGATGGACAGTGATTACCGTTGTTGTTTTTCCTGTGAAAATTATCATAGTGTTAACACATTTTGTTTTCAATTTTCACATGAAAATGACATGGTAGTGATCATTGCTACTATTTTGTTTTCAATTTTCACATGAAAATGACATGGTAGTGATCATTGCCACTATTTTGTTTTCAATTTTCACATGAAAATGACATGGTAGTGATCATTGCCACTATTTTGTTTTCAATTTTCACATGAAAATGACATAGTAGTGATCATTGCCACTATTTTGTTTTCAATTTTCACATGAAAATGACATGGTAGTGATCACTGCTACTATTTTGTTTTCAATTTTCACATGAAAATGACATGGTAGTGATCATTGCTACTATTTTGTTTTCAGTTTTCACATGAAAATGACATGGTAGTGATCATTGCCACTTTGTTTTCAATTTTCACATGAAAATGACATGGTAGTGATCATTGCCACTATTTTGTTTTCAGTTTTCACATGAAAATGACGTGGTAGTGATCATTGCCACTATTTTGTTTTCAGTTTTCACATGAAAATGACGTGGTAGTGATCATTGCCACTATTTTGCTTGTAATTTTCACGTTATAATAGATTGCTATTTTGTTTTTAATTTTTGCATAATTATATGGTAGTGTTTACCATTTTCTTTATAATTTCACACGAAAATGGAGTATTTATCGTGATTTTTTTTATAATTTCACATGAAAATTGTGTGGTAGTTATAATTATCCTTTTCTGAAATTTCACATGAAAAATTGTATGGAAGTATTTTCATTTTCATCTGAAAATTACAGGGTAATGTTGATTTCGATGGATTTCTTATTTTGAAATTTGGAGATTGTCCAGTGTTGGTGTTGATCATAATCGCTTTTTTCCCCATTTTACATGAAAATTGTTCAGTGGTAGTGTTGATTTCCACTTTTTTTAATATCATATGCAAATTGTATGGTGGTGTTTATTAGCGTAGTTTCTTTTTGTTTTCGTTTCCGATGAAAATTGTATGGTAGCAATGATTATACTGTAATTTTAATTCCAGATGAAACTTAGATGTGTGAACTAGAACATTATTTTTTACTTTGATTGCTATGTTCATAAATGGTGCGTGTGGTGTGGTGTGGTGTGGTGTGGTGTGTACGTGCTGAGGGTAGGGGTAAGTCCTTGAGTGTGTGGTGTGATGTGGTTAAGTGTGTGGTGTGATGTGGTTAAGTGTGTGATGTGGTTGTGTGTGTGTAATGTGGTTAAGTGTGTGGTGTGATGTGGTTAAGTGTGTTCGATAAAGTCTTACGTACTTTGTCTTAGGACCGATAATTGGGTACATGTATTAAGTACATTTTTGGTTCTAGGGAGGTGAGATATGTGGAAGCAATTGTAGGTAATACAATGCCCGTTTTTATGTTTTGTTGTCCTTAGGTATGCTTGAATTTGTATTCAGGTGTTTTTTTTTAAATCCTCTGTGTGATAAATTGGACGGAGTGGTCACCGCCAGGGGCATCTCCTTGGGTTATGTGCGCAAATGCATTATGTGTACTTTTCTTTTTTTTCCCCCTCCAGTTGAAGTATTGTTTAAGTATTGAAAAGGTTATAGCCCTGATATGGCTCTGTGCAGTCGGCTGGGCTTACAGAATAACAGTAAAAATAAGGAAATATGTTGTGCTATAGTATGAATTTGGAAATTGTGCTTTAAAATTGTACACTTAATAAAATGTGAAAACTTACGCTAACGGAAAAGAGGTGAGAGTAAACTGCGTGTGTTGTCTGTTTCAGCGCTTAGATTTGATTTTATCAAGATTTTGCGCTATATAAATATTGTAATTTATTATTTATTTTATTTATAATTATAATGTATTGACAAAATACCTTTGAATGCCACAGAAAAATGTGGGTATTGCTGTTGTATTGGATAATCTGATATTTGAGAGAAGGAAGGGGAGGGGGGGTTGATGAGAGAGAAGGAAGGAAGGGGGGGGGGATTGATGAGAGAGAAGGAAGGAAGGGGGGGGGTTGATGAGAGAGAAGGAAGAGGAGGGGGGGGGGGCAGACGGACAGAAAACAGTGCGTTCTGTGCGCCCGCGTACATTAAAGGTATGTTGTGGATTTATGTATGTTGTGTATAAATGACTTTGGTGATCGTGTGTGTGGTACGTGTATGCGTGTGTTTATACTGCGTGCGTGAGTGAGTATATGTGCACGCGTGCGTTCGTGTGTTGGCTGTGAGCGACTGGAGTGTGCCAGAGGATGCGTGTTGTGGGTGTCTGTATTGTGAACGTGCATTCACTGCATGCACGTCTTGGAGTGGTGTTTGGAATGAGCAGTGTTAATTACCATTCACTGCATGCACGTCTTGGAGTGGTGTTTGGAATGAGCAGTGTTGATTACCATTCACTGCATGCACGTCTTGGAGTGGTGTTTGGAATGAGCAGTGTTGATTACCATTCACTGCATGCACGTCTTGGAGTGGTGTTTGGAATGAGCAGTGTTGATTACCATTCACTGCATGCACGTCTTGGAGTGGTGTTTGGAATGAGCAGTGTTGATTACCATTTGCTTTCAATTTTCATGTGAAAATTATGTGGTAGGGATCATAACTATATTTGTAATTTTCATATGAAAAATGGTGATAGTGATCATTATTTTGCACGATCCATTTACATCAGCCATACCTCTTGATTATTTTCCCATTCAGTCGAATATATGCCTATATTTTCTCTTCTGCATTATTTAATACTGGTGTCCTTTATATTCCAAACACTACTCTACGCTAGTGCGTCATAGTTCTCATTTCTGCTCTGACATATTTACTCAAAAACACATTATGATGTCATCTTGGTCAGTTTATTCCTTTTCTCACGCTAGACCCAGCAGCAGGGAAGTTTCAGTCTTTTTCTCCTCCTGATTTTTGTATCCGGTGTTTGTTTGTGATCTTACGCTTGACAAAGGGCTGTTGGCCGAAAATTTGCGCCTGTTTTGTCTTGTATTAAATACGCGTTCTTGTTTTGTTTTCTTCTCGTTCCTGTTTGCTTGAATGCGGGCAGTCACACTTGTTTTGGATTATGATCATTAATCTGTTTTCAATTTTCATATGAAAATTATTTGGTAGTGATCATTACTATAGTTTCAATTTCCATATGGAAATTGTAGTGATCATTATTTTGTTTTCAATTTTTATATGAAAATTATGTGGTAGTGATCATTACTATATTTTCAATTTTCATATGAAAATTACATGGTAGTGATTATTACTATTATTTCAATTTTCACATGAAAAATTATATGGTAGTGATTGTTACTATTTTGTTTGTTAATTTTCATGTGAACATTGTGTGATAATGATCAATATTTTGTTTTTTCATATAAAAATTTCTTGGTAGTGATCAATATTTTGTTTTTAATTTTCACATGAAAAGTATGTGGTATTGATCATTACTATTTTGTTTTAAATTTTAACATGAAAATTGTATGGGAGTGATTATTATTTAGTTTTTAATTTTCACATGAAAATTATATGGTGGTGTTGATTACCATTTTTCACATGGAATTACATGATAGTGTTTATCATTTTATTTTCACATGAAATTATATGGTGGTGTTTATCATTTTGTTTTTAATTTTCACATGAAATTATATGGTAGAGTTTATCATTTTTTTAATTTTAACATAAAATTATATGGTGGTGTTGATTACCATTTTTCACATGGAATTACATGATAGTGTTTATCATTTTGTTTTTTCACATGAAAATTTATTGGTGGTGTTGATTACACTTTCTTTTTAATTTTCACATGGAATTACATGATAGTATTTATCATTGTTTTTTTCACATGAAAATTATATGGTGATGTTGATTACATTTTCTTTTTAATTTTCACATGAAAATTATATGGTAGTTTATTATTTTGTTTTTTAATTTTAACATAAAAATTATATGGTAGTGTTGATTACCATTTTTCACATGGAATTACATGATAGTGTTTATCATTGTTTTTAATTTTCACATGAAAATTGTATGGTGGTGTTTATCATTATGTGGTAGTGTTAATTACCATTTAATTTTCACATGAAATCATATGTTAGTGTTAATCATTTTAATTTTCATATGAAATTAATTTCATTTTGTTTTTGATTTTCACATGAAATTATATGGTAGTGTTCATTTACCACTTTGTTTTTAATTTTCACATGAAAATGGAGTTGTTTATCGTGCTTTTTTAAATGTCGCATGAAAATGACATGTTAGTGTTTACTATATTTCATTTCTAATTTCGCATGATGAACGTTTAGCGTTAGTTTCCAGATTTTTTTTTTCCACTCTTTATCCGAAAATTCCATAACAGAGTTGATAACAATGGCGTTTTTACTTTTTAAAAAAATGACGTAAACTACAGCACTTTTTTTTTTAATTTGCTTACTTCAGTATACGAATAAATTCTTTGTGTGTGTGTGCTGAGGGTGGGGAGGCAGGTTCAGGGCAGGGTGTGTGTGCGCGCTCGCGCGCGCCCAATGTCATTTCATGACTTTTGTCAATTATTTTCTTAAACATCGTAACATCTTTAAAATATTTGGAATTTTTATGGGATTGTTGATTAG
>JAPXFY010000033.1:40380787-40405787 GCA_030674185.1 Monoplex corrugatus
GTCTGTACTGCACATAGTGTCTTGTGGTCACAGAGCTATATCATCAGGCCACTGTTGTGTCTGTGTCTCTGTCTGTATTTGCACATAGTGTCTTGTGGTCACAGAGCTATACCATCAGGCCACTGTTGTGTCTGTGTCTGTGTCTGTGTCTGTGTCTGTACTGCACATAGTGTTTGTGGTCACAGAGCTATACATCAGGCCACTGTTGTGTCTGTGTCTGTATTGCACATAGTGTCTTGTGGTCACAGAGCGATATCATCAGGCCACTGTTGTGTCTGTGTCTGTGTCTGTGTCTTACTGCACATAGTGTCTTGTGGTCACAGAGCTATATCATCAGGCCACTGTTGTGTCTGTGTCTGTACTACACATAGTGTCTGGTGGTCACAGAGCTATATCATCAGGCCACTGTTGTGTCTGTGTCTGTGTCTGTGTCTGTACTGCACATAGTGTCTTGTGGTCACAGAGCTATATCATCAGGCCACTGTTGTGTCTGTGTCTATGTCTGTGTCTGTACTGCACATAGTGTCTTGTGGTCACAGAGCTATATCATCAGGCCACTGTTGTGTCTGTGTCTGTGTCTGTACTGCACATAGTGTCTTGTGGTCACAGAGCTATACCATCAGGCCACTGTTGTGTCTGTGTCTGTGTCTGTACTGCACATAGTGTGTTGTGGTCACAGAGCTATATCATCAGGCCACTGTTGTGTCTGTGTCTCTGTCTGTACTGCACATAGTGTCTTGTGGTCACAGAGCTATATCATCAGGCCACTGTTGTGTCTGTGTCTGTGTCTGTGTCTGTGTCCTGTGTCTGTGTCTGTACTGCACATAGTGTCTTGTGGTCACAGAGCTATACCATCAGGCCACTGTTGTGTCTGTGTCTATGTCTGTATTGCACATAGTGTGTTGTGGTCACAGAGCTATATCATCAGGCCACTGTTGTGTCTGTGTCTGTGTCTGTACTGCACATAGTGTGTTGTGGTCACAGAGCTATATCATCAGGCCACTGTTGTGTCTGTGTCTGTGTCTGTACTGCACATAGTGTGTTGTGGTCACAGAGCTATATCATCAGGCCACTGTTGTGTCTGTGTCTATGTCTGTGTCTGTACTACACATAGTGTCTTGTGGTCACAGAGCTATATCATCAGGCTACTGTTGTGTCTGTGTCTGTGTCTGTGTCTGTACTGCACACAGCGTCTTGTGGTCACAGATCTATATCATCAGGCCACTGTTGTGTCTGTGTCTGTGTCTGTGTCTGTGCTACACATAGTGTCTTGTGGTCACAGAGCTATACCATCAGGCCACTGTTGTGTCTGTGTCTGTGTCTGTACTGCTCATAGTGTCTTGTGGTCACAGAGCTATACCATCAGGCCACTGTTGTGTCTGTGTCTGTGTCTGTACTGCTCATAGTGTCTTGTGGTCACAGAGCTATACTATCAGGCCACTGTTGTGTCTGTGTCTGTGTCTGTACTGCACATAGTGTGTTGTGGTCACAGAGCTATATCATCAGGCCACTGTTGTGTCTGTGTCTGTGTCTATGTCTGTACTATACATAGTGTCTTGTGGTCACAGAGCTGTATCATCAGGCCACTGTTCCTCTCTGTTGTGTCTGTGTCTCTAATGCACATAACGTTTGTGGTCACACAGATACAGGGGAGGAGGGGAGGGGGAGGGGGGCAGTCAATGTCTGGAACCATGATAGTTGAATTCTCACGTTGCCCACTCCAGGGTCCATCACCCTCATCATCCTCACCCTCACCCTCACCCACCTCATCACATTCCGGTGCGGAACTGCAGGATTAAGACAACAAGGCCAACGATGAGAGCGACAGCCGCACAGACAGAGGCAGCCATGAGGGAGAAGATGCTGAACTTTCTGGCCGTCTGGCCGTAGGTGGTGGCCAGCTCGTAGTCCTTGCGGGCCTTGGCCATCATGGCCTGTGTTGGGTGGGGACAGTCATCACACTGTCCTCGTCATCGCTGTCTTAGTTTCAAAGAGGTCCTTGTCGTCGTCATTGATGTCATGATCCAGGTCATCATCGTCATCGTCGTCATCGTAGAGGCAGTGATGGTAGGAGGAGGAGGAGGAGGAGGAGGAGGAGGATGATGATGATGATGATGGTGATGGTGGTGGTGGTGGTGGTAGTGGTTCTGGTGCTGCTGCTGCTGCTGCTGCTGATAATGATGATGGTGATGGTGGTGATGGTGGTGGTGGTGGTGGTGGTGATGGTGACGTTTGTGACGATGATGATGATGTTGGTGATGATGGTGATAGTGGTGGTGGTGATGGTGGTGGTGGTTATGATGATAATGATGATGACGACGACGACGATGATGATGGTTGTGGTGGTAGTTGTAGTGGTAGTGGTAGTGGTAGTGGTGGTGGTGGTGATGGTGGTGGTGGTGGTAATGATGATGATGATGATGATGGTAATGGTGGTGCTGGTGGTGCTGGTGGTAATGATGATGATGATGACTGTGATGTTGATGGTAATGGTGATGGTGATGCTGCTGCTGCTGCTGCTGATGATGATGATGAAAACGACGACGACGATGATGACGATGACGATGCTGATGTAATGATAATGGTGATGATGATGATATAAAAAAAAAGCAACAACGACAACAAAAGGACTTCCAAAAAGTGAAAACAGCAGAACACAGGAGAATGTTAGTAATGATTTCATCTGTACGGCACAGGCCATGTCAAAAGCAAGCTTGTTGCATTCTACAAAGTTATGAACCACTGTCATATTTCATGTAGTGATGACAGTAGACCTGCTTTGTAAAACAAAAATGTACACACACATTCATGCAATAAGCAGAGTCAGTACACCAAACATAACAACTGATAATTACATCAGTAAAATCAGACAAACGTATCAGTATAACTACTCACAAAATTACACTTGAAATGAAAATGGATAAATCATTAGATCACCATGTCTTTGATATACATGCGCACGTGCACAATGCACTGAGAGAGAGAGAGAGAGAGAGAGAGAGAGAGAGAGGAGAGAGACAGACAGACAGACAGACACAGACACAGACAGTGACACAGAGAGAGAGAGACTGAGACAGAGAGAGGGAGGGAGGGAGAGACAGGTAGAGAGAGAGGGGAGAGACAGACAGACAGAGACAGGGAGGGAGGGAGGGAGGGAGAGACACAGAGAGAGACACAGAGAGACAGAGACACAAGAGAGACAGAGACACAAAGAGAGACAGAGACAGAGAGACAGGGAGACACAGAGAGAAAAAATCGGAGAGACAGAGACAGAAAGACAGAGAGACAGAGAGAGAGACAGAGAGACCAAGAGAGAGAGAAAGACAGAGAGACAGGGAGACACAGAGAGAGACAGACAGAGACAGAAAGACAGGGAGGGAGGGAGGGAGGGGAGAGAGAGAGAGAGAGAAAGAGAGAGAGAGAGAGAGAGAGCTACGAACCTTGAGAAATGAAGTATTTTGAAGTTTTGTGTTGTATATTTAGTGAAGCAAGAGATGGCTGTATGACAAGTCTAGTGGGACCTAGTGCTACTAACCTTTAAGTATAAAGTGTTTTAAAGTTTTGTGTTAAATGTTTAGAGTACCAAAGCAAAGTCAGAACAAGATTCAGGCATCTGAAATGTGGTTTACAAGAAGAACGTTAACAGTTCCATGAACAGCAAAGAAAACAAAAGAGAGTCTTGAAAGAAGCAATCACACACAAAAAATCATTAATGAAGAAGATTAAGAAAAGACAATCAACATTCATAGGATATTTTATGAGGCAAGAGAAATTAGAGCACCCAATTTCAACAGGAAAGCTGGAGGGGAAAACAGCACCAGGTAGAACCAGGGAGAAAATACTGGACAGTATTGCAGAGTGACTGAGGACAGAAAGGGTAAAAGATATACTTACAGCAACGAAATATAGATTCGTATGAAGGGCCATAGTTACCAACGCCATGCGGCAGGGCACATCATGATGATGATGATGATGATGATGATGATGATGATGATGATGATGATGAGCAAGGATTAGCTGTAAGACAAGTCCAGTGAGACCTGATGCTATGAACATTGAATACACAGGGGGGTGCAAAAGTAGGTATACAGTTATGAAAAAAGAAAACACGTACAATACTCATTGCATTTATTATACAAACAAATGAATATTGCATATACATGTAATAACAAGCACAGCCTTAATCCCTCTGATATTCAAACTGCTTGCCATCGGTATTCACACACTCCTCTAATCAAGAGCGGAATTAAGCATTATAGTAATGATGTGATACTTACTGTATACCTACTATTGCACTCTCCTGTATAAGTGTTTTCAAATTCTGTGTTATATGTTTAGAGTAATAAGGATTAGCTGTAACACAGGTCCAGTGGGGCCTGATGCTACGTGCCTTGAGTAACAAAGTGTTTTGGATTTGAGGTGTGGAAGGTTTGTGTTACTTTCACATACCTTGCTAGAGAAGTAGATGGCAACAGCACTCAAGGGCCAGCAGCCAAAGAACACACACACCAACACCGACATGATCATGTAGTCCTCGGGGGGTGGTGTCACAGTGTGCTGAAACACACAACCCTTGTGATTGGTCATCATGGCTCAGACTGAAACACACAAGGCTTGCGATTGGTCGTCATGGCTAACACTGAAACACACAACCCTTGTGATTGGTCGTCATGGCTAACACTGAAACACACAACCCCTGTGATTGGTCATCATGGCTCAGACTGAAACACACAACTCTTGTGATTGGTCGTCATGGCTAACACTGAAACACACAACCCTTTTGATTGGTCGTCATGGCTAACATTGAAACACACAACCCTTTTGATTGGTCGTCAAGGCTCGGACTGAAACAAACAACGCTTTTGATTGGTCGTCTTGTGCCCAGGCTGAAGCACACAACTCTTGTGATTGGCCATCGTGCACCTAGACTGAAACATACAACGCCTGTGATTGGTTGTTTTGCTGTTTGTAACCACTAATCATATGGCATTGTGTAATTATTCATATATGTATATGTTAATGACCATGGATAAATGTGTATGTATGACCAGACATTGTTCGTATATCATTTGAAGTTTTTTTTCCAACTTGTTCTCCAATAACTCCGTTTATCACGACAAAAGTCTTTGGATCATGGACAGACAAACAGATGGGCAGACAAACAGACAGACAGACAGACAAACAGACAGGCACTACAGACTGATAAACAGACAAAGAAACAGGTGAACAGACAGACAGACAGGCAGACAGACAGGCATCACAGACAAACACAGACAAAGAGACAGACAGACAGACAGTCAGGCAGGCAGGCAGACAGACGGACAGACAGACAGACAAACAGACAAACAGACAGACACAAACAGACAGACAGACAGACCCTCGCTCATTCCCACTTACCACAGTAACGGGAGGAGCTGCGGTGCCGTGTAGAACTGGTTGCCCCTTGTGAACGGGACCCGGGACAATTTGCTTTGCGCCCTCCTGACCGTGGGGAACTTTCTCCTGTTTGCCCGGCGCCTCGTAAACTTGCCCTGGGGTGTCTGGGGTCTGGTGAACTTGCCCTGGGGTGTCTGGGGTCTGGTGAACTTGCCCCAGGGTGTCTGGGGTCTTGTGAACTTGCCCTGGGGAGTCTGGGGTCTTGTGAACATGCCCCGGGGTGTCTGGGGTCTTGTGAACTTGCCCGGGGGCGTCTGGGGTCTTGTGAACTTGCCCCAGGGTGTCTGGGGCCTGTTGGCCTTCACCAGGTAGACCCTGTTGAGGAGCGCTGGAAGGCGGGTGCTGCTCTCCTGGTGTTGCCTGAAGCTGATGCCCTTGGGAGGGGTCCGGCACCTGGTACACATGGCCTGGTGTGGACTTACCCTTTATCAGCCTCTCCAGGCCAGACGTGACCTCTTGTAAGAAACCCAGGGGCTGATTTGACGCCTGGGTCCTGCCCAAGGGTGTCACCGGCTGTGAGGCTGGAGGGGAGACAGGAGGGGTGGGTTCCATATTTTTCTCCGTCATTCTTTCCTAGTTAAGCGTGCACGGGATGTGCTGGCCGTTCCACACGGCCTGGATTCGAACTTGTAACACACACACACACACACACACACACACACACACACACACACACACACACACACACACACACACATACATACACATATCTGTCTAATATCCCTTATAGTGACAAGATGTTAAATCAAAGAACGAACGAACACATACACAAAGAATCAGAACGCGTATTTGATACAACCAGACAAGACAGGCGCAAATTTTCGGCCTTTTTCTCACACTGGACGAAGCACAAGGGAAGTTTCAGTCTTTTTCTTCTAATTTTTGTATCTGATGTTTGTTTGTGATCTTACGCTTGACAAAGGCCAGTTGGCCGAAAATTTGCGCCTGTCTTGTCTGGTTTTATTAAACACGCGTTCTGATTCTTTTTTGTTGTTGTTGTTGTTTGCTTTGTTTTGCTTTGTTTTTTCTGGTTCCTGTTTGGTTGAATGCGCATAGTCACACTTGTTTTGGATTTTATAATTGTATATACATGAATTGTGAATTAGAAAACAAACGAGACAGTCTTGATGGATGCAGACACAAATAGATCACTCATAAGGAAGATTAGGAAAAGACAGGCAACATTTATAGGCCATTTTATGAGGAAGGGGGATTTGGAGCACCTGGTCACAACGGGAAACCTGGAGGGAAAGAGAGCACCGGGTAGACCCAGGGAGAAAATGCTGGACGGACTTGCAGAGTGGCTGGGGACGAGGAGGGTGGGGGAAATGCTGGGGGCAACGAGAGATAGAGACAAATGGAAGTCCATGATCGCCAACGCCATGCGGCAAGGCACCTGATGATGATGATGATGACATACATGAATAAATATATCCCCCACCTTCTGGTACCTAATTGCGTGCTAGAAATGTTCTCTTTTCTGTCACTTTCTGTTTCTGCCTTGCTCTTTTGTTTTCTGGAATTTTGTCTTGTCTTTTTTTCTGTTTTGCTGCTCCATTCACATGTATGTGTTCAATGATGTCTGACCGAAACTCTCTCGAAGTTGATCGACTCTTCTCATCAGCGTATGATCCGCTTGGCACTCGGCATCTACTGGCCAGAGAAAATCTCCACCAAGGCGCTCTACTCTCGGACTAAGCTCTCACCCTTGAGCAAGACGCTTTGAAGACGCCGACTGAGACTGATCGGGCACAGCCTTCGAACGCGGACAAGGTGTCACACTCCCCTGGGTGACATATTGTCTGTCAACCTCAGCGACCGTGTCACCCTTCGACGTGGACAAGGCAGAACCCTGACTCTGAAGGCTGATGTTACGAATGATCTTGACCTCCTCGGCGTTTCCCCAGCAATTGTCATGAACATGAACAGCATCCAATTTTCACAGTTGATTGGTTCGCTCTAATTTGCTGAGCGTTAAAATATATGTATATAATAATGTCTTAGGTACTTTTCTCTTAGGATTGTTCATTGGGTACACGTATAAAGTACATTTTAGCCCTAAGGAAATGTGATGTGCTGAAGCATTTTAGGAAATTTAGGCCTGGGTTTATATACAGGGGGGGGGGGGGGGGGGGGTGCAAAAGAAGGTATACAGTATCACAGCATTATTATAATGCTTATTTCATTAAAATTATTAGCACTTTAAGTTAGTTGGCCTTATTTTCTATATTTTTATTGTCATTAATTATATTTTATCGTAACTAATAATATGTATGTACTTTTATCCTAACTTTTAATTTTTTTTATTTTTGCAGGTAAAGCGGCAATTTAATTTAACCATGGCTGGTAATTTGACAGACGAGGAGCGCAAATGGGTTTTAAAACAAAACTGGAAGACAGATGGACTTCTTTTTGGGGGGATATGTAAAGGAAAGGATTTTCGCACGCAAGCCGCGCACTGTTAATGACATGATTCAGTTCATCTTGCAGAAATTGATGCTGATAAAGATCTTTGTGCTAGAGTGTGCATGAGTGTCCGCTCTCGATTAGAGGAGTGTGTAAATACCGACGGCAAGCAGTTTGAGTATCTGAGGGATTAAGGCAGTGCTTGTTGTTACATGTATATGCAACATTCATTTGTTTGTATAATAAATGCAATGAGTATTGTATGTGTTTTCTTTTTTCATAACTGTATACCTACTTTTGCACCCCCCCCCCCCCCCCCCCACCTGTATGTTTTAGTGTACTTACTTTTGTTAACATTTGTATCAAGGTTGGTTTGTTTTGTTTATTGTTGTTGTTATTGTTGTTTTAATCCCTTGGTGATCAGTTTGATGGAGTGTTCAATGCCAGAGGCATAGCCATAGATTATGCACGTAAATACATTGATATATCTACTTCACTTTCTTTTCTAAGTGATGTGTGAAGGAGAGAGGGGGAGGAGAAAGAGAGAGAGAGAGAGAAGAGAGAGAGGAAAAAAAGAGAGAAGAGAGAGAGAGAGAGAGAGAAAGAGAGAGAGAGAGAGGGGAGAAGAGAGGAGGAGAGAAAGAGAAAGAGAGAGGGAGAAGAGGAGAAAGAGAGAGAGAGGGAGAAAGAGAAAGAGGAGAGGGAGAAAGGGAGAAAGAGAGAAAAGAGAGAGAGGGAGAAGAGAAGGAGAGGGAGAAAGAGAAGAGAGAGAGGGAGAAAGAGAAGAGAGAGAGAGGAGAAGAGAAGAGAGAGGGAGAAAGAGAGAGAGAGAGAGAGAAAGAGAGAGAGAGGGAGAAAGAGAGAGGAGAGAGAGGAGAAAGAGAGAGAGAGGAGAAGAGAGAGGAGAGAGGGAGAAAGAGAGAGAGGGAAGAAAGAGAGAGAGAGGGAAGAGAAAGAGAAGAGAGAGAGAGAGAAGAGAAAGAGAAGAGAGAAGAGGAGAGAGAGGGAGAAAGAAAGAGAGAGAGGGGAGAAAGAGAAGAGAGAGAGAGGGAGAAAGAGAAAGAGAGAGAGAGGAGAAAGAGAGAGAGAGAGAGGAGAGAAAGAGAGAAGAGAGAGAGAGGAGGAGAAGAGAGAGAGAGAGAGGGAGAAAGAGAAGAGAGGAGAAAGAGAGAGGAGGAGAAAGAGAAAGAGAGAGAGAAGAGAGAGGAGAGAGGAGAAGAGAAGAGAGAGGGAAAGAGAAGAGAGAGAGAGGGAGAAAGAGAAAGAGAGAGAGAGGGAGAAAGAGAGAGAGAGGGAGAAGAGAAGAGGGGAGAAGAGAGAGAGAGAGAGAGAGAGGAGAAGAGAGAAAGAGAAACAGAGAGGGAGAAAGAGAAAGAGAGAGAGAGGGAGAAAGAGAAGAGAGGGAGAAAGAAAGGAGGAGGAAAAAGAGGAGAGAGAGAGGAGAGGAAAGAGAGAAAGGAGGAAAAGGAGAAAGAGAGGGAAAGAGAGGAGAAAGGAGAAAAAGAGAGAGAGAGGAGAAAGAGAGAAAGGGAGAAAGAGAAAGAGAGAAAGGGAGAAAGAGAAACAGAGAGAGAGAGAGGAGAAGAGAAAGAGAGAGAAGAGAGAAGGGAGAAAGAGAAACAGAGAGAGAGAGAAGAGAGAGGGAGAAGAGGAAAAGAGAAAGAGAGAGAGAGAGAGGGAGAGAAAAGAGAAAGAGAGAGAGGAGAGAAAGAGAAAGAGAAGAGAGAGAGAGAGAGAAAAGAGAGAGGGAGAGGAGAAAGAGGAAAGAGAGAGAGGGGAGGAAGAGAAAGAGAGGGAGAAAGAGAAAAAGAGAGAGGGGGGAGAAAGAGAAAGAGAGAGAGAGGGAGAACGAGGAAGAGAAAGAGAGAGAGAGGGAGAAAGAGAGAGAGGGGGGAGAAAGAGAAAAGAGAGAGAGAGAAAGAGAGAGAGGGGGGAGAAAGAGAAAGAGAGAGAGAGGGAGAAAGAGAGAGAGGGGGGAGAAAGAGAAAGAGAGAGAGAGGGAGAAAGAGAGAGAGGGGGGGAGAAAGAGAAAGAGAGAGAGAGGGAGAACGAGGAAGAGAAAGAGAGAGAGAGGGAGAAAGAGAGAGAGAGAGAGGGAGAACGACGAAGAGAAAGAGAGAGAGAGAGGGAGAAAAAGAGAGAGAGAGGGAGAACGAGGAAGAGAAAGAGAGAGAGAGAGTGTAATGCACTTTTGGAGATAGCTATAGCCTGACATGGCTCTGCGTTGTTGGCTGGGCATTAAACAACAATAACAATTTGACCTGGCAGGCATGTAATTTCTTATTGTATTGTATTGCATTGCATTGTGTTGTATTGTATTGTATTGTATTGTATTGTATTGGATTGGATGAGGAGGGTGGGGGAGATGCTAGGAGCAATGAGAGACAGAGATGGTTGGAAGTCCATGGTCGCCAACGCCATGCGGCAGGGCACCTTGATGATGATGATGATTGTATTGTATTGTATTGTAGTTAGTGTAGTGTAGTGTAGTGTAGTGTAGTGTATGTGTAGTTGTGTGTGTAGTGTAGTGTGGTGTAGTGTGTAGTGTTAGTGTTAGTGTAGGTTGTAGTGTAGTGTAAATGTATGTGTGGTGTAGTGTAGTTGTGTGTGTAGTGTAGTGTAGTGTAGTGTAGTGTTGTAGTGTAGTGTAGTTGTAGTGTAGTGTAGTGTAGTGTAGTGTAGTGTGGTGTAGTGTAGTAGTGTAGTGTAGTGTAGTGTGGTAGTGTAGTGTAGTGTAGTGTAGTGTAGTGTAGTGTAGTGTGGTGTAGTGTAGTGTAGTGTAGTGTAGTGTAGTGTAGTGTAGTGTAGTGTGTGTAGTGTAGTGTAGTGTAGTGTAGTGTAGTGTAGTGTAGTGTAGTGTAGTGTAGTGTAGTGTAGTGTAGTAGTGTAGTGTAGTGTAGTTGTAGTGTAGTGTAGTGTAGTGTAGGTTGTAGTGTAGTGTAGTTATTAGTGTGTGTAGTGTAGTGTAGTGTAGTGTAGTGTATGTAGTGTAGTGTAGTGTAGTTGTGTAGTGTAGTTGTAGTGTAGTGTATGATGTTGTTTGTTGTATATTTGTATCGTATTATTGTATCGTATGTATTGTATCGATCGTGTTGTATTGTATCGTATTGTATTTGTATTGATTGTATTGTATCGTATTGTATCGTATCGTATTGTATTGTATTGTATTATATTGTATTATATTGTATCGTATTGTATTGTATTGTACCGTATTGTATCGTATCGTATCGTATTGTATTGTATTATATTGTATTATATTGTATCGTATTGTATTGTATGTATTGTATTGTATCGTATCGTATTGTATCGTATCGTATCGTATTGTATCGTATTGTATCGTATGTATTGTATTATTATTGATCGTATTGTATTGTATTGTATTGTATTGTATTGTATTGTATTGTTTTATTGTATTATATTGTATCGTATTGTATTGTATCGTATCGTATTGTATCGTATCGTATTGTATCGTATCTATCGTATCGTATTGTATTGTATCGTATTGTATTGTATCGTATGTATCGTATTGTATTGTATCGTATTGTATCGTATCGTATTGTATTGTATTATATTGTATTATATTGTATCGTATTGTATTGTATTGTATTATATTGTATCGTATTGTATCGTATTGTTATTGTATTATTGTATCGTATTGTATTGTATCGTATTGTATTGTATTGTATCGTATCGTATTGTATCGTATCGTATCGTATTGTATCGTATTGTATTGTATCGTATTGTATCGTATTGTATTGTATCGTATTGTATCGTATTCGTATTGTATCGTATTGTATCGTATGATCGTATGTATTGTATTGTATCGTACTGTATTGTATTATATTGTATCGTATCGTATTGTATCGTATTGTATTGTATCGTATTGTATCGTATCGTATTGTATTGTATTGTATCGTATTGTATCGTATCGTATTGTATTGTATTGTATTGTATCGTATCGTATTGTATCGTATCGTATTGTATTGTATCGTACTGTATTGTATCGTATTGTATCGTATCGTATTGTATCGTATCGTATCGTATTGTATTGTATCGTATTGTATTGTATCGTATTGTATTGTATCGTATTGTATTGTATCGTATTGTATTGTATCGTATTGTATCGTATCGTATTGTATCGTATCGTATTGTATCGTATTGTATCGTATTGTATCGTATCGTATCGTAATTGTATTGTATTATATTGTATTGTATCGTATTGTATCGTATTGTATTGTATCGTATCGTATTGTATTGTATCGTATCGTATTGTATTGTATTGTATCGTATTGTATCGTATTGTATTGTATCGTATTGTATCGTATTGTATTGTATCGTATTGTATCGTATCGTATTGTATTGTATTGTATCGTATCGTATTGTATCGTATCGTATTGTATCGTATCGTATCGTATGTATCGTATCGTATTGTATCGTATCGTATTGTATCGTATCGTATTGTATCGTATTGTATCGTATCGTATCGTATTGTATCGTATTGTATCGTATTGTATCGTATCGTATTGTATCGTATCGTATTGTATCGTATCGTATTGTATCGTATCATTGTATCGTATCGTATCGTATCGTATTGTATTGTATCGTATTGTATTGTATCGTATCGTATCGTATTGTATTGTATCGTACTGTATTGTATTATATTATATTGTATCGTATTGTATCGTATTGTATCGTATCGTATCGTATTGTATTGTATTGTATTGTATTGTATCGTATGTATCGTATCGTATGTATTGTATCGTATCGTATCGTATTGTATCGTATTGTATCGTATCGTATCGTATTGTATTGTATCGTATTGTATTGTATATATTGTATCGTATTGTATCGTATTGTATCGTATCGTATTGTATTGTATCGTACTGTATTGTATTGTATTTATCGTATTGTGTTGTATTGTATCGTATTGTAATTTGTATTATATTGTATTGTATCGTATCGTATTGTATTATATTGTATTGTATTGTGTTGTATGGTATTGTATGGTATTGTATTGTATTACTGAACAGTACGACACATCTTACCAGTTTGAGCTTTCTCGTGATGTCGTCTCCGCGAGCTGGGAACGTTCCAGCTTCACTAAGACAATAAGTGCCATGTAACAGGGGACACAACCACAGGATCCACACTACGCATGGCAGTGTCTGCCTGTCCTTGTTACAAGCCTGCACATCAACCTTACGCCCTCCAATGGTTCTGATGATGGTCTGAACTGTCTTCAGATCTGACCTCAGCTATGTCAGTAAGAACGTGGTGGTCGCCATCTTCTGAAGAAGAGCTTCCACTAGAAGACTGGAAGCTGAAATGTCGTCATCAGTGACGTCATTGACTTGTGACGTTGTGTATGGTGTCGTTCTGTGTTGGATGAATATAGTTGCGTGTAAATGACGTTAGATGCGGAAGGATGGAGAGAAGAATGTTAGAATAATAGAATTCCAAATAAATAATAAATAAAAAGATACATGAATACATAAATGAATAAATAAATAAATACATAAATATATAAACAAATAAACAAATACATCTATCCGTGGAATATTTTTTAATCTACACATACACATTTGCCATTTTCTCCTGCCTGACATGATGACTGGGAAATTGTTTTGTTTTGTTTGTTTGTTTGTTTTTTGTTGTTGTTGTTTTTTTTTGTTTTTTGTTTGTTTTTTTATTCCTTTTTTTCTAAGTGTTGTGCATTTATTCTTCGTTGTCTTTTGCATACGTTTGACGAAGGCCAGTTGGCCGAACATGTCTTGTTTTGTTATAGTAACTACTTGTCTGATGCGAGGTGTGGACAGTCAGCAAGCAAAGCCAGAGCAAGATTGAGGCAGCCGAGATGTGGTTTCTAAGAAGAATGTTGAGAGTTCCATGGACAGCAAAGAAAACAAACGAGACAGTCTTGATGGAGGCAGACACAAGTAGATCACTCATAAGGAAGATTAGGAAAAGACAGGCGACATCTATAGGTCATTTTATGAGGAAGGGGGATTTGGAACACCTGGTCACAACTGGAAAGCTGGAGGGAAGGAGAGCACCAGGTAGACCCAGGGAGAAAATGCTGGACGGACTTGCAGAGTGACTGGGGATGAGGAGGGTGGGGGAGATGCTGGGGGCAACGAGAGATAGAGATGGTTGAAAGTCCATGATCGCCAACGCCATGCGGCAGGGCACCTGATGATGATGATGATGAACAACATGTTCTGACTCTTGTTTTCGTGTTTTTTCTTATTCGTATTTGCTTCAATGCTGGCGATCACATTTCTTTGGATTTTAATTCCAAGTTTTCCAGACCCAGAGCTAGGAAATCGGTATGAATCAGCTACGTCAAGCCTCCGTCAGACCACCCACCAAAGAAGTATCTGCACTTCTGCTGGGTCACTTCATTGGAGTTGAACAATGGTTATTCTCATCTCATGTATTCAGAAACATTGATTAAAAGGGGGCAGACCTGCCCAGATTTGGGTACCAAGATTGTGATGTTCAGTGTTTCAGTTCTAATTAACCAATCACCATGATATTTGGCAAGAAGATACCCCAGACAGTATTCTTTGGATTGAATATCTTTGTTGGGGTCTGTGAGTTATGAAAAGTTGGCCAAAATTAATTAATTAATTAATTGCGATTTTTGCGAGATTGTATACACCAGACATAATATGTTCAAAAGTTTTCATCCGATTTCCTTGATATTTGGCACACATATAGCAGGGACAGGTACCTATAGCCGGTAGTAAAATCTTGCATTTCTGCTTGAAAGAAACATTTTTATCAAATGTTGTATTATAAATTTTTTTATTAAAATTATTCTAAAAATTGGTGTGATGATTGTACCGGTACAGAAAACAATGATAGTAGAGCTAAGATTTTACTACATGCCATACATACTATACAGATGTGTTTGCTCACTAAATATCAAATTCCTAACATGAATATATGTGTAGTTATAAATGTCACAGTATGTACTAGATTTTTTCATTTTCGCGAGAACATTTATTAAATAATTAATTTTTGTCAACTTTTCATAACTCACAGACCCCAACAAAGATATTCAATCCAAAGAATACTGTCTGAGGTATCTTCTTGCTAAATATCATGGTGATTGGTTAATTAGAACTGAAACACTGAACATCACAATCTTGGTACCCAAATCTGGGTAGGTCTGCCCCTTTAACGAGCCCCAAACTCATTTTTGTGTCTGTTCTCTGTTGTCTTACGTTTACACGTGACAAAGGCCAACTGGCCGAAAATCTGCGCCTGTCTTATCTGATTAAATACATATTCTGATTCTGTTTTCGTGTTTTTCTGGTGTCTGTTTTCTTGAACGTAGGCAATCACAACTGTTTTGGATTTCGAAGTTTATTCAGTTAAATTCCCAGTGCTAGGAAGTCAGTATGAATCAACTACGTCAAGCCTCCAACAGACAACCCACTGGAGAAGTCTCTGCACTTCTACTGGGTCACTTAAATTGGAGTTGAACAGTGCTTAATGTGCTCTCATGCACTCAGGAACATTGGCTGAAAAGTTCCAGACTATCGACAGTCATTGCTAAGTGGTGGAGGCAGACCAAGGAGAACGACAATCACCTCCCCCATCACCCACCAGTGACAGAATCACCACCATGTCCTTCCACTTACGGCACAGACCACAATCTGAAGGTGTCTTTCACACACACAATTATCATCAGTAGTGTTATTATTATCGGTATTTAAAAGTAGCAGATTAATAAGTTCAAATACCTGGGAACGGTCATTTCATTAGACGGCAGATGCACATCGGAAATAGCTTGCAGAATCGGCCAAGCCATTCAAGAAGATGACAAGCATTCTTACCAACAAATGCCTATCAATTAACATCAGAAAGAGAGTCCTTGAATATTATATAGAACCAATACTGTTGTACGGATGCGAGGCGTGGACAGTCAGCAAGCAAAGCCAGAGCAAGACTGAGGCAGCCGAGATGTGGTTTCTAAGAAGAATGTTGAGAGTTCCATGGACAGCAAAGAAAACAAACGAGACAGTCTTCATGGAGGCAGACACAAGTAGATCACTCATAAGGAAGATTAGGAAAAGACAAGCAACATTTATAGGCCATTTTATGAGGAAGGGGGAATTGGAGCACCTGGTCACAACTGGAAAGCTGGAGGGAAAGAGAGCACCAGGTAGACCCAGGGAGAGAATGCTAGACGGACTTGCAGAGTAGCTGGGGATGAGGAGGGTGGGGGAGATGCTAATGGCAACGAGAGATAGAGATGTTGGAAGTCCATGGTCGCCAACGCCATGCGGCAGGGCACTTGATGATGATGACGATTTAAAAGTAGTAGTAGTAGCAATAGTACTAGCAGTAGTAGTAGCAGTTGTAGTAGTAATGGTAGTAGCAGCAATAGCAGTAGTAGTAGTAGTCGTGGTGGTGGTGATGGTGGTGGTGGTGGTGGTAGTAGTAGTAGTGATGGTGCTGGTAGTGGTAGTGGTGGTTGATGGTAGTAGTAGTAGTAGAAGTATTAGTGGTGGTGGTGGTGGTGGTAGTGGTGTTGGTGGTAGTGGTAGTAGTGGTAGTAGTGGTGGTAGTGGTGGTGGTGGTAGTAGTAGCAGTAGTAGTAATAGTAGTAGTAGTAGTAAAAGTAGTAGTAGTGTTTTCATCATCATCTTCACTATCATCATCATCATCATTATCATTATCAGCAACAGCAGCAGCGCTATCGTCACTGTCATCATCATCATCGTCGTCATCATTCTTACTATTTTTATTATCATCATTATTATTATAGTGTTATTGTTATTATGGTGATGATGATGATGTTGATGATTGTTGTTGTTGTCGTCGTCGTAATCATAACATCATCATCATCTTCAGCATTATTATTATTATTATTACTTATTGTTGTTTTGTTGTTGTTATTGTTGTTGTGGTTTTATCAGTATTGTTATTGTAATTATTATTATTATCATTACTATTATTATTACTATTATTATTATTACCATTACTATTATTATTATTATTATCATTATTATTATTATTGTTATTGTTGTTGTGGTTTTATCAGTATTGTTATTGTAATTATTATTATTATCACTACTATTAT
Organism: Monoplex corrugatus; assembly: GCA_030674185.1. Lineage (NCBI taxonomy): Eukaryota > Metazoa > Mollusca > Gastropoda > Littorinimorpha > Ranellidae > Monoplex > Monoplex corrugatus. The sequence goes on from JAPXFY010000033.1 coordinate 40,397,724, forward strand.
TATTATTATTATTACCATTACTATTATTATTATTATTATCATTATTATTATTATTGTATTTGTTATTGTGGTTGTGGTTTTATCAGTATTGTTATTGTAATTATTATTATTATCATTACTATTATTATTATTATTATTATCATTACTATTATTATTATTATTATCATTATTATTATTGTTGTTGTTGTTGTTATCATCATCATCATCACCATGCTAATTATTGTATATTATTGTCTTCGTCATCAATATTGTTGTTATGGTGGTTGTTATCATTGTTATTATTATACCACCATCATCATCATCATCACTATCCAAATAAAACTTTTCATACATTCAAATCAATGATACACTGTCACAACAGCGAACTTACAGATTGTCACAAATTCCTGAGAAAGGGTTGTTCCCACAGCTCTGCTCCAAAACTTGATTTTAATGTTGTTGTTGTTGCTGATGTTGTTGTCGTTGTCCGTGTGACCTTTAGGGCATGTCCTCTCAGTTGCACTGAAAGTATAAAATTTTTGCTGTTGTTGTTGTTGTTTTGTTGTTGTTGTTTTGTTGCTGTCGTTAATGTTCTCATTGTTGTTGTTGTCGTTGTTGTGTGTTGTTGTTGCTGTTTTGATTGTCTCATTGTTGTTGTTGTTTTGTTGTGTTGTTTTGTTCTCTTGTTTATTGTTCTCATGTTATGTTGTTGTTCGTTATTGTTTGTTATGTCATTGTTGTCTTATTGTTGTTGTTATGTCATTGTTGTTTTATTGTTGTCTTATTGTCATTTTGTTTTGTCGTTGTTGTTGTTGTTATTGTTGTCCGTTGTGTGCTTGACATGGGGCATTACCTTCAGAACCCTTACTCCATCGTAACTACTGAACAATACACCTTCGCCTAAAAATTGGCCAAAATCAACATCCACTCTTGAAGAGCTGAGGTAATCGTTTCCACACATTTTGGTCCACACACACACACACACACACACACACACACACACACACACACACACACACACACACACACACACACACACACACACACACACACACACACACACACACACAAATGCTATTTCTCAAAGTCTGTATATTAAACTGGTACAAAATCATACTTCAAACAGACATCATCGTTATCAATCATCATCATCATCATCATCATCATCATCATCATCATCATCATTTATGATGATGATGATTGTTGTCATCAGTATCTTACAATTTGCAGACCATTACAAAGTCAAACAGAATATCTCACAAACTGCAGACCATTACAAAGTCAAACAGAATATCTCACAAACTGCAGACCATTACAAAGTCAAACAGAATATCTCACAAACTGCAGACCATTACAAAGTCAAACAGAATATCTCACAAACTGCAGCCTTACAAGTCAAACAGAATATCTCACAAACTGCAGACCATTACAAAATCAAACAGAATATCTCACAAACTGCAGACCATTACAAAGTCAAACAGAATATCTCACAAACTGCAGACCATTACAAAGTCAAACAGAATATCTCACAAACTGCAGACCATTACAAAGTCAAACAGAATATCTCACAAACTGCAGACCATTACAAAGTCAAACAGAATATCTCACAAACTGCAGACCATTACAAATCAAACAGAATATCTCACAAACTGCAGACCATTACAAAGTCAAACAGAATATCTCACAAACTGCAGACCATTACAAAGTCAAACAGAATATCTCACAAACTGCAGACCATTACAAAGTCAAACAGAATATCTCACAAACTGCAGACCATTACAAAGTCAAACAGAATATCTCACAAACTGCAGACCATTACAAAGTCAAACAGAATATCTCACAAACTGCAGACCATTACAAAGTCAAACAGAATATCTCACAAACTGCAGACCATTACAAAATCAAATCAAATATCTAACAATTTTGCAGATCATTATAAAGTCAAAACAGCTGTCTTGACAATTTACAGATCTTTACAAAATCAATCAAACATTTCAGTAATTGAGAAGTAAAACCGTTTCTAACGATACACAAGTCAGTAGGCCTACTACGTAAGACATCCAAAACGATTGTGGCCGCTTGTATTCAAGAAAACAGGGAAAAAAAAAAAAAAAAAAAAAAAAAAAAAACGAGAAAAAAAAAAAAAAAAAAGAATCAGTACGCGTATTAAATACAGACAAGACAGGTACAAGTAAATTTTCGGCCAACTTATCTTTATCAACAAGAAAAAACACCAAAAAATAATCAGAACGCGTATTAAATGCAACCAGACAAGACAGGTACAAGTAAATTTTCGGCCAACTTATCTTTATCAACAAGAAAAAACACCAAAAATAATCAGAACGCGTATTAAATGCAACCAGACAAGACAGGTACAAGTAAATTTTCGGCCAACATATCTTTATCAACAAGAAAAAACACCAAAAAATAATCAGAACGCGTATTTAATACAACCAGACAAGACAGGCACAAATTTTTGAAGTGTAAACGTAACAAGAAAAAAAAATGAAACTAGAATCAGAACGCGTGTTAAATGCAACCAGATAAGACAGGTAGGGCCTACAAATTTTCGGCCATCTGGCCTTTCATCATCATCATCAGGTGCCCTGCCGCATGGCGTTGGCGACCATGGACTTCCAACCATCTCTATCTCTCGTTGCCCCTAGCATCTCCCCCACCCTCCTCATCGCCAGCCACTCTGCAAGTCCGTCCAGCATTCTCTCCCTGGGTCTACCTGGTGCTCTCTTTCCCTCCAGCTTTCCCGTTGTGACCAGGTGCTCCAAATCCCCCTCCTCATAAAATGGCCTATAAATGTTGCCTGTCTTTTCCTAATCTTCCTTATGAGTGATCTACTTGTGTCTAACTGACCTTTATCAAGTGTAAACGTAACAAGAAAAAACATGAAAATAGAATCAGAACGCGTATTTAATACAACCAGACAAGACAGACGATAATTTTCGGCCAACTGGCCTTTGTCAAGCGTACACGTAAGACAACAAAGAACAAATATCAAACCACAATTACAAAAATAAGAAAACCACATAACAAAACTTCTCTGTTGTATCGTGGGGTAGGAGGAAAAAGACTAAGTAAACCTAAATATTTTTGTTAGATCTGGGAAAGAGCCAAATGAAACACAGAACAGTTTGAAGATCAAACCGATTTGTTTGGACAAATCAGGGGTGATATACAAGATAGACTGCCAGGACTGTGACCAAAGTTATATTGGCGAAACTGAGCGCAACTTGCACAAAAGATTAAAAGAACACAAACGTGAGTCCTCTCCATTTGGGGAACATCTGACCCACACCCAATACCACTTTGAAAACGACAGTGTGCAAGTTCTCGACAAAGAAGCAAGATGGTTCCAGAGGGGAGTAAAGGAGGCAGTTTACATCGCCGCAAGGAACCCCAGCCTCAACCGTGACCGGGGCCGAAACAACCTGCCATCGGTGTACTCCTCACTTATTCAGTCGCACTGTCGTTGAGTTCGCTCACGGCGGTGCGCACTGAAGCCAGTTCTCAACCCAGCAGTTGCGCTGAAGAAGTCGGCCGGATCGCCGATGAAAGCTACGCAGTAAGAAGCCTTTTGCACTGAGAGACAGGTTCAGCCAGGTAGCCATTAAGTTTGAAGATCGTCACACTGCCAAGTCAATCATCATCATCAAGTGCCTTGCCACATGGCGTTGGCCATCATGGCCCCCATATGTTTTCTATCCCTTGTTGCCAGGAGCACACCTTCCACCCTCTCTGTCTTCAGCCACTCTGTAAGTCCGTCCAGTATTTTTTCCCTGGGTCTACCTGGTGTTCTCTTTCCCTCCAGCTTTCCTGTTATGACCAGGTGCTCCAATTCCCCTTTCCTCATAAAGTGGCTGATAAATGTTGCCTGTCTTTTCCTAATCTTCCTTATCAATGATCTTCTTGTATCAGCCCCCATCAAGACTGTCTCGTTTGTTTTCTTTGCTGTCCATGGAACTCTCAACATTCTTCTTAGAGACCATATCTATCTCGGCTGCCTCAATCTTGTTCTGGCTTTGTCAAGTCAACATCCTTCTGAATGAAACTGTGCAAACAGAATCATGTCTTATCTCAACTGCTGTCTCTGTCCTGAATCTATTGAATTTGTCTCTGTCTGTCTGTCTGTCTCTCTCTCTCTCTCTCTCTCTCTCTCTCTCTCTCTCTCTCTCTCTCTCTCTCTCTCTCTCTCTCCCTCTCTCTCTTGCTCTCGCTCTGTGTGTGTGTGTGCGTGTGTGTGCGCGCGCATGTGTGTGTGTGCATGTGTGTGTGTGTGTGTGTGTGTGTGTGTGTGTGTGTGTGTGTGTGTGTGCGTGCGTGCGCTTTGTGTGTGCGTGTGTGTGTGCGTGTGTATTTTATGTGTGTGTATGTTTGTGTGTATTGTTTTTGCGTGTGTGCGTGTGTGTGTATATGTATATGTGTGTGTGTGTGTGTGTGTGTGTGTGGTGTGTGTGTGTTTCGTGTGGTGTGTGTGTGTGTGTGTGTGTGTGTGTGTGTACGGCTGACAAAGGTCAGTTACTGAATATTTGCGCTTGTCTTATTCCATCAATTAAATAGAATTTTCATTCCATTGTCATATGTTTCTGTTTTCTAGATATTCAAGTAATACTGCAAAATCATAAACATCCCACATTTATCATTATTATCACCGTTATTATCACCATTATTATCATCATTATTACCATCATTATTATCACCATTATTATTACCATTATTTATCACCATTATTATCACCATTATTATCACCATTATTATTACCATTATTATCACCATTATTACCATTATTATTACCATTATTATCACCATTATTATCATCATTATTATTATCATCATTATTATCACCATTATTATTACCATTATTTATCACCATTATTATCACCATTATTATTACCATTATTTATCACCATTATTATCATCATTATTATTACCATTATTATCACCATTATTATCATCATTATTATTATCATCATTATTATCACCATTATTATTACCATTATTTATCACCATTATTATCACCATTATTATCACCATTATTATTACCATTATTTATCACCATTATTATCATCATTATTATCACCATTATTATCACCATTATTATTACCATTATTATCACCATTATTATCATCATTATTATTACCATTATTATCACCATTATTATCATCATTATTATTATCATCATTATTACCATCATTATTATCACCATTATTATTACCATTATTTATCACCATTATTATTACCATTATTATCACCATTATTATCATCATTATTATCATCATTATTTTTATCGTTATTCATTTCTTTTTGTGACAGTGGGTTAACCATGTGAAACTCAGGCTGCTATCCCCTTTGAGAGCACGTCGCCGCACCGCAGCGCCACCATTTTTTATCAAGAGTTCAGAAAGGCAGGAAGGCTAACTGGCCTTTAAATTAAGGGCAGTATCCTCGGAAATGAACTCATCTCTCCAATATTTTATTTCAGGGCAGCCGGGCGAATGCCTTGCCCTCACGATTTTCAACTGCCGTGGGATCTTAAGTGTGCGCAGGCCAGAAGGAACACAGGTCCGACTCGGTTTTTTTGTTTTGTTTTGTTTCGTTTGTTTGTTTTTTATTGTTTGTTTGTTTGTTTTGTTTTTTTTTTTTGTTTTTTTGTTGTTTTTTGTTTTTTGTGCTCTTTCGAACGACTAGATATTCAGTTCGATTTTCCGGTCAAACTGAGGAGAAAAGTCGAGGGCTCAACGGGAAACGAACCCTGGAACCTCGAGTTTAGTTATTGGCAGGCAAACGTCGAAACCATTCTGCCACATATAAACCACTGAGCCCACCAGAGTGAGTGGAACAACAAGATGGGCAGTGAACACGTCCACTTTCACCTTGCAGGATGGAACTAAACTCAAGATATGAGTTGCTGAGTTCAGAGCTGTATCTTCGTGGTCAGCTAGCCCACTGTAGCAGGTGGAAAGGTTTGGTAATGAAATCAGCATAAGCACCGTTTAGTCATCATCATCATCATCATCAGGTGCCTTGCCGCATGGCTTTGGCGATTATGGACTTCCATCTGTCTCTATCACTTGTTGCCTCAAGCATCTCTTCCACCCTCTTTGTTCCCAGCCACTCTACAAGTCCGTCTTGTATCTTCTCCCTGGGTCTACCTGGTGCTCTCTTTCCCTCCAGCTTTCCCGTAGTGACCAGGTGTTCCAATTCCCCTTTCCTCATAAAATGGCCTATAAAGGTTGCCTGTCTTTTCCTAATCTTCCTTATGAATGATCTACTTGTGTCTGCCTCCATCAAGACTGTTTCGTTTGTTTTCTTTGCTTTCCATGGAACTCTCAACATTCTTCTTAGAAACCACATCTCGGCTGCCTCAATCTTGTTCTGGCTTTGTTTGTTGACTGTCCACAAGCATACAACAGTATTAGTGGACAAATTATTATCGTTGTTTTTGTTTAAAACCCAGCCGACTGCGCAGAGCTATATCAGGGCTATGACCATCTCAAAACGAACACAATACCTCACCGGGAAAAAAAACTGGAAAAGAAAATTATGTCTACCAAAGCATTCGGGCACATAATCCAAGGAGATGCCCCTAACGTTAGCCAATGTGTCAGCAAGAGGTTTTTAAAAAAAAAACTGAATAGAAATGTAAACATAATTAAGGACACTAAAACATATATAAAACCGGACCTGATTATCTAAAATTGCTTTCGCGCATCAAATTTTAATAGATGTACTCAATTATCAGTCCCCAGAAAAAGTATGTAAGACTTTACAAAACACAAAGAGGTGAATGGACCAGCAAGGCAGAAAATGACGAAGAGATGACAGAAAGCAAAGGAACAAGGCAGAAACGCAGACAATGACAGAAAAGATGAAATTTTTAGCACAGAATTTCCAGAAGATGGGGATACTGTTTACACTGAAAGAGCCCCTGGCATCCGCACAGGGGGAGGGAGTAGTGGACACATGGTCAGCAATAGTGACATAGATCATGAAGTAAACATAAGCACTGTTAGTGAACAACATCAGCTACAGCGGAGTCTTGCAAATGGCGACCACAATGACGTCACAAACCTCACGTCACCACCACCGTATGTCTTTATCAGTTTAGAACAGCATCATCAATATCATCATCAAGTGCCTTGCCACATGGCGTCGGCGATCATGGCCTTCCATCTGTTTCTATCCCTTGTTGCGGCAAGCACTCTTCCACCCTCTCTGTCTTCATCCACTTTTCTGACTTCATCCACTTTTAGAACAGCAGACGACCGAAAGAGACAGACGCCAAGGCACACACCACCCCCACCACCACCACCTGGCAGACGACATCGTAGCCGCAGCCATGTTGGCGTTAGGATCGGCTGGCAGGCCATCCCTGGAATACCAGCGACCAAACAGCGACACGGACAACACGGGATAAGGAAAACCTCCCTCGCTGCGGATCACTCCATCACGAAAACTCCATTCCCCAGCTACAGCCAACCGGAGCTGTTGATCGTCCGTGGTAAGCAGCACCTCAGGGAACACGTGGTCTGTCTGTAGCTCTCCGCGCATCGACAAGGACTGAAACAGCGTCGCTGACCGGCTAGTGGCCGACCCGCAACTGTGACGCGATTGGTTGGCGCAGCGCACGAGAGCGCAGATCTGCATATAGTAGCGCCCTTCATACGTGTGCAGCCCATCGAAGGCTCCGAACGCGAAGAGATCGGGATTTTGAGGATCCGGAGTCATGGAGTAGTCAAGATGGCAGCAGATGCCATTGTTACATACATGTAGTGACGCTTCTGGTTCCACTAAAGGCACGAAGGTAAAAATGTCGTGGAACAGCTCTGACTCAAACTCTTCACCTTGCTGACCTGTGACGGTCTGGTTACCGGTATCAGCAACAACTATGGAGTTTCCACTCGCCACTGTCCCGTCACCGACTAGCGAACTGCTCTTTCCGCGTTTTCGGTTTCTGCCTTCCGGTTCCGGTCTGGCCAGGATGTCGATTTCCGTGACGATCAGTCGTGGCGGGCTGGACACGGTAGAGTTGTGAACGAACGCCGCCATACCGCGTGGAGTGTAGACGCCGCT
>JAPXFY010000033.1:40408287-40420787 GCA_030674185.1 Monoplex corrugatus
TATCTATCTGTCTGTCTGTCTGTCTATCTATCTATCTGTCTTCTGTCTGTCTGTCTACCTATCTATCCACCTATTTATCCACCTATCTCTCTATCTCTCTATAGATAGATACCTATCTATTTATGTATTATTTATTTATTTATTTTCTGTCTAGAACATGACCTACTTTTCACACATTATGCAGGCTGGTTGACCCTTTCGGTACAGCCATGAACTTAACCCTTTGACTTCCGCACCCTGTCCACCAACTGCTAAAAGTTAACCCTTTGACTCCCTCACCCTGTCCATCAGCTTCCTACAGTGCCACAGACCTAAACATTTATTTTTAGATTCGTGGTGCCAGGCAAGACGCACGCGCCAGACACTAGCTCCATTCATCGTATTGAAATGTTTCTATCGATTTATCATGGACTTTTTTCCGTTAATTCAACATCATATTTAACGAAATATTAGGAGGTAATAATAGCTACCATTCTACCAAACATGAAGTTGTGTTATTGCTTCTGCATCGAACTACTTGACAGAACGTTAGAGAGCTGTGATGTCTGCTGTTACAAGGGTCAGAAAGGAAGCTGACATATCGCGCACACACACGCGTGTTAACGCCCTATCCATATACTCAGCCCTATCGGTATACTCAGCCCTATCATATGCTCATCCCTATCCATATACTCAGCCCTATCGTTATGGTCAGCCCTATCAATATGCTCAGCCCTACCGGTATGCTCAGCCCTACCGGTATGCTCAGCCCTGTCAGTATACTCAGCCCTATCAGTATACTGAGTCCTATCCATATACTCAGCCCTATCCATATGCTCAGCCCTACCGGTATGCTCAGCCCTATCAGTATACTCATCCCTATCGGTATGCTCAGCCCTACTGGTATACTCAGCCTTATCAGTATACTCAGCCCTATCGGTATACTCAGCCCTATCGGTATGCTCAGCCCTACTGGTATACTCAGCCCTATCAGTATACTCAGCCCTATCGGTATACTCAGCCCTATCAGTATACTCAGCCCTATCGGTACGCTCAGCCCTATCGGTGTGCTCAGCCCTATCGGTATGCTCAGTACTATCAGTATACTCAGTCCTATCACTATACTCAGCCCTATCGGTATACTCAGCCCTATCGGTATACTCAGCCCTATTGGTATTAGATCGAAATAGGACTGTCTACGAAAATGATGACATTACTTTGAATACTTTGTTGGAGGTGCAAACCAAAAGTAGGTCGGGATAGGGAGCCAAATTGTACCAAGAAATATTAATTAAGTGCATTTATAACTTAATCATGACATTCTACTTTTCATTATGTTAATAGTTATATTCCACCAAAGCAATATATCGAAATGTCAAGCTTTAGATTTCGTACATATTGTTGTGTATGCTGTTTTCAACGAAATATACAGATAGGGCGTAAACACAAGGCGCTTTGTATAGTCCTGCCGTGTCTTTAAGATTTCATGTATCGAGTTCAATTCTATCACCATCATCATCATCAAGTGCCTTGCCACATGGCGTTGGCGATCATGGCCTTCCATCTGTTTCTATCCCTTGTTGCCGCAAGCACAGCTTCCACCATCTTTGTCTTCAGCCACTCTGCAAGTCCGTCCAATATTTTTCCCTGGGTCTACCTGGTGCTCTCTTTCCCTCCAGCTAAGTCTATCATGCAACAGTAAATTTGCTGTGTTCGTTGGCCATCTTAATGTTCGCTGCCCATCTTAATGCTCGCTGTCCATTTTAATGAATGGTCGCTGTTCATCTTAATGTTTGCTGTCCATCTTAATGTTCTCTGTCCATCTTAATGTTCACTATTCATTTTAATGTTCTCTGTCCATCTTAATGTTCTCTGTCCATCTTAATGTTCGCTATCCATCTTAATGTTCTCTATCCATCTTAATGCTCGCTATCCATCTTAATGTTCATTATTCATCTTAATGCTCGCTGTCCATCTTAATGTTCACTGTCCATCTTAACGTTCGCTGTCCATCTTAATGTTCGCTGTCCATCTTAATGTTCACTGTCCATCTTAATGGTCGCTATCTATCTTAACGTGAACTGTCCACCTTAATGTTCGCTGTCTATTTAATGTTCGCTGTCCATCTTAATGTTCGCTGTCTATCTTAATGTTCACTGTCCAAATTAATGTTCGCTGTCCATCTTAATGTTCGCTGTCCATCTTAACGTTTGCTGTCCATCTTAACGTTCGCTGTCCATCTTAATGTTCGCTGTCTATCTTAATGTTCACTGTCCATCTTAATGTTCGCTGTCTATCTTAATGTTCGCTGTCCATCTTAATGTTTGCTGTCCATTTTAATGTTTGCTGTCCATCTTAATGTTCGCTGTCCATCTTAACGTTCACTGTTCATATTAATGTTTGCTGTCCATTTTAATGTTTGCTGTCTATCTTAATGTTCACTGTTCATCATAACGTTCGCTGTCCATCTTAACGTTCGCTGTCCATCTTAACGTTCACTGTCCATCTTAACGTTCACTGTCCATCTTAACGTTCGCTGCCAATCTTAATGTTTGCTGCCCATCTTAATGTTCGCTGTCTCTCTTAATGTTCACTGTCCATCTTAACGTTCACTGTCCATCTTAACGTTCGCTGTCCATCTTAATGTTCGCTGTCCATCTTAATGTTCTCTGTCCATCTTAATGTTCACTATTCATTTTAATGTTCTCTGTCCATCTTAATGTTCTCTGTCCATCTTAATGTTCACTATTCATTTTAATGTTCTCTGTCCATCTTAATGTTCGCTGTCCATCTTAATGTTCTCTGTCCATCTTAATGTTCGCTATCCATCTTAATGTTCTCTATCCATCTTAATGTTCGCTATCCATCTTAATGTTCATTATTCATCTTAATGCTCGCTGTCCATCTTAATGTTCACTGTCCATCTTAACGTTCGCTGTCCATCTTAATGTTCGCTGTCCATCTTAATGTTCACTGTCCATCTTAATGGTCGCTATCTATCTTAACGTGAACTGTCCACCTTAATGTTCGCTGTCTATCTTAATGTTCGCTGTCCATCTTAATGTTCGCTGTCTATCTTAATGTTCACTGTCCAACTTAATGTTCGCTGTCCATCTTAATGTTCGCTGTCCATCTTAACGTTTGCTGTCCATCTTAACGTTCACTGTCCATCTTAATGTTCACTGTCTATCTTAATGTTCACTGTCCATCTTAACGTTCATTGTCCATCTTAACGTTAACTGTCCATCTTAATGTTCACTGTCCATCTTAACGTTCACTGTCCATCTTAACGTTAACTGTCTATCTTAATGTTCATTGTCCATCTTAACGTTCACTGTCCATCTTAATGTTCACTGTCCATCTTAACGTTCACTGTCCATCTTAACGTTAACTGTCTATCTTAATGTTAACTGTCCATCTTAACGTTCACTGTCCATCTTAACGTTCACTGTCCATCTTAACGTTCACTGTCCATCTTAAAGTTCACTGTCCATCTTAACGTTAACTGTCCATCTTAACGTTAACTGTCCATCTTAACGTTCACTGTCCATCTTAACGTTAACTGTCCATCTTAACGTTCACTGTCCATCTTAACGTTCACTGTCCATCTTAACGTTCACTGTCCATCTTAATGTTCACTGTCCATCTTAACGTTAACTGTCCATCTTAATGTTCGCTGTCCATCTTAATGTTCGCTGTCCATCTTAATGTTCACTGTCCATCTTAATGTTCACTGTCCATCTTAACGTTAACTGTCCATCTTAATGTTCGCTGTCCATCTTAACGTTCACTGTCCATCTTAATGTTCGCTGTCCATCTTAACGTTAACTGTCCATCTTAACGTTAACTGTCCATCTTAATGTTCGCTGTCCATCTTAACGTTAACTGTCCATCTTAACGTTAACTGTCCATCTTAATGTTCACTGTCCATCTTAACGTTAACTGTCCATCTTAACGTTCACTGTCCATCTTAACGTTAACTGTCCATCTTAACGTTAACTGTCCATCTTAATGTTCACTGTCCATCTTAATGTTCACTGTCCATCTTAACGTTAACTGTCCATCTTAATGTTCACTGTCCATCTTAAACGTTCACTGTCCATCTTAACGTTAACTGTCCATCTTAATGTTCGCTGTCCATCTTAACGTTAACTGTCCATCTTAACGTTAACTGTCCATCTTAATGTTCACTGTCCATCTTAATGTTCGCTGTCCATCTTAACGTTAACTGTCCATCTTAACGTTAACTGTCCATCTTAATGTTCACTGTCCATCTTAACGTTAACTGTCCATCTTAACGTTAACTGTCCATCTTAATGTTCACTGTCCATCTTAATGTTCGCTGTCCATCTTAACGTTCGCTGTCCATCTTAACGTTAACTGTCCATCTTAATGTTCACTGTCCATCTTAACGTTAACTGTCCATCTTAACGTTAACTGTCCATCTTAATGTTCACTGTCCATCTTAATGTTCGCTGTCCATCTTAACGTTCGCTGTCCATCTTAACGTTAACTGTCCATCTTAATGTTAACTGTTCATCTTAACGTTAACTGTCCATCTTAACGTTCACTGTCTATCTTAATGTTCGCTGTCCATCTTAACGTTAACTGTCCATCTTAACGTTAACTGTCCATCTTAATGTTAACTGTTCATCTTAACGTTAACTGTCCATATTAATGTTCGCTGTCCATCTTAACGTTAACTGTCCATCTTAACGTTAACTGTCCATCTTAATGTTAACTGTTCATCTTAACGTTAACTGTCCATATTAATGTTCCCTGTCCATCTTAACGTTAACTGTCCATCTTAATGTTCACTGTCCATCTTAATGTTCGCTGTCCATCTTAACGTTCACTGTCCATCTTAACGTTCACTGTCCATCTTAATGTTAACTGTCCATCTTAATGTTCACTGTCCATCTTAATGTTCGCTGTCCATCTTAACGTTCACTGTCCATCTTAATGTTAACTGTCCATCTTAATGTTCACTGTCCATCTTAATGTTCGCTGTCCATCTTAACGTTCACTGTCCATCTTAATGTTAACTGTCCATATTAATGTTCACTGTCCATCTTAATGTTCACTGTCCATCTTTAACGTTCACTGTCCATCTTAATGTTAACTGTCCATCTTAACGTTCGCTGTCCATCTTAACGTTCGCTGTCCATCTTAACGTTCGCTGTCCATCTTAACGTTCACTGTCCATCTTAACGTTAACTGTCCATCTTAACGTTAACTGTCCATCTTAACGTTAACTGTCCATCTTAACGTTCGCTGTCCATCTTAACGTTAACTGTCCATCTTAATGTTAACTGTCCATCTTAACGTTCACTGTCCATCTTAATGTTCGCTGTCCATCTTAACGTTAACTGTCCATCTTAACGTTAACTGTCCATCTTAATGTTCGCTGTCCATCTTAATGTTCACTGTCCATCTTAATGTTCACTGTCCATCTTAACGTTAACTGTCCATCTTAACGTTCACTGTCCATATTAATGTTCACTGTCCATCTTAACGTTAACTGTCCATCTTAATGTTCACTGTCCATCTTAACGTTAACTGTCCATCTTAACGTTCACTGTCCATCTTAATGTTCACTGTCCATCTTAATGTTCGCTGTCCATATTAATGTTCACTGTCCATCTTAACGTTAACTGTCCATCTTAACGTTCACTGTCCATCTTAATGTTCGCTGTCCATATTAATGTTCACTGTCCATCTTAACGTTAACTGTCCATCTTAACGTTCACTGTCCATCTTAATGTTCGCTGTCCATATTAATGTTCACTGTCCATCTTAACGTTAACTGTCCATCTTAACGTTCACTGTCCATCTTAACGTTCACTGTCCATCTTAATGTTCACTGTCCATCTTAATGTTCACTGTCCATCTTAACGTTCACTGTCCATCTTAACGTTCACTGTCCATCTTAATGTTCACTGTCCATATTAATGTTCACTGTCCATCTTAACGTTAACTGTCCATCTTAATGTTCACTGTCCATATTAATGTTCACTGTCCATCTTAACGTTCACTGTCCATCTTAATGTTCACTGTCCATATTAATGTTCACTGTCCATCTTAACGTTCGCTGTCCATCTTCATGTTCGCTGTCCATCTTAATGTTCTCTGTCCATCTTAACGTTCACTGTCCATCTTAACGTTAACTGTCCATCTTAACGTTCACTGTCCATCTTAATGTTCACTGTCCATCTTAATGTTCACTGTCCATATTAATGTTCACTGTCCATCTTAACGTTAACTGTCCATCTTAACGTTCACTGTCCATCTTAATGTTCACTGTCCATCTTAATGTTCACTGTCCATATTAATGTTCACTGTCCATCTTAACGTTAACTGTCCATCTTAACGTTCACTGTCCATCTTAATGTTCGCTGTCCATCTTAACGTTCACTGTCCATCTTAACGTTCATTGTCCATCTTAACGTTCACTGTCCATCTTAATGTTCGCTGTCCATCTTAATGTTCGCTGTCCATCTTAATGTTTACTGTCTATCTTAATGTTCATTGTCCATCTTAATGTTCGCTGCCCATCTTAATGTTTGCTGCCCATTTTAATGTTCGCTGTCCATCTTAATGTTCATTGTCCATCTTAATGTTTACTGTCTATCTTTATGTTCATTGTCCATCTTAATGTTCGCTGCCCATCTTAATGTTTGCTGCCCATCTTAATGTTCGGTGTCTATCTTAATGTTCACTGTCCACCTTAATGTTCACTGTCCATCTTAATGTTCACTGTCCATCTTAACGTTTGCTGCCCATCTTAATGTTCGCTTCCATCTTAACGTTCGCTGTCCATCTTAACGTTCGCTGTCCATCTTAACGTTTGCTGCCCATCTTAATGTTCACTGTCCATCTTAACGATCGCTGTCCATCTTAATGTTCGCTGTCCATCTTAATGTCCTCTGTCCATCTTAACGTTCGCTGTCCATCTTAATGTTCACTGTCCATCTTAATGTACACTGTCCATCTTAACGTTCGCTGTCCATCTTAATGTTCGCTGTCCATCTTAATGTTCTCTGTCCATCTTAACGTTCGCTGTCCATTTTAATGTTCGCTGTCTATCTTAATGTTCACTGTCCATCTTAACGTTCGCTGCCCATCTTGATGTTCGCTGTCCATCTTAATGTTCGCTATCCATCTTAACGTTCACTGTCCATCTTAATGTTCACTGTCCATCTTAACGTTCACTGTCTATCTTAACGTTCGCTGTCCATCTTAATGTTCGCTGTCCATCTTAATGTTCATTGTCCATCTTAACGTTCGCTGTCCATCTTAACGTTGGCTGTCCATCTTAATGTTCTCTGTCCATCTTAACGTTCACTGTCCATCTTAATGTTCGCTGTCCATCTTAACGTTCGCTGTCCATCTTAATGTTCACTGTCCATCTTAACGTTCGCTGTCCATCTTAATGTTCGCTGTCCATCTTAATGTTCGCTGTCCATCTTAATGTTCACTATTCATTTTAATGTTCGCTGTCCATCTTAATGTTCGCTGTCCTTCCTAATGTTCGCTGTCCATCTTAATGTTCACTGTCCATCTTAACGTTCACTGTCCATCTTAATGTTCGCTGTCCATATTAATGTTTGCTGTCCATCTTAATGTTCGAGTCCATCTTAATGTTCGCTGTCTACATTAACGTTTGCTACCCATCTTAGCGTTCGCTGTCCACCTTAATGTTTGCTGTCCATCCTAATGTTCGCTGTCCATCTTAATATTTGCTGTCCATCTTGACGTTCGATGCTCATCTTCATGTTCACTGTCCATGTTAACGTTTGCTGTCCACCTTAATGTTTGCTGTCCATTTTAATGTTTGCTGTTCATCTTAATGTTCGCTGTCCATCTTAATGTTCGCTGTCCATCTTAATGTTCATTGTCTATCTTAATGTTTACTGTTCATCTTAATGTTCATTGTCTATCTTAATGTTTGCTGTTCATCTTAATGTTCATTGTCCATCTTAATGTTCATTGTCTATCTTAATGTTCATTGTCTATCTTAATGTTTGCTGTTCATCTTAATGTTCGCTGTCCATCTTAATGTTCGCTGTCCATCTTAATGTTCATTGTCTATCTTAATGTTTACTGTCCATCTTAATGTTCATTGTCTATCTTAATGTTTGCTGTTCATCTTAATGTTCATTGTCCATCTTAATGTTCATTGTCTATCTTAATGTTCATTGTCTATCTTAATGTTCGCTGTCCATCTTAATGTTCGCTGTCCATCTTAATGTTCGCTGTCCATCTTAACGTTCGTTGTCCATCTTAGTGTTCCAGTCATTCTGGTGGTGTTCGTGTTTCATAGATTCTGTTGCCTTCCCCATCTGAAGACCTTTCCAGCGCTTAGGGTTGTGCGCAGGCTAAAGGGTTCTGACAGATAGCTGATGGCAGGTCTGGGTGGAGCTCATATGGACCTGACCAAGTGCAAAGAATCCCTCTTAAAGAAAAAAGCAAAGAGAGTGAGTGAGAGGAAAAAATGAGTAACACAGGGGAGGGGAAAGAGAAAAGAAAAAGAGACAGACAACATGTGTTGGACCTGGAGGTTGACAAAGCAAAACAGACCTGGCAACCAGTTTTCCCTGAGGGTCAAAGGCCACGTCAGTGTTGTACTGCGAGTGGTCGTCGTCGTCATCATCATCATCCTGGATGTGGCTGCAGACACCTTGTGGTGAGCATGGCTGGTAGTCTCCCATGTTGGCTACAATGTACAGACTGTGGTTCTTGGCCAAGCAGCTCAGTGCCTGCTGCACTTCTGTGTTCCTGAAAACAGACAAACCGACACTTAAGAACCAGAAAAAACACGGAAAAGGAATCAGAACGCGTATTTGATACATGCATCAGCGGCTACCATCAAGACTGATGTCGCCGACAGGTGAACAGGTTGTCGTGTCTAAATGTCGGTTTCAAAACAGGTGAGACTGCCCCAGTTCAAGCAAACAGGAACCAGGAAAAAAAAACATGGAAAAAAAATAAAAACGCGTATTTAATGCAACAAGGCAAGACAGGCGCAAATTTTCGGCCAACTGGTCTTTGTCAAGCGTAAGATCACAAACAAACAAAACCAGGTACGAACATTAGCAGAAAAAGACAAACTTCCTGCTGCTCCGTACTGTGTGAGAAAAGGAATTCTTTTTCTCCTAATTTTTGTATCTGGTGTTTGTTTGTTTGTGATCTTACGCTTGACAAAGGCCAGTTGGCCGAAAATTTTGCACCTGTCTTGCCTTGTTGTATTAAATACGCGTTCTTAATTTTTTTTCCGTGTTTTTTTTTTTTTCTGGTTCCTGTTTGCTTGAACGCGGGCAGTCACACCTGTTTTGAGACCGACACTTAGACATGACAACCTGTTCACCTGTCGGCGACATTATTATTGATGGTAGCCGCTGATGCATGCCCCCGTCAGCTGTCTCCATCCCCTTCTGTCTACAGTCCTTCTGTAGATTTCATCTTTCGGTAACTTCGTCCACTTGGCCATATTCTCTACATAGGAAGTTGGCGGTCTTCCTTATCGTCTCTTGTCCTCCATTTTGCCCTGGGCCACAGTCTTCATTACATGGCAGCTCTGATGTCTCGTAGCATGTCCAAAGTATTTTATTTTCCTTTTCCTAACCAGGCCTAAACGTTCAGGTTGTTTATTCAGTTCTTTCAGAATGCTTTGGTTTGTTCGTCTTTCATTCCAGTTTATTCTTAGGAGTCTTCTGTAGAACCACATCTCTGCACTTTTGATTCTGTTTTCATCTGCAGCTTTAAAGGAGTCCATCCTTCACTTCCATATAACACAACGGGCTAAATGAAAGTTCGTAGTATTTTAAGTTTGAGCTCATTTCCTAAATATATGTCTTTCCAAATAATTATTTGTAAGATGGAATATTCTTTGTTTGGCTGGGGCAATTCTTGTTTTGATGTCTTTGCTACATGTGGCATCAGCTGACTTGTATGACCCAAGGTAATTGAAGTGTTGTACAACTTCGATGGGGTTCTCCATCGATAACAAACATTCATAAATCTGTATACGGCCACAATGTTCTACTACAAAACTGTGGCTGCCCTGGAAAGCTTGTCTTCTCGACTGCTTCCTCCCTGAATGGCATATTGGCCAGTGGGCAAGAGAATAGGGGAAGCATTTGAACCTATTTCAGTGCAGAACGGAGTGAAACAGGGATGTGTTCTAGTGCCCACGCTCTTCTCCATCCTCTGGTATCAATGCTGATTGATGTATTCAGAGACCTTGACAAGGGAGTGTACGTCAAGTTCTGCTTTGATACACCAGTCGCCGTGGTGTAGTGGTTAACGCAACGGATTACTGAGTGGCAGGTTGTGGGTTCGAATCCCCATCAGTCCCTTCAAAAATCATTGTGGGATTTTTCGGCTCTAATCGGCTCCTACCCAGGGTTGGGCGTGCTAGGGGCCCGTTGGGAAGACTGGGACCACACAGTCGAGTCTCATCCACTTCGCGGATGCGTTATTGAGGGTGTTGCTCACATCTTCTGACCAGCACCGCAGGTGTCTGTATCTCTCGAGCCTGGTTGACGCCAGGATATATTATGACAGTAAGCGTAGAGTACAGCCCTGTCACGCAGTCTCAATCCTAGATGGAACTCCATAGCATCACGATTATCATCCTCATCGACATCATCATTGTTACATTTCAAAAAAAAGAGAAACTCAATGTGAAAGTTCCAATGCGATAAGAAAGGTGTGACGTCAAAATGTGTCTGTGATTTAGCTACTGTCCGCCGTTCGTTCTTGAAGATTGTTTTGTGATTCACTGGATAATGAATCGAGAATATTTGTTTTGGTTTATGCTAACACTGAAAATATATGTTTAAGTTCTATTTCGTTGTATGGAAATATGTAGAATCCTTTGGAACAATCTAGAAATGACAAGAAAAACGTAGAATACCTTAGATCTTTCTAGAATGTTCCGGAAATTGTAAACAAATTTAATCTGTACAATGATTGGCTAGAATTTTAATATGTACGATGATTGGCTAGAACTACAGAATATTCCAGAAAGGGAAGGTTCGAGAATGTGGCTATGATTGGCTGAAAATCTAGGGAAAAGCCGAGAATATTGTGGAACTTTCCATGATGTTATAAATAAAGCGTGACTGAGAGAGAGAGTGAGAGTGATCGAAGAGTTGATGTGTAAGCCTGCTGTCAGAGATAGAGAAGTTACTGTAGATTCGTGGAGTTGCTGTGTGTGTAGATTTGAGGGCTGAAGAAGAAGAATTCTGCAAACTAGGAGTGGTGCATTGGATGTGTGAAGTTTCTACTCAGTTCCTGTTGTGTTTCATTCGTTCTTCAAATGAAGGATCATTTTCGTTTAACCTGGACAGGTGTATCTTGTCTCTGAGAAGAATGATCGACTGCTAGATCTTCACGAACCTGCATAAACTGCAAGGCACTTACATCTTTACATTGTGACAATCATCATCGCATTGTTAAAACAAAACTGTTCCAGTTTCTGTGGCCATTAAGGAGCCGCAAAAAATGGGACGAAAAAAAAAAGGTGAGCGCAAAGGTAACCTTCCTGGGTGTGATGCTTCTAAAAAATAATAATAATAATAAATAAATAAAATAAAAGTTTTGCTTTGATGAAAAATTCTGCATTCTGCAGATATTCCAGCCAAAGCCAAAGAGATCAGAGCTGTCTTCCAGAATTTCAGTCCGCAGGTGATTGTGCGCTGGTCATACAAATGGCTGTTCACTAATTATACATATGAATATGTACTGGTTATACACTACATACATACATACATACATACACATACATACATATACACATACATACATATACACATACATACATATACACATACACACATATACACATACATACATACATACATATACACCATATGTACACACATACGTATGTACAGACAGACAGACAGACAGACAGACATACATACATACATACATATACACATACGTACACACATACATACATACTACGTATATACTACATACATACATACATATGTACGTACATACATACATACATACACACATACATTCATACATACATACATGTACATGTACAACATACATACATACATACATACATACATACATACATACATACATGTACATCATACATACATACATACATAACATACATACATGCATACACATACATACACATACATGCTACATACATACATAACACTACACACATACATACTACATACATACGTCATACGTACATACATACATACGACATACATACACAATACATACATACATGACACACATATACACATACATACAACATACTACATACATACATACATTCATACATACTAATACATACACACATACATACACAACAATACACACATACATACATACATACATACACATACATAACATACATACAACACAACATACATAATACATAATACATAATACATACATAATACACATACAGCAACATACATACAATACATACATACACAACATACAACATACATACAACATACACACATACATACATACATAAT
>JAPXFY010000033.1:40425787-40435787 GCA_030674185.1 Monoplex corrugatus
CGTATAACATTATCGGTTCTACATAACATTCAAGAACTATCTTCCTGATCTTAACTGATAGGCAACCATTCTAACAAAGCAAAAACGTAACCCTTTTGACTCCCTCACCCTGTCCACCAGCATCCTGCATTGTCAGCCATACTAACAAAGCAAAAACTCCACCCTTTTGACTCACTCACCCTGTCCACCAGCATCCTGCATTGTCAGCCATACTAACAAAGCAAAAACTCCACCCTTTTGACTCACTCACCCTGTCTACCAGCATCCTGCATTGTCAGCCATACTAACAAAGCAAAAACTCCACCCTTTTGACTCACTCACCCTGTCTACCAGCGTCCTGCAAGAAACTGATGGATAGGGTAAGGGGTCAAAGGGTCATGGTTTTGAAGCTGGTGGATAGGGTGCGGGAGTCAAAGGTCAAAATCCAGGCCCACAAGGGCAGTAGGCCAATAGCACAAGACAAGACAAGACAACACAGTACTATACCAAGTGCGGAGTTTCCAATGTCTACATGACCAAGTTATCGCATTTGACGTGTTTACTTTGTTAACCCTTAGACTCCCGCACCGTGTCCACCAGCTTCCTGCATTGTCAACCACGTTAGCCAAGCAAAACCTTAACCCTTTCGACTCCCTCACCCTGTCCACCAGCATCCTGCATCGCCAACCATTCTAGCAAAGAAAACATTATTAATCCTTTCGACTCCCGCACCCTGTTCACCAGCATCCTGCATTGTCAACCATGCTAGCAAAGCAAAACTTTAACCCTTTGACTCCCTCACCCTATCCACCAGCATCCTGCATTGTCAACCACGCTAGCAAAGCAAAACTTTAACCCTTTGACTCCCTCACCCTGTTCACCAGCATCCTGCATTGTCAACCATGTTAGCAAAGCAAAACTTTAACCCTTTGACTCCCTCATCCTATCCACCAGCATCCCGCATTGCCAACCATTCCAGCAAAGCAAAAACTTAACCCTTTGACTCCCTCATCCTATCCACCAGCATCCCGCATTGCCAACCATTCCAGCAAAGCAAAAACTAACCCTTTGACTCCCTCATCCTATCCACCAGCATCCCGCATTGCCAACCATTCCAGCAAAGCAAAAACTTAACCTTTGACTCCCTCATCCTATCCACCAGCTTCCTACATTGTCAACCATACTAGCAAAGCAAAAACTTAACCCCTTGCCTTCCTTATCCTGTCCATCAGCATCCTGCATTGTCAGCCATACTAGCAAAGCAAAAACGTAACCCTTTGACTCCCTCACTCTATCCACCAGCTTCCCTCAGGAAACCAATGGATAGGGTAGGGATCAAAGGGTTATGATTTTGCAGCTGGTGGATAGGGTGTAGGAGTCAAAGGGTTAAGTTTTCGTTTCGCTAGCATGGTTGACAATGCAAGAAACCGATGGATAGGGTGGGGGTCAAAGGTCAAAAGTCAGGACCCCAAGGGCAGTAGGCCAATAGCACAAGACAAGAGAAGACAACTCAGTACTATACCAAGTGCGGAGTTTCCAATGTCTACATGACAAAGTTATCGCTCTTGACGTGTTTACCTTGTTAACCCTTTGACTTCATCAACATCCTACATTGTCAACCATGCTAGCAAAGCAAAAACTTAACCCTTTGACTCCCAGACCCTATTCACCAGCTTCCTGCATTGTCAACCATGCTAGCAAAGCAAAAACTTAACCCTTCACTCCCTCACACTATCCACCAGCTTTCTGCGTTGTCAGCCATGCTAGGAAAACAAAAACTTAACCCTTTGACTCTCTCATCCTGTCCACCAGCTTCCTGCATTGTCAACCACGCTAGCAAAGCAAAAACTTAACCCTTTGACTCCCTCACCCTATCCACCAGCTTCCTACATTGTCAACCATGCTAGCAAAGCAAAAACTTAAAAACTTAACCCTTTGACTCCATTACCCTATCCACCAGCATCCTGCATTGTCAACCATGCTAGCAAAGCAAAAACTTAACCCTTTGACTCCCTCACCCTATCCACCAGCTTCCTAGGTTAATTTTTTGCCTTTGCTAGTATGGTCGACAATGAACCAAACAACCAACCAACCAATCAGCTGAGGAAGTGTTTGCAGTTGTTTGGACAGGGTGCAGGAGTCAAAGGGTTAATCTAAGTGGGAACCCGTCACACTCGACAATTATTTGGACTTTGCTCAAAACGGATTGCATCACACTTCAACAAGGTTGGCCTTTGCTCAGCAAATGACTCAGCACACTTAAACAAGGTTGGCTTTTTTGTTCAGCAAATGACTCAGCACACTTTAACAAGGTTGGCCTTTGCTCAACAAATTACTGAGCACGCTCTAGCAATTCCATATGGGCTTAAACCGAATCTGCTAGACACTCTGTGATCCTGGGCAAAACCCTGTGTGTTGAGCTGTGCTGTGCTGCATTTGTGTTGTGCTGTGTTGTGCTGTGCTGTGCTGTGTTGTGCTGTGCTGTGCTGTGCTGTGTTGTGTTGTGTTGTGTTGTGCTGCTTTGTGTTGTGTTGTGCTGTGCTGTGTTGTGCTGTGCTGTGCTGTGTTGTGTTGTGTAGTGCTGTGCTGTGCTGTGCTGTGCTGTGCTGTGCTGTGTTGTGCTGTGCTGTGTTGTGTTGTGCTGTGTTGTGTTTGTGTTGTGTTGTGCTGTGTTGTGTTGTGCTGTGCTGTGTTGTGCTGTGTTGTGTTGTGTTGTGCTGTGCTTGTGTTGTGCTGTGCTGTGCTGTGTTGTGCTGTGTTGTACTGTGCTGTGCTGTGTTGTGTTATGTAGTGCTGTGTTGTGTGTTGTGTTGTGTTGTGTTGTGTTGTGTTGTGTTTGTGTTGTGTTTGTGTTGTACTGTGTTGTGTTTGTGCTGTGCTGTGTTGTACTGTGTTGTGCTGTGTTGTACTGTGTTGTACTGTGTTGTGTTTGTGTTGTGTTGTACTGTGCTGTGTTGTGTTGTGTTGTGCTGTGTTGTGCTGTGTTGTGTTGTGGTTGTGCTGTGTTGTTGTGTTTGTTGTTGTGCTGTGTTTGTGCTGTGTTGTGTTGTTGTTGTGCTGTGTTGTGTTGTCTGTGTTGTGTTGTGCTGTGTTGTTGTGTTGTGCTGTGTTGTTTTGTGTTGTGTTGTGCTGTGTTGTATGTGTGTGCTGTGCTGTGTTGTGTCTGTGTTGTGTTGTGCTGTGTTGTGCTGTGCTGTGTTGTGTTGTGTTGTGTTGTGTTGTGTGTGTTTGTTGCTGTGTTGTGTTGTGTTGTGTTGTGTTGTGCTGTGTTGTGCTGTGTTGTACTGTGTTGTGCTGTGTTGTGCTGTGTTGTGCTGTGTTGTGTTGTGTGTGTTGTGCTTGTTGTCTGTGTTGTGCTGTGTTGTACTGTGTTGGCTGTGTTGTGCTGTGTTGTGTTGTGTTGTGCTGTGTTGTGTTGTGCTGTGTTGTGCTGTGTTGTGTTGTGTTGTTGTGTTGTGCTGTGTTGTACGGTTGTGTGTGTTGTGCTGTGTTGTGTTGTGCTGTGTTGTGTTGTGTTGTGCTGTGCTGTGTTGTACTGTGTTGTACTGTGTTGTGCTGTGTTGTACTGTGTTGTGTTGTGTTGTGTTGTGCTGTGTTGTACTGTGTTGTGCTGTGTTGTGCTGTGTTGTACTGTGTTGTGCTGTGCTGTGTTGTACTGTGTTGTACTGTGTTGTGCTGTGTTGTGTTGTACTGTGTTGTGCTGTGTTGTACTGTGTTGTGTTGTGTTGTGCTGTGCTGTGTTGTACTGTGTTGTACTGTGTTGTGCTGTGTTGTACTGTGTTGTGTTGTGTTGTGCTGTGTTGTACTGTGTTGTGCTGTGTTGTGCTGTGTTGTGCTGTGTTGTGTTGTGTTGTGCTGTGCTGTGCTGTGCCGTGCCGTGCCGTGCCGTGCCGTGTTGTGTTGTGTTGTGTTGTGTTGTGTTGTGACTATGAAAATTTGTGTGTATGAGTGTGAGTAAGTAAATGAAAGAGAGTGTGTGTATGTGGGCGTGCGTGCACGCTTGTATGTGTGTGTGTATGTGTATGTATGTGTCTGTGTGTGTGCGCGCGCGCGCGTGAGCAACATGAGGCGATTCAATACAAGACAACACGACATAATACAACGCAATATATCAAAACAAATCCAGACCATACAAAAACAATATCACATAAACATACAGTGCAACGTTGAACGTAACAACACGATAGGCCTGCGGTACCTGTCCTTTGGCCTTGGCAGCCTGCTCCGCATACACATCCAGGTTCTGGCGCATAACACGCAGAGCTGCCTCGCGGGACACGATTGCTAAAGGGTCAGGCGGGAAGGTCACCGCGTGTTCGTATACCGCGGCCTTGAACTTGCCACGTGGCTCCGCCTGGGTGGTCTGCGAGGAGCAGACGACAATGGCGTTCACGAGCAGAGCGATGCAGGTGGAGAAGACAGTTGGTGTGTGACGTCGTCTTGTTGACAGTGAGTGGCCCTTCCCCGCCGCCATGATGGTTTTGGGTCGTCGTTGTTGTTGTTGTTGTTGTTGTTGTTGTTGTTGTTTTCTGGGGAAATAACCAATAAAAAACTGAGGTGAAATATTATGTCGTTGAATCAATACAACAAGAACCAGAAGAACAAGAATGCATTTCTTACCCACTGGACGAGGCGGCAGGGTAGTTTTTAGTCCCGTTTTTATTATCCATTGTTTGGTGTCTGTGATCTGTTTGTGACCGTGCGTTCGCGCTTGACAAAGGCTAGTTGGCCGAAAATTTGCGCTTGTTTTGTTTTGTTTTGTTGGATACGCACTTATATTGGTTTTCTTGTTCTTCTGGTTCCTGTTTGCTTGGGCGCGGGCAGTCACACTTGTTTTGGATCTCAATACAACAAGAAAATGCAATATTTTGTATTCATTTTATCATCATCATCATCATCATCATCATCATCATATTATTATTATTATTATCATTATTATTATTATTATTATTATTATTATTATTATTATTATCATCATCATCATCATCACCATCATCATCATCATCAGTAGTAGTAGTAGTATTGTTGTTGTTGTTAAGTAGTAGTAGTAGTAGTCGTAGTAGTAGTAGTGGTAGTAGTAGTACATGTAGTGATAGTAGTAGTAGTAATAGTACTTGTACTAGTAGTACTAGTAAGTAGTAGTAGTAGTAGTAGTAGTAGCAGTAGTAACGGTAGTAGTAGCAGTAGTAGTAGTATCATTATTAACAAGAAACGCCACGAAGGTGCGGATGGGACCCAGAGCAGCAATGCCTCACCATTCTCCGGACAATCACCTCCCAAGCTTCCGACGCCACTCGATAGTCATTTCATCAAGCAAAGGGGGGGGGGGGGTGTTCATGCGCTGCATGACCCATTCGGACCCAGTTATCAGTTGCCTGTTTACAAGTGTGTTGCGTTGTGTCGTATGTGTCGTGTTGTGACGTGTTGTGTTGTGTTGTGTTGTGTTGTGTTGTGTTGGATTATGCTGTGCTGTGTTGTGATATGTTATTATTATTATTATCATTATTATTATTATATTATCATTATTATTATTATTATTATTATTATTATTATTATTATTATTATATTATTATCATCATTATTATCATAATTATCATTATTATTGCTATTATTATCATTATCATCATCATCATTATTATTATTATCATTATTATTATCATTATTATTACTATTAATACCATTATTTTGTTGTTGTTGTTATTGTTGTTGTTATTGTTGTTGTTGTTGTTGATGTTGTTGTTAGTGTAACAGCAGTGTTTTTACTAATTGCTCATGGTACCAGACATCATGGCAAGATCCTGAAATAGGGAGGATGGGAAGGGAAATGGGGGAGAGGGGATGACAGTCTTCAATATAGTCACAGTCAGCAAGCAAAGCCAGAACAAGATTGAGGCAGCCAAGATGTGGTTTCTAAGAAGAATGTTGAGAGTTCCATGGACAGCAAAGAAAACAAACGAGACAGTCTTGATGGAGGCAGACACAAGTAGATCACTCATAAAGAAGATTAGGAAAAGACAGGCAACATTTATAGGCCATTTTATGAGGAGGGGGGATTTGGAGCACCTGGTCACAACGGGAAAGCTGGAGGGAAAGAGAGCACCAGGTAGACCCAGGGTGAGAATGCTGGACGGACTTGCAGAGTGGCTGGGGATGAGGAGGGTGGGGGAGATGCTAGGGGCAACGAGAGATAGAGATGGTTGGAAGTCCATAGTCGCCAACGCTATGCGGCAGGGCACATGATGATGATGATGATGATGATGATGATGATGATGATGATGATGATGAGTCACAGACAGAGTGGTGAGACAAAAAGCCGAGGGCCAGCCAACCACGTGACATCAGAGGGAATGTCTTTCCAACTCTGGAAGATCCAGACTTTGCAGAGGACATGGAACTGGTCGGCCACACTCACCAACACATGCAGGAGAAACAATAACATCCTGCCTCAACAAGCAGACCCACAGACAACATCATCATCAGCAGCTCCACTGGCTCCCTGTGGAAGCAAGAGTAGAATATAAACTAACTACTCTGGCTTATCGGCATTTTGATGGTACCTTGCCTATCTACCTCTCTTCTGTGCTTAAAACATACAGGCCTGAACGCAGTCTCAGGTCAAGCAACCAGAAGCTTCTGGCAAAATCAAAATCAAAATACAAAACCATAGGACACCGAGCCATCCGTTGCCAGGCCCCACTTGTCTGGAACGATCTGCCTTTTTCTCTCCGCTGTTCATCATTTCTCTCTTTTCTTTCAAGGCGGGCCTCAAAACTCATCTTTTTGATAAATACTACCAATAATGAAACATGATTTTTTATCTTTCTGATTCAGTAATGTACATATTAGTACTTGCTTGCAACGGATGTGCTAGTGTGTGTGTGTGTTGGCGGGTGTAGGGGACTGACTAGGAGTGGGAGTTAGTATAATTGAACACTAGGCATAGGGCTGATTGGGAAAAAATAAATTAATTAATGTAAAGCACAGTCAGTCTTTACCTGTGTATAGGAGAATAGCGCTATACAAAAGTGATTTATTATTTATCATCATCATCATCATCATCATCATCATCATCATCATCATCAACATCATCATCATCATCATCATCAACAACAACAACATATCATCATCAACATCATCATCATCATCATCATCATCATCATCATCATCAACATCATCATCATAATCATCATCATCATGTGCCCTGCAGCATGGCGTTGGCGATCGTGGCCATCCATACCAGTCTATACCTTGTCACTGCAAGTACATCTCCCACCCTCTCCGTCATCATCCACTCCGCAAGTCCCTCCAATATTTTCTCCTTGGGTCTATCTGGTGCTCTTTTTCCATCCAGCTTTCCTGTTGTGACCAGGTGCTCTAATTTCTCTTACCTGATAAAAGGTCATGTAAATGTTGCTTTTATTTCCTAATCTTCTTCATTAATGCTATCTTTGTGTCTGCCTCCTTCAAAACTGTCTCGTTTGTTTCTTTGCTGTCAATGGAACTTTTAACATTCCTCTTGGAAACCACATTCCAGCTGTTTCAATCTTGTTCTGACTATGCCTGATGGCTGTCCAGACCTCACAACCGTACAACAGTATCGGTTCTCTATAACACCGAATAACTCTCTTCCTGATGTTAATTGATAGGCATTTGTTGGTAATAACGCTTTTCATTTTCTTGAATGCTGTTTT
The DNA here is from genome assembly GCA_030674185.1 of Monoplex corrugatus. Taxonomy (NCBI): domain Eukaryota; kingdom Metazoa; phylum Mollusca; class Gastropoda; order Littorinimorpha; family Ranellidae; genus Monoplex; species Monoplex corrugatus. Next base: position 40,433,458 of record JAPXFY010000033.1, read on the forward strand.
ACCTTGGCCAATTCTGCTGGGTATTTCAAACGTGCATCTGCTGTCTAGTGAGATGACCGGTCTTAGATATTTAAACTTATCAACTACACATACAGGGGGAAAAAAACATCCCGTATCAAACAAGTAGACTCATAGATCAGACAGAAGATCATGGAGATCATGAGAGACTGATAAGAAACTCAACATCTCAAACCACTCAGACAGACTGATAAGAAACTCAACATCTCAAACCACTCAGAGAGACTGATAAGAGACTCAACATCTCAAACCACTCAGAGAGACTGATAAGAGACTCAATATCTCAAACCACTCAGAGAGACTGATAAGAGACTCAACATCTCAAACCACTCAGACAGACTGATAAGAGACTCAACATCTCAAACCACTCAGAGAGACTGATAAGAGACTCAACATCTCAAACCACTCAGAGAGACTGATAAGAGACTCAATATCTCAAACCACTCAGACAGACTGATAAGAAACTCAACATCTCAAACCACTCAGACAGACTGATAAGAAACTCAACATCTCAAACCACTCAGAGAGACTGATAAGAGACTTAACATCTCAAACCACTCAGACAGACTGATAAGAAACTCAACATCTCAAACCACTCAGAGAGACTGATAAGAAACTCAACATCTCAAACCACTCAGACAGACTGATAAGAACCTCAACATCTCAAACCACTCAGACAGACTGATAAGAGACTCAACATCTCAAACCACTCAGAGAGACTGATAAGAGACTCAACATCTCAAACCACTCAGACAGACTGATAAGAAAATCAACATCTCAAACCACTCAGAGAGACTGATAAGAAACTCAACATCTCAAAACACTCAGACAGACTGATAAGAGACTCAACATCTCAAACCACTCAGACAGACTGATAAGAGACTCAACATCTCAAAACACTCAGACAGACTGATAAGAGACTCAACATCTCAAACCACTCAGACAGACTGATAAGAAACTCAACATCTCAAACCACTCAGACAGACTGATAAGAGACTCAACATCTCAAACCACTCAGACAGACTGATAAGAGACTCAACATCTCAAACCATCAGACAGATTGATAAGAGATTCAACATCTCAAACCACTCAGACAGATTGATAAGAGACTTAACATCTCAAACCACTCAGACAGACTGATAAGAGACTTAACATCTCAAACCACTCAGAGAGACTGATAAGAGACTTAACATCTCAAACCACTCAGACAGACTGATAAGAGACTTAACATCTCAAACCACTCAGACAGACTGATAAGAGACTCAACATCTCAAACCACTCAGAAGACTGATAAGAGATTCAACATCTCAAACCACTCAGACAGACTGATAAGAAACTCAACATCTCAAACCACTCAGACAGACTGATAAGAGACTCAACATCTCAAACCACTCAGACAGACTGATAAGAACTCAACATCTCAAACCACTCAGACAGACTGATAAGAAACTCAACATCTCAAACCACTCAGACAGACTGATAAGAGACTCAACATCTCAAACCACTCAGACAGACTGATAAGAAACTCAACATCTCAAACCACTCAGACAGACTGATAAGAACTCAACATCTCAAACCACTCAGACAGACTGATAAGAAACTCAACATCTCAAACCACTCAGACAGACTGATAAGAACTCAACATCTCAAACCACTCAGACAGACTGATAAGAAACTCAACATCTCAAACCACTCAGACAGACTGATAAGAGACTCAACATCTCAAACCACTCAGACAGACTGATAAGAAACTCAACATCTCAAACCACTCAGACAGACTGATAAGAAACTCAACATCTCAAACCACTCAGACAGACTGATAAGAAACTCAACATTCAAACCACTCAGACAGACTGATAAGAAACTCAACATCTCAAACCACTCAGACAGACTGATAAGAAGACTCAACATCTCAAACCACTCAGACAGACTGATAAGAAACTCAACATCTCAAACCACTCAGACAGACTGATAAGAAACTCCAACATCTCAAACCACTCAGACAGACTGATAAGAAACTCAACATCTCAAACCACTCAGACAGACTGATAAGAAACTCAACATCTCAAACCACTCAGACAGACTGATAAGAGACTCAACATCTCAAACCACTCAGAAGACTGATAAGAGACTCAACATCTCAAACCACTCAGACAGACTGATAAGAGACTCAACATCTCAAACCACTCAGAGAGACTGATAAGAAACTCAACATCTCAAACCACTCAGACAGACTGATAAGAAACTCAACATCTCAAACCACTCAGACAGACTGATAAGAGACTCAACATCTCAAACCACTCAGACAGACT
>JAPXFY010000033.1:40438287-40455787 GCA_030674185.1 Monoplex corrugatus
CCATGGGGGGGGGGGGATGCAGTCACCTGGGCTTTAACCCTTTGACTCCCGTATCCTGTCCACCAGCATCATGCACTGCCAACCATGCTGGCAAAACAAAAACGTAACCCTTTGACTCCCAAACCCTATCAACCAGCTTTCCACAGGAAACTGGTGGATAGGGTGAGGGAGTCAAAAGAAGTTTTTGCAGTTGGTGGATAGTGTGCGGGAGTCAAAGGGTTAAACAAAAATAACATCAACAATAACAATCATCATACTCACGTCAGTACGAAACAATCACTGTCTCTATACTCAGCCAAGTACAACACGGAGATTTATGCACTCCTACACACAATGTCCTTATTTCGACTAAAAACTGAAAACCACCACAACAACCACACACTCATCGCACCCACATTCAGTTCATTCCTTCAACACTGGTGAAGACATCAACAGCGCCAAATCACAATCAGGTAAAGTGATTGAAAAAATCATAACCATTACCAAAGTGACAATAAATACAATTGAAAAAATCATCATAACCATTAGCCAAAGTGGCAGTAAATACAATTGAAAAAATCATCATAACCATTAGCCAAAGTGGCAGTAAATACAATTGAAAAAATCATCATAACCATTAGCCAAAGTGGCAGAATACATGAAAAATCATCATAACCATTAGCCAAAGTGGCAGTAAATACAATTGAAAAAATCATCATAACCATTAGCCAAAGTGGCAGTAAATACAATTGAAAAAATCATCATAACCATTAGCCAAAGTGGCAGTAAATACAATTGAAAAAATCATCATAACCATTAGCCAAAGTGACAATAAATGCAAGACACAGCCTACATTTCACGCTCTTTAACATCACGCGAGTGTTAACACCTGATCGGTATACTCAGCCCTATCGGTATACTCAGCTTTATCGGTATACTCAGCCCTATCGGTGTACTCCGCCCTACCGGTATACTCAACCCTATCGGTATACTCAGCCCTATCGTATACTCAGCTTTATCGGTATACTCAGCCCTACCTGTATACTCCACCTTATCGGTATACTCAACCATATCGGTATACTCTGCCCTATTGGTATACTCTGCCCCATCGGTATTCTCAGCCTTATCGGTATAATCAGCTCTACCGGTATACTCAGCCATATCGGTATACTCAGACTTATCAGTGTACTCAGCCCAATCAGTATACTCAGTCCTACTGGTATACTCAACCCTATCGGTGTATACTCGTCCTACTGGTATACTCAGCCCTACCAGTATATTCAGCCCATCAGTATACTCAGCCATATCGGTACACTCATCCCTACCAGTATACTCAGTCCTATCGGTATACTCAACCCTATCAGTACACTCAACCCTATCAGTATACTCAGCCCTATTGGTACACTCAGCCCTATCAGTATACTCAGCACTATCAGTATACTCAGCCATTTTGGTACACTCATCCCTATCAGTATACTCAGCCATATCGTACACTCAGCCCTATAAGTATACTCAGCCCTATCAGTATACTCAGCCCTACTGGTATACTCGGCCCTATCAGTATACTCATCAGCCCTATCGGTACACTCAGCCCTATCGGTACAATCAGCCCTATCGGTACACTCAGCCCTATTGATATACTCAGCCCTGTTGATATACTCAGCCATGTCAGTATACTCCGCCCTATCAAGTACACTCAGCCCTATTGATATACTCAGCCCTATCGATATACTCAGCCATGTCAGTATACTCAGCCATATCAGTATATTCGCCCTATCAGTATACTCAGCCCTATCAGTATACTCGGCCCTATCAGTATACTCGGCCCTATCGGTACACTCAGCCCTATCGATATACTCAGTCCTATCGATATACTCGGCCATGTTGATATACTCAGCCCTATCAGTATACTCAGCCCTATACTGCAGCCATATAAGTATACTCAGTCCTATAAGTATACTCGGCCCTATCATACTCAGCCCTATCGATATACTCGGTCCTATCGATATACTCAGCCCTATCGATATACTCAGTCCTATCGATATACTCGGCCCTATCAGTATACTCGGCTCTATCGATATACTCGGCCCTATCAGTATACTCGTCCCTATCGGTATACTCGGCCCTATCAGTATACTCGGCCCTATCAGTGTACTCGGCCTTATCGGTATACTCAGCCCTATCAGTACACTCAGCCCTATCGGTATACTCAGCCCTATTGGTATACTCAGCCCTATCGGTACGCTCAGCCCTATTGGTGCGCTCAGCCCTATCAGTATACTCAGCCCTATCAGTATACTCAGCCCTATCAGTATGCTCAGCCCTATCAATATACTCAGCCCTATCAGTATACTCAGTCCTATCGGTATACTCAGCCCTATCAGTACACTCAGCCCTATCAGTATACTCAGCCCTATCAGTATGCTCAGCCCTATCGATATACTCAGCCCTATCGGTATACTCAGCCCTATTGGTATACTCAGCCCTATCGGTACGCTCAGCCCTATTGGTGCGCTCAGCCCTATCAGTATACTCAGCCCTATCGGTATACTCAGCCCTATCGGTACACTCATCCCTATCGGTATACTCAGCCCTGTCGGTATGCTCAGCCCGGTACACTCAGCCCTATCGGTATATTCAGCCCTGTCGGTATGCTCAGCCCGGTACACTCAGCCCTATCGGTATATTCAGCCCTATCGGTATACTCAGCCCTATCGGTATGCTCAGCCCTATCGGTATGGAAGCATGTGTTTTCCATCTCACTAACCACTCCTCCCCAGGAGCACTTAGCACTGGCAACTGGGTCTGTTACATGTGTCTCATCACTGGCACCGGTGGTCAGCCAGCGCGCATAGCCATGGAAGCATTGATACGCACCACACTATATTTTATGTACATTCCTTCCGTTTTAGAAACATCACAAACTTGTTTGTATAGAATGAATTTTAAAAGATATTTTCTTTCGTACATATTAGACCGAAATCGGACTGTCTACCGAACTGTTGAAATGGCTTTGAATAATGGGATGCAAAAAATGTATCACAGTTTGCTGTTAAAGCAGTTTCAATTTCAGTTTTTCAAAATGACGTCCCCGCGCTCGGAACGAATTCCATATGCACCAACGTCACTGGTGCTGTGTGTATGGTGATCACGGCACAAGCCTTAAGCCTGCACGTAAACCCGTGAGCTGGCCATGTGCTTGGTGATCATGGCACAAGCCTTAAGCCTGCACGTAAACCCGTGAGCTGGCCATGTGTATGGTGATCATGGCACAAGCCTTAAGCCTGCACATAAACCCATGAGCTGGCCATGTGTATGGTGATCATGGCACAAGCCTTAAGCCTGCACGTAAACCCGTGAGCTGGCCAGGTCCTGAGGCCCTACCTAGACTATGGCGCCTCCGACGAGACATGAACCCGCAATCCCTATCTGTAGAAGCAGACGAAACCAAAACTAGATGGGGATAGGGAGGCCAAATTGTACCAGAGAATTTCAGATAAGAGCATTTCCAACTTAGTCGTGATCTTTTCATTTTCATTGCGTACACATTTAACATTTACAATTTTCTGAAGCAACATGTGGAAACTTTAAGCTTTACGTTTCGTAAATATTGCTGTGTACACTAGTTTCAACCAAACATACCGACAGGGCGTAGACAGACGTCGGTATTAAGACAGTCACTGCCTCTATACCACACACATCTAAGATCTTAGATGTCTGCGCTCTATACTCAGCCAAGTTCAACACAGGGAAGCACTCCAACACACAATGTCGTTATTTCGACTAAAAACTCAAAACCACCACAACAAACCACACACACATCGCACCGACATTCAGTTCACTTCTTCAACGCTGGTAAAGAGATCAACAGCGCCAAAACTGCATATAGGTAAAGTGATTTAAAAAAAAACAAAAAAAAAACACCTCTTAACCATTACTTAAAGCAACAATAAACACAAAAACAGCCTACATTTCTCGCTTGTCAACAACAAGCGTGTACGGCTACGTTTTCAATTTGAAAGGACGGGGTTGCGGGGCGGAATGAACTTTGGACGAAGCCGGCCTGTAGGCCTAATACTCAAGGTATGTAGGCCAGGCACGCTCAGTTCACAGCATAGAACCTGGGATCAGTGGGGGGGAGGTGGGGGTGTTGGGGAGGGGTGGTGGGTGGGTGGTGAAATAGCAGACCGTTGTGTGTTATCTGTATAGTGGTGAAGACCACACAGTGCTACAGAGATATAGTTTACAGTCAGTAATATAATACCCATCACTAATTGCAACAGAATTTATTTTTTATGGAAAAGAAAGAACATTATTTTCTGAACATATCCTGAGAGTTATAAGGTTTATAGTGCTCAAATAGATTTACAATTAATTTTTGTTTATTTTATCGACTGGCGGTTTTACTCTCTTGACGCGGACGGCCTTCCACCAGCGTTCCGCGGTAAACTCGCGCTAGCGGCGACCTGCTGAGCTAGTTTCAGTGCAACAGGCATGCGCGCCGTGACCCACGTCGGTGTTTAATTAAACTCGTTTCCGGCCTACTCAACCTCCTACAGTCATTTTCGTTATCGCTTAACTTTAGTTATATTCTTAACTTAACTTTGTATGCATTTTATCCTGTTAGTTGTACAAGAAACGTTGAATGTGATCTGCTCTCAAAAGTTCGTCTGCTCTCCAACTTGCTATTTCATTCGAAGTATGGTGCTGAACAACTGTCAAAAGATCAGTAAGTTAACTCTTTTTATCTATAGTTAGGTTTTACTGTGTAGCCTATGTATTCTAAGATTGGTGTTGTGACCATGTGTATTTGTGATTTTTTTTTATGCTAAACATGTAAGGATAATTTCAGGCCTAGCGAGGTTATAAATCTACTTAGGAGAATAAATTGATAAATTCATTCAGAAAACGCACTCCTGGAAGAACGAAAGAAAAATGCTTTTACTAGTTTTAGTTGGAAAGCTGTTACAAGTGGAGGCATATTTTAACGATTCCATTAATACATGTTTGTGATTTAGACTTAAGTGACAGAGGTACAGTGTTCATACTGTTATAACAGGGTGGATTAATGTTTAACAAGCTTGGGCAAGAAGTATATAATACAGGAGCAAGTAGCATGATGCTGATATAGATAAACTAGGATCTATCTATCTATATGTCCGTCTTTCTATGAGAGAGAGAGAGAGAGAGAGAGAGAGAGAGAGAGAGAGAGAGCAAAATAAACATAATAAACTCATAATAATAAACTCATAATATTTCCAAACTCTTTAGTATTTAGTAATGTTGAATTTGATTTAGAAATTATTTAGTTGTTAAATTGTTAGATTTTTATATACTACTTTATTCATTTATTTCCATTCATTCACTGTTTGAAAACATATTTCCAAAATAGCATAGGCCTATTGACAAGACTGACTCAGACAGACTTAATATCGGTCCCTTAATATCTACTGTTTTAGGGCATGGAGCAGTGTATACTCTGTGGCCAGAATCTTGATTCTGGGGAGAAGACAGTGGTGCCACAGCAGCGAGGCAGAGACACTATCAACAATGCTAGTGCACAGAGAGGGGACACGCTCTGCATTACTGAAGGTCAGGCAGTGCATGAACACTATCAACAATGCTAGTGCACAGAGAGGGGACACGCTCTGCATTACTGAAGGTCAGGCAGTGCATGAACACTATCAACAATGCTAGTGCACAGAGAGGGGACACGCTCTGCATTACTGAAGGTCAGGCAGTGCATGAACACTATCAACAATGCTAGTACACAGAGAGGGGACACGCTCTGCATTACTGAAGGTCAGGCAGTGCATGAACACTATCAACAATGCTAGTGCACAGAGAGGGGACACGCTCTGCATTACTGATGGTCAGGCAGTGCATGAACACTATCAACAATGCTAGTGCACAGAGAGGGGACACGCTCTGCATTACTGAAGGTCAGGCAGTGCATGAACACTATCAACAATGCTAGTGCACAGAGAGGGGACACGCTCTGCATTACTGATGGTCAGGCAGTGCATGAACACTATCAACAATGCTAGTGCACAGAGAGGGGACACGCTCTGCATTACTGAAGGTCAGGCAGTGCATGAACACTATCAACAATGCTAGTGCACAGAGAGGGGACACGCTCTGCATTACTGAAGGTCAGGCAGTGCATGAACACTATCAACAATGCTAGTGCACAGAGAGGGGACACGCTCTGCATTACTGATGGTCAGGCAGTGCATGAACACTATCAACAATGCTAGTGCACAGAGAGGGGACACGCTCTGCATTACTGAAGGTCAGGCAGTGCATGAACACTATCAACAATGCTAGTGCACAGAGAGGGGACACGCTCTGCATTACTGAAGGTCAGGCAGTGCATGAACACTATCAACAATGCTAGTGCACAGAGAGGGGACACGCTCTGCATTACTGAAGGTCAGGCAGTGCATGAACACTATCAACAATGCTAGTGCACAGAGAGGGGACACGCTCTGCATTACTGATGGTCAGGCAGTGCATGAACACTATCAACAATGCTAGTGCACAGAGAGGGGACACGCTCTGCATTACTGAAGGTCAGGCAGTGCATGAACACTATCAACAATGCTAGTGCACAGAGAGGGGACACGCTCTGCATTACTGAAGGTCAGGCAGTGCATGAACACTATCAACAATGCTAGTGCACAGAGAGGGGACACGCTCTGCATTACTGATGGTCAGGCAGTGCATGAACACTATCAACAATGCTAGTGCACAGAGAGGGGACACGCTCTGCATTACTGAAGGTCAGGCAGTGCATGAACACTATCAACAATGCTAGTGCACAGAGAGGGGACACGCTCTGCATTACTGAAGGTCAGGCAGTGCATGAACACTATCAACAATGCTAGTGCACAGAGAGGGGACACGCTCTGCATTACTGAAGGTCAGGCAGTGCATGAACACTATCAACAATGCTAGTGCACAGAGAGGGGACACGCTCTGCATTACTGAAGGTCAGGCAGTGCATGAACACTATCAACAATGCTAGTGCACAGAGAGGGGACACGCTCTGTATTACTGAAGGTCAGGCAGTGCATGAACACTATCAACAATGCTAGTGCACAGAGAGGGGACACGCTCTGCATTACTGAAGGTCAGGCAGTGCATGAACACTATCAACAATGCTAGTGCACAGAGAGGGACACGCTCTGTATTACTGAAGGTCAGGCAGTGCATGAACACTATCAACAATGCTAGTGCACAGAGAGGGGACACGCTTTGCATTACTGAAGGTCAGGCAGTGCATGAACACTGTCGTCGTGTGTACACAAACAAAAACAACATCAGCAGTTTTTTGAAGAAAAAACAATTGGAAAGTGAAGCTAAATCTGGCCAGGAATTAAGATCAAAGAACCATGCCTTTGACTTCAGAACATGCTGCCTATTTTGCGGTAGGGAAGCACAACCTGATGGAAATTCTGTGTGGCCTGTTAGAACTTTGGACTTTCAGAAATCTATCATGAGAAATTGCTTGGAGCGTGGTGATGAATGGGCAGAAAAAGTAAAAGGTAGACTGGAGTTTGTGTCTGACCTTCCAGCAGCTGATGCAGTGTATCACCAGTCATGCAGTACAAATTTCCGCACAAAAAGAAAAGTCCCAAAGTCATTTGCTACAGAAAAGGAAGCCAAAAAGGTGAAGTGTGGAAGGCCGAAAGATGAGGAGAGAGATGAGGCTTTCAGAAAGGTTGCCACCTTTCTTCAGGACAACGATACAGAGCAGATCACCATCAATGACCTGATGAACATGATGGATGAATTGACGGGTGGCAACGCTTACTGCTTCACCAAGATGAAGGAGGAATTGGTGAAACACTTCGGGGAAGAACTCATCATTGCTGAACTTGACGACAAACCAAATGTTGCCACGTTTAGGAAAACTGCCTCTTCAATTCTACATGCTTTCTACTCTGAGCCTGACACCGATGATGAGGAAGCACAGAAGACGGCCATTATTAAAGCAGCTGCTGAGCTCATCAAGAGTGACATCAGGAAGATTTCTGTATCCCGGAAATCATACCCATCACCGGATGATGTTGCCTCAGTATCAGAAAACTTAGAATTTGTGCCCAAATCTCTCCAGCTGCTTCTCGGTACCATCTATAGTGGCAAAGATTGTGATCTCCAAATTGCATCCATTGGTCAGGCAATTATGCAAGCAGCAAGACCACGCTTACTGATTGCCCCACTACAGATTGGGCTAGGTGTCCAAGTACACCACAGTTTTGAATCACAATTTCTGGTTGATCTTCTTTATTCGCTTGGATTCTGTTCATCCTACAAAGAAGTTCGAACTTATGAGCTCAGTGCAGCTGCTGTCCAGGAAATGAATCTTCCAGCAGATGATCATCATTTCATACAGTATATGGCTGACAATGTTGACCACAACGCAGCAACCTTGGATGGAATGAACACATTTCATGGAATGGGTATGATAGCAGCCATCACACCAACAGTGCAAGACAGAGCACCCATACCAAGGAAAACTGATGTCAAACTGGAAGAGGTTGTCAAGAAGGCAAGAATTGACATTCGTTATTACAAAGGAGAGAAAAACGGCATGCTGAATCTGAGGTTTGAAAAGCTGGAAACAGTGATGACATATGACCCGACCAAGGAAATTGAAATCCTGTGGAAAACATCCTGGTTGCTTCTTTCTCAAAGGCCATCATGGTCAGGAGTAATGCAAACTGTGCATACTGGGGATTTTCCTGGTCAGGCATCATTCATTTTCATGCCCATGATCGATCTACACTCAAGTGACAAAACATGCATTTACTCCATTCTTCTGTTCATCTGTGGTGAAGCAAAGCGCTATGGCAAAACGCCCATTGTAACATTTGACCAACCGCTTTGGTGGAAGGCGCTGGCTATCATTACAAGTGAACCTGACACAAGTGATCTGCGTGGCATTGTCCTCCGGCTTGGCCCTTTCCACATGGAAATGAGTTTTCTTGCCTGTATTGGGCATCTGATGGCAGACACAGGTCTCCAGGAAGCCCTTTCTGTGGTCTACGCTCCAAATGCCGTCAATGCCATGCTGCAAGGGAAAGCTGTCACGCGGGCAGTAAGAGGACATTTTCTGATGGACGCAGCACTAAATGCTTTGCTAGCATCTGAGGCATTCCATGCACCTCTGCCTAGACTTGAAGTCAGAATGGAGGAAGAGAGGTCATGTGATGAATTCAGTGCACCACTGGCAACAACAGTGTCTGACGAATCTTCGTCACAGAATGAGAGTGTCACAGACACACGAGCAATGCCAGCAGAATCCCATGAAAAGCCTGAGTTTGAACCTGAGACTGCACTGGAAATGAATCAAGTCTCAATGGAAGATGTTCCTCATGATGTGAGAACTACCATCAAGTCCAGTCCAGCAGACAAAGTTGATCCATCAGTGGACAATACTGATTCTGATTTTCTGGAAGCATTTGAAATATACAGGAAAGTCATTGAAGGAAATCTGTCTTTAAGTGACTTGAAAACCTGTGAATCTATTTGCAAGATCACCAAGAAGCTAGAAGATCACATGATGGCCTTGAACAGCAGAACAAGCACGCTGTGGTTGCAGTATATGTCCATGATAGACATTCTGAAAACATTCATCAAGGCAGAAAGAACTGGGAACTGGCTATTACATCTGTCTGCTGTTGATCGTATGCTTCCTTATTTAGCTGCAGCAGGACACAACCTGTACACTAAATCAGCCCACCTATACCTCCAAATGATGAACAAACTTCCTGAAACCCACCCTGATGTCTACAGCAGCTTTCTCAACGGACATCATGTCGTTCGAAGAAGTCAGCGGTTCTGGGCAGGCCTTTCTTCAGACCTGGCTATTGAACAGGTTTTGATGCGGAGTTTGAAGTCAGCTGGAGGCTTGACCAGAGGAAGAGGGATGGCTGAATCACAGCGAGCCACATGGATTCTGTCAATGCCAGCATGTGCTGAAATCAACAGTAGCATGCAAGAATTGACAAGTGCTCGCCGCCTCTCAAGTGAGCAACACAAAGAGTTGGGCCCAACCAGAACAGCAAAAGACACCAAGGACATGATGGCCCTGACCTCATTTTTGGAACAACACAGTCCATTTGTTGATGATCCAAGTCTGAGGAACATTGTTACTGGTGTTGTTGCAGATGCATCTGTCAATGTGGACAACGCAAAGGAAGTTGGACTCCGTATACTGAAGACCATGGACGGAGAAACAGCTTCCAATGTTTCATTGAGAAAGAAAGACAAGGCAGTCACAATGAACATCAAAAATGCCATCAGAATAGATGACAATCCAGTGTCTGTTGATCCCCAACTTCTTTTCCAGCGCTTAGTAGCAGCTGCCAACAACATGTATGACGACAAGACAGAAGTTTTCCATCACGAACTTTGCAGTTTTCCATCAGCATTGTTCGAATCACCTGGTTTCTTCCTGCAACCCAACAAAGCAGCGCTTGCAGATGAACTCTGGAAAAAAGTTAACACCACAGAAACCCGGCCTCAGGAAACGTCTCCTCAGTTTGTTCTTGATGGAGGTTCGTTACTTCAACGCATTCCTTGGCGACGTGGAACTACATTTGAAGAAATCGTTCAAACATATGTCTTCTTTGTGAGAACGAAGTATCAAAATGCAGTGATCGTATTTGAGGGATATATGTCCGGACCAACCACCAAGGACATCACTCATCTCAAACGTGGGAAAGGAATGAAAGGGCAGACTGTACACTTTGCACTCAACATGGTCCTGCAGTCCTCCAAAGAGCAGTTCCTCTGTAACACTGAGAACAAGCAGCGCTTCACCCATGCCCTTGGGTCAGCTCTGGAATCCTGCTGCACTGTGATACATGCCAAGAGTGATGCAGATCTCACCATAGTCCAGACTGCAACCATGTGTGCGCAACATCAGGTCACTGCCGTCATTGGAGAGGACACAGACATTCTGGTGCTGTTGGCACATCATGCCAACACATCAGACCATGACATCTTCTTCTACTCTGACAAACAAGGAGGGAAAACAAGATGCTGGAACATCAAGCACTTGATCCGTGAGCTTGGAGAAAAACGTCATTTGCTGCTGTCTCTCCACGCGTTGACTGGCTGTGACACGACCTCCAGGCCATTTGGAGTAGGAAAGGGCAGAGCTTTTCAGAAACTGCTGAAGAACGATGAACTGAAGTGTTTAGCACGGACATTTCTTCAACAAAGGACCCAGGACGATATTGCAGAAGTAGGTGAGAAGGCCTTGGTATTACTCTACAATGGCCGCCCTGGGGAGAGTCTCGACTGTCTACAGCACCGGATGTTTTGCATGAAAGTTGCAACTGGGTCAACCTACATTCAGGTGCACTCACTACCACCGACTTCAGCTGCTGCCAGATTTCATAGCCAAAGGGTGTACCTTCAGGTTCAACAGTGGCTGGGGATTGACACCATGCAACAAGTTGAATGGGGCTGGAAGATTGAGGGAGGACTGTGTATACCTCACATGACTGATTTGCCAGCAGCACCAGCAGACCTGTTGAAGGTCATCCGGTGCACATGCAAAGAAAACTGTGACAGTAAGCGGTGCAGCTGCAGAAAGCACGGCCTTCTCTGTTCTCCTGGATGTGGTGAATGCAGTGGTGTTAGCTGCTTCAATTCCCCTGCAGTGTGCTTGGATTAGACAGTGATGCTGAAAACACAAGGACAGGTACTGTGGCATATCTTCTATCTGTGTGAACTCGTTTTGTACGCTACTAATTTGCATGATTCAGATAATTTTTTGACATCATTATTGTTAATTACTGGTTTGCACATGACTATTCCATTAATTTTGTTTCATATTTGAAAACGCCATTTCAAGACCTTTAAATTGATATGCTACATGATAGGTTTCTATGTAGGAGTGGAAATTTTCTATTTTTGGCGTATGACGTCACTAATTCCCTCATTACATAATTATCTAGGTCACTAGAGCGTTATAACTTGGTGAGATGATAGTTGGGATATTGGTGACTAAGTTGCTGCAAAAAAAAATCTGTTGCAATTTGTGGTGGGTTATGCTGTTTTTTCACCCCCAGTCAGTAGCCTAATAGGCCTTACACCAGACAGCGGGGAGTACAGGTTTAAGGTTCGTGTTGGTCATAGCACAATCCACTACTAGAGCCATGTCAGGGCAGGTGTCTTTCTACATACGTCTATCTATCTATCTATCTATCTATCTATCTATCTATCTATCTATCTATCTATCTATCTATCTATCTATATATATATATATATCTGTCTATCTATCTGTCTATCTATCTATCTATCTATCTATCTGTCTATCTATCTATCTATCTATCTGTCTATCTATATATCTATCTATCTATCTATCTGTCTATCTATCTATCTATCATCCATCTGTCTATCTATCTATCAATCTATCTATCTATGTATCATCTATCTGTCTATCTATCTATCTATCTATCTATGTATCTATACATCTATCTATAAACATATGTACATACATATACATATATAATAATATATACATATACATACATATATGCATGTATCTATCTATCTACATGTATATATATATATAGATATATGTACATCTATAAAAATTGTATATGTATATCCAATGCATCCATGTATCTGTGAATCCATCTCTCTCTCTCTCTCTCTCTCTCTCTCTCTCTCTCTCTCTTCTCTCTCTCTCTTTCTCTCTCTCTCTCTCTCATTCCCATACATATAATATATAATTATATATATGTGTGTGTATGTATGTATGTATGTATGTATGTATGTATGTATGTATGCATGTATGTATGGATGTGTGTGTATACACACATACATACATATATACATATATGTGTGTGTGTGTGTGTGTGTGTGTGTGTGTGTGTGTGTGTGTGTGTGTGTGTGTGTGTGTGTGTGTGTGTGGTCTGTATGTGTGTATACGTATCTACATAAAACACCACCTTAAAAACAAATGTTAAATTCAATTAAAAGGACAATGGTTAAACGCCAAGTTCACCATTACCCTTTCCAGTTCAATTTGAAATGCATTAAAAAAATCTTCCCCATACGTACAATCAGATCACATGAAATCCATTGATATATTATAACTATTGTCAAAAAAAACTTTCATAACTCACCCCAACATAAACCACCCCACACATAATTTCTTTCAACAAAATCCACTACTATACTTTCAGGCATTCTTTACATCCACATATCATCTACACATCTACATCATACACATCAATCACATCATAAATAATATATCCCATCAACTCTACAATAACATCACACATCACACATTTTCATCTTTACATCATCTACGTCACATCACATATCACCCATCGCATCTATAAAAATCTATCACATAATCATCTACTTCTTTTACATCAACCTTTCATACATCTATCAAAAAATTTACATAAAATTACAATATAATAAATCACACATCATACCTTTAACATCATACTTTAATATATTAATATGCATCATAAAATATAATCCATCATCCACGACAATCATCCTTCACCCCCTTTCTCTCCTTCTCCCTCTCTCTCTCTCTCCCATCTCCTATCTTCCATCCAAAAATTTTAAAATACAATATATGATTATTTTTAAATTAAGATCATGTATTAATATTAAAACACACATCATACTTTAAAATTTTTTTTTTTTTTTTCACATATACATCAATAAACACCCCTTAAAACAAAGATAATTCAATAACAATTTAAAACGCCATCATTCCCCTTCCATCAATTTTTTTTTTTTTTTTTTTTTTTTTTTTTTTTTTTTTTTTTTTTTTTTTTTTTTTTTTTTTTTTTTTTTTTTTTTTTTTTTTTTTTTTTTTTTTTTTTTTTTTTTTTTTTTTTTTTTTTTTTTTTTTTTTTTTTTTTTTTTTTTTTTTTTTTTTTTTTTTTTTTTTTTTTTTTTTTTTTTTTTTTTTTTTTTTTTTTTTTTTTTTTTTTTTTTTTTTTTTTTTTTTTTTTTTTTTTTTTTTTTTTTTTTTTTTTTTTTTTTTTTTTTTTTTTTTTTTTTTTTTTTTTTTTTTTTTTTTTTTTTTTTTTTTTTTTTTTTTTTTTTTTTTTTTTTTTTTTTTTTTTTTTTTTTTTTTTTTTTTTTTTTTTTTTTTTTTTTTTTTTTTTTTTTTTTTTTTTTTTTTTTTTTTTTTTTTTTTTTTTTTTTTTTTTTTTTTTTTTTTTTTTTTTTTTTTTTTTTTTTTTTTTTTTTTTTTTTTTTTTTTTTTTTTTTTTTTTTTTTTTTTTTTTTTTTTTTTTTTTTTTTTTTTTTTTTTTTTTTTTTTTTTTTTTTTTTTTTTTTTTTTTTTTTTTTTTTTTTTTTTTTTTTTTTTTTTTTTTTTTTTTTTTTTTTTTTTTTTTTTTTTTTTTTTTTTTTTTTTTTTTTTTTTTTTTTTTTTTTTTTTTTTTTTTTTTTTTTTTTTTTTTTTTTTTTTTTTTTTTTTTTTTTTTTTTTTTTTTTTTTTTTTTTTTTTTTTTTTTTTTTTTTTTTTTTTTTTTTTTTTTTTTTTTTTTTTTTTTTTTTTTTTTTTTTTTTTTTTTTTTTTTTTTTTTTTTTTTTTTTTTTTTTTTTATACATCACACATACAATAATAGAAACAAAAATACAATCAACATCAAACCAACACATTCAACATCATCATCTATACATATAATCCACCACATCAACATCAACATACACAATCACACAAACATTCATTCCCATCACACATCCACACTAACCATGCAGCAAGTCTTTCATACGTCACTATCACATCATCATACATCACACATCACATCTATCATCATCATCACCTATCATAATAATATATATCGTCTACATCATCATATCTACATCACACTAACCATCTATCATCTATCACTCCCATCTATATATCAACATCACTCATTCTGTCATCTACATATCATCATCCATCTGTCATCTACTATCACATCATCAATCATCATCTGTTACTATCACACATCAGTATCATACATCACTATCAACATATGTACATACATACAATACAATCATACATCACATATCATACTATACATCATGTCATCTGTATCTACATGTATATATAATAAATATAATTACAATCAAAAAATCGAAATACCCAATCACATTACAATCCTTTCATCACTCCTACTTTCTCTCTTCATCTCACACTCACTCATCTCATCATTCTCTCTATCACTCTCTCATCACTCCATCATTCCCATACAATAAATATAATTACAATCGTGCATTAATTATGTATTATGATATTAATGTACAGTCTTTATGATCATACACACACATACATACATATACATATACTATTGTTGGTGTGTTGTAATTCAATCTTCTTATACATCAAAAAACATCCACCTAAAAACAAAAAATCAATTATCAAAGGACAATTACATCTAATTCACACAATTACCCACTTCCATTCAATTCACACATCATACATCAAAATCACCCCATCTAAAATCAGACACATAAACTTTATCTCATTAAAAAAACATTAAAATCATCCACACGGACATCCTAACAGTCTTAATAACCTTACTCTCGCCCCAATTCCCCATAAAATTTTACACCCATTGATTCCCTCACCCATCATACTTCAAACTCCACATATAATATCACATTAATTTGTTTCCCCATGATAATCAATCATTACATCGGGACAAAATACGCAAGTAACATATAAAGCAGACACCAACATTCACCTATACATCACACATCATACATCATACATCACACATCATACATCATGGCATCATCATACATATCATCACAACATCATACATCATACATCATCATCATACATCATACATCATCATCAAACATCATGCATCATATATCATACATCATACATCACACATCAACTACATCATACATCATACATCATAGCATCATACATCACACATCATTACATCACACATCATACATCATAAATCACACATCATACATCAACATCACATAACATCACACATCATACATCATACATCACCATCATACATCACCATCATACATCATACATCATCATCAACATCATACATCATACATCACACATCAATACACACACATCAACATCAACATCATACATCACATCAAATCAACATCCACACATACATCATCACACATCTACATCACTCACACATCACACATCACATCACACATCAACATCATACATCACAATCACACATCACACATCATACATCACATCATCACATCACACATCACACATCACATCATACATCAACATCACACATCACACATCACACATACATCAACATCACACATCATCATCACATCATACATCACACATCATACATCATACATCACACATCATACATCACACATCACGCATCATACATCATACATCTACATCACACATCAACATCAACATCAACATCTACATACATACATACATCACACATCACATCACATCATATATCTCACACATCAGCATCATACATCATACATTCTCACACATCATACATCATACATCACACATCACACATCATACATCATACATCACACATCACACATCACACATCACACATCAACATCATACAATCAACATCATCATAACATCACACATCAACTACATCACACATCACATCAACATCATACATCAACTAACATCATACATCACACATCTCACTACATCAACAACATCACACATCACACATCACCATCATACATTTACATACAATCATACATCACACATCACACTCATCATACATCATAACACATCACACATCACACATCATACATCATATACAACCCATACATCACAACATCACACATCATACACATCACATAAACACATCATACATCACACATCACTACATCAACACATCACACATCATCACACATCATCACACATCATACATACACATCACACATCAACATCACATCACTCACATCAAATCATACATCACACATCACACATCACGCATCATACATCATACATCATACATCACACATCATACATCATACATCACACATCATACATCACACATCACACATCATACATCACACATCACACATCACGCATCACGCATCATACATCATACATCACACATCACACATCACACATCACACATCATACATCACACATCACACATCATCATCACCATCACACATCACACATCACACATTATACATCATACATCATACATCACACATCATGCATCATACATCATACATCACACATCACACATCATACATCATACATCACACATCATACATCACACATCACACATCATACATCATACATCACACATACATCACACATCATACATCACACATCACACATCATACATAATCATACATCACACATCGTACATCATACATCGTACATCATAATCATACATCGTACATCATACATTATACAGACATCACACATCGTACATCATAATCATACATCGTACATCTTGCATCGAACATCGTAAATTGTACATCATGCATCGTACATCATGCATCGTACATCATACATCGTACATCACGC
>JAPXFY010000033.1:40458287-40468287 GCA_030674185.1 Monoplex corrugatus
TGGTCGTTGTTGGTGATTGCTTGTGATTGTGGAATTTGGTCGTTGTTGGTGATTACTTTGGTGATTCTGTATGTTGGTCATTGTTGGTGATTACTTTGGTGATTCTGTATGTTTGGTCGTTGTTGGTGATTGCTTTGGTGATCTGGGTTTGGTCGTTGTTGGTGATTACTTTGGTGTTCTGTTGTTGGTGTGTTGTGATTACTTTGGTGATTCTGTATGTTGGTCGTTGTTGGTGATTACTTTGGGTGTCTGATTTGGTCGTTGTGGTGATTACTTTGGTGATTTGGAGTCGTTGTTGGTGATTACTTTGGTGAATCTGTTGTTGGTCGTTGTTGGTGATTACTTTTGTGATTCTGTATGTTTGGTCGTTGTTGGTGATTACTTTGGTGATTTGGGTTGGTCGTTGTTGGTGATTCTTTGGTGATCTGTAGGTTTGGTCGTTGTTGGTGATTACTTTGGTGATTCTGTAGGTTTGGTCGTTGTTGGTGATTGCTTTGGTGATTCTGTAGTTTGGTCGTTGTTGGTGATTACTTTGGTGAATGATGAGAGTGCGCGCCTTGATTTGTTTCTTGTATCAAGATTTGGCGCCTTATTGTTGTTGTTGTTGTGTGGTGGTGGTGGTGGGGTGGTGGTGATCGGTGGCGGATGGGGGTAGGAGGGAATTTAGAGAGAGAAATGTGAAAACTGTGTACGATTATCTCTAAACGTAGTGCTGGTTCTCTTTGGAATAGACGAGCATACAAAAACGATGAAATATTTGACCACATTCATATTCATATTCATATTCAATTCATATCCATATCCGTATCCATATCCATATTCACATTCATATCCATATTCATATTAATATTCATATTCATTTCCATATCCATATTCATATTCATATCCAAATTTTTTTTTTTTTTTTTTTTTTTTTTTGGTCACTGTGAATTTACCATGTGAAACTCGGGCTGATCTCCCCTTAAGAGAGCGCGTCGCCGCCATGCAGCGCCACCCTCCCCCTTTTTTTCTTTTCTTTTTTGACCAAGACTTCTGAGACGCAAGGAGGCTACTTGACCTTCAGTTGAAGGGACCTGGGAAATCAACCTATTTCTACAACGTTTCGTACCACGGCAGCCAGGGAAATGCCCTGCTCTTCGCGATTTTCAACTGCCGTGGGATCTTTAGCGTGCACAGGCCAGAAGGCACACGGGTCCGACCAGACGTTCAGTTCGATCTTCCAGTCAAACTTTGGAAAACAAAAGTCGAGACCTCAACGTGAAATGAACCGTGGAACCTCGAGTTTAGTTATTGGCAGGCGAACGTCTGAACCATTAAGCCACTCTTTATCTTCTATGCTACATATTTTGTTTATAAAGAGAGAATAAACACATTCAAACCAGACATAGGCCTATATTTTTTTCTGAATGATTTCAAAAACAAAGATAAGATTGAGAATACATCTTTCACACCGCTGTTTACTGAATTCAATCAAAAACGATAGATATCCTTACCAAATACTTATTGAAACTTAAACAAGACTGAGGGGACATTTAGTTTAAAGGAGTTACCAGCTTTGCTTAATTTTAACCCCTTGCTGACACTTCCCGCACCACCATATTCCATCTGAGCATCCATGCATTCTGTCATCCATGCTAGCAAAAAAAAAGACTTAACCCTTTGACTCCTGCACCCTGTCCATCAGCATCCTGCATTGTCATCCATGCTAGCAAAACAAAAACTTAACCCTTTGACTCCCGCACCCTGTCCATCAGCATCCTGCATGGTCATCCACGCTAGCAAAACAAAAACTTAACCTTTTGACTCTCTCACCCTATCTACCAGCTTCCTAATCTTCCTTCTGAATGATCTACTTGTGTCTGCCTCCATCAAGACTGTCTCGTTTGTTTTCTTTGCTGTCCATGGAACTCTCAACATTCTTCTCAGAAACCACATCTCGGCTGCCTTAATCTTGTTCTGGCTTTTGCTTGTTGACTGTCACGCCTCACAACCGTACAACAGTATTGGTTCTATATAACATTCAAGGACTCTCTTCCTGATGTTAATTGATAGGCATTTGTATTGTTACACGTGTTAATAGCATATTGTGTACACAGAGCTCTCTCTCTCTCTCTCTCTCTCTCTCTCTCTCTCTCTCTCTCTCTCTTCTGACTGTCTGTCTGTCTGTCTGTCTGTATGTATGTATGTATGTATGTCTAGCTGGCTGGCTGGCTGTCTTTCTGTCCGTCTGTCCGTCTGTCTGTCTGTCTGTCTCTGTCTGTCTGTCTGTCTCTGTCTCTCTGTCTCTCTCTGTCTCTCTCTGTCTCTCTGTCTCTCTCTCTTTGTGCGTGTGTGCATATACGTGTGTGTATGCATCTGTGTGTACATGTGCATGCGTGCGTGCGCGTGTGTGTGCGTGCGTGCGTGTGTGTGTGTTAAAAAATCAGCTGACCAACCACTCAACAAGAACCAACCCAAAGCAGATCAAATACTTTCCCTAATACATGGATTCCGTTCAAAGAGCTAGAAAAGACAGTTTTCAAAACCATGTACTCACATCAATTCAAGAAGATGACAAGCATTTTTACCAACAAATGCCTATCAATTAACATCAGGAAGAGAGTTCTTGAATGTTATATAGAACCAATACTGTTGTATGGATGCGAGGCGTGGACAGTCAGCAAGCAAAGCCAGAGCAAGATTGAGGCAGCCGAACGTGGTTTCTCAGAAGAATGTTGAGAGTTCCATGGACAGCAAAGAAAACAAACGAGACAGTCTTGATGGAGGCAGACACAAGTAGATCACTCATAAGGAAGATTAGGAAAAGACAGGCAACATTTATAGGCCATTTTATGAGAAGGGGGATTTGGAGCACCTGGTCACAACGGGAAAGCTGGAGGGAAGGAGAGCGCCGGGTAGACCCCAGGGAGAGAATGCTGGACGGACTTGCAGAGTGGCTGGGAATGAGGAGGGTGGGGGAGATGCTAAGGGCAACGAGAGATAGAGATGGTTGGAAGTCCATGGTCGCCAACGCCATGCGGCAGGGCACCTGATGATGATGGTGATGATGATGACATTCACCTGTTTCTGTGCAGCGTTTGATGTCGTAAATACTTTTAGGTAATTGTCAAAAACTTTATAAATTTATAACGTCTTTGGTAAATGCACATTTTTAGCCTCTCTCACACCTGTAGATCTCATGCATGAAATGATTCAGCCGGACATTGATCACTGATGATAATACTAACGCTAAATTGACCCTATAATGATATACCCTGAAGTAGATTTCCATCACTGTTGATGATAATACTAACGCTAAATTGACCCTATAATGATATACCCTGAAGTAGATTTCCATCACTGTTGATGATAATACTAACGCTAAATTGACCCTATAATGATATACCCTGAAGTAGATTTCCATCATGTTGATGATAATACTAACGCTAAATTGACCCTATAATGATATACCCTGAAGTAGATTTCCATCACTGTTGATGATAATACTAACGCTAAATTGACCCTATAATGATATACCCTGAAGTAGATTTCCATCACTGTTGATGATAATACTAACGCTAAATTGACCCTATAATGATATACCCTGAAGTAGATTTCCATCATTGTTGATGATAATACTAACGCTAAATTGACCCTATAATGATATACCCTGAAGTAGATTTCCATCATTGTTGATGATAATACTAACGCTAAATTGACCCTATAATGATATACCTGAAGTAGATTTCCATCATTGTTGATGATAATACTAACGCTAAATTGACCCTATAATGATATACCCTGAAGTAGATTTCCATCATTGTTGATGATAATACTAATGCTAAATTTGCCCTGAAATAATTCAACTGGATACCGAACACTGTAAATGATAATACTAACGCTAAATTTACCCTATAATGATAATACCCTAAGTGATTCCATCATTGTAAATGAAATACTGATGCTAAATTTACCCTGAAATAATACAATACAACTGGATACCGAACACTGTAAATGATAATACTAATGCTAAATTTACCCAAAATAATACAATTCAACTGGATACGAACCGTAAATGATAATACTAAATGCTAAATTTACCCAATTATAGTATAATACAACTGGATTTCAGTTACGTTGATGATTACAAACGCAAATTTACCCATTTATTATTAATACAACTGAATTCAGTCACTGTTATGATATTTATGCAAAATTTACCCAATAATCACATATACAGCTGGATTCCATCACTGTTGATGAATACTAATGCTAAATTTACCCAATAATAATATGATACAACTGGATTTGATTACTGTTGATGATAATACTAATGCTAAATTTACCCAATAATAATATAATACAACTGGATTTCGTTACTGTTATCATACTAATGCTAAATTTACCCAATAATAATATAATACAACTGGATTTCTGTTACTGTTATCATACTAATGCTAAATTTACCCAATAATAATATCAATACAACTGGATTTCAGTTACTGTTGTCATACTAATGCTAAATTTACCCAATAATAATATAATACAACTGGATTTCAGTTACTGTTGATGGTACTAATGCTAAATTTACCCAATAATAATATAATACAACTGGATTTCGGTTACTGTTATCATACTAATGCTAAATTTACCCAATAATAATATAATACAACTGGATTTCAGTTACTGTTGATGGTACTAATGCTAAATTTACCCAATAATAATATAATACAACTGGATTTCTGTTACTGTTGATGGTACTAATGCTAAATTTACCCAATAATAATATAATACAACTGGACTTTGATCACTGTAAATGATAATACTAATGCTAAATTTACCCAATAATAATATCATACAATGATTTCAGTTACTGTTGATGGTCTAATGCTAAATTTACCCAATAATAATATGATACAACTGGAGTTCAATTACTGTTGATGATAATACTAATGCTAAATTTACCCAATAATCATATAATACAATTGATTTCAGTTACTGTTGATGGTTCTAATGCTAAATTTACCCAATAATAATATGATACAACTGGAGTTTCAATTACTGTTGATGATAATACTAATGCTAAATTTACCCAATAATCATATAATACAATTGATTTCAGTTACTGTTGATGGTTCTAATGCTAAATTTACCCAATAATAATATAATACAATTGATTTCAGTTACTGTTGATAATACTAATGCTAAATTTACCCAATAATCATATAATACAATTGATTTTCCGTTACTGTATGATGGTACTAATGCTAAATTTACCCAATAATCATATAATACAACTGGACTTTGATCACTGTAATGATAATACTGATGCTAATTTTTCCGTATAATCACACAATACAGCTGGATTTCCATCACAGTTGATAATACTAATGCTAAATTTTCCCTGTAATATATAATACAAATGGATTTTCTTCACTGTTGATGATAATACTAATGTTAAATTTTCCCCTGCAATAGTATAATACAACTGGACTTTGATCCCAGTTGATGATAATACTTATCAGTGACACCAAATTAACCCTTGATGATATAATTCAGCTGGATATCCATCACCGTTTATGACATACTTATCAGTAATGCTAAATGCCATGATCGCCCAACGCCATGCAGCAGGGCACATGATGATGATGACAGCTAACTTCACCCTCAGCCCTGTCATAAACCTTACCGCCAGGTCCGGCACTTCTTTCAGGTAGAAGAACTGACAACACAGGTGAGAGTTGGGGGTCGGGCTTGTCACGTAGAGGAAGGACCAGCAATTACGTCATAGACAGTCCTTACACAAAAACCAAGAGTGAGAGACTAACCAGTCGACGTGGTGTAGTGGTTAACGCAACGGACTACCGACTGGAAGGTTGTGGATTCGAATCCCTATCAGTACCTTCAAAAATCATTGTGGGATTTTTCGGCTCTAACCGGCTCCTACCCAGAGTTGGACGTGCTATGGGCTCATTGGGAAGACTGGAACCACACAGTCGAGTCTCATCCACTTCGCGGATGCGTCATTGAGGTGTTGCTCAAATCTTCTGACCAGCACCGCAGGTGTCTGTATCTCTCAGGCCTGGTTGACGCCAGGATATATTATGATAGTAAGCGTAGAGTAAAACCCCTGCCACGCAGTCTCAATCCTAGATGGAACTCTATATGGAACATCATTATTATTATTATTATTATGAACATTTAGTACGCCTAATCAAATTAATGCCCTAGGCGTTTACAATGGCAAAACATATAACCAGAATCACAAGCACACACACACACGCCCACAGAAGCACCCACACACACACAAACACACACACACACACACAAACACACACCAGCATGACATGCAAATACAATGACACATTGACACTAAGACACTATAATGTCACCATTACATTACATGGGGGGAAGGGGGCAGAGATTACCAGTTTTGGGAAACAGGTGAGTTTTGAGGGAGCGTTTGAATGTGGACAGAGAGGGTGAGTATCTAAGAGAGCGAGGTAACTGATTCCAGATGGTTGGAGCTTGATAGGAAAAAGAACGCTGCCCAAACCTTTTAGTGCGGACTATGGGGGATACTATAGAGACGGGTATCAGATGAGGACCGCAAAGCTCGAGATGGCGTATAGAGATGTAACAGATGGGTGAGATACTCAGGACAGGAAGACTCAATAGATTTGAAGCAGAGGCAGGCAATCTTGTAGGATATTCTTTGCTGAACAGGGAGCAGTGGAGAGAACAGAGCAATGGCGTAACATGGTTAAATTTTGAAGAGCGGAAGATGAGACGGGCAGCATGATTTTGAACTTTCTGAAGTTTGTTAATGAGATGAGAGGGGGAACCAGAAAAAAGAGCATTACAGTAATCGAGACGGATAGAACAAATGCACAGACAAGAGCCTTTGTCGTGTCTTCTGAGAGGAGGTGGCGGATAGAAGCAATTCGGCGGAGTTCAAGAAAACAAGTCCGACAGACGTTGCTCACATGCTGGTGGAAGGACAGGGTTTGATCAAGAGTTACACCAAGGTTACGGGCAAAATGGGAGAGAGGGATAGATGAGTCAACAAGTGTGACAGAGGTTGGAAGAGAGGTGATTAATGGATTTCGGTTACTGTTATCAAACAATCTAGATTTCCTAATATTTAAATTTCAGTTTGTTTTCAATGCAATTCCAATCTTTCAATGGATCAGTTACATGATTGGGTTTTCTGGCTAATTCCATAATGGAAGGTACATGGAGATCACTGAATGAATACAAGCTAATTTATCCAATAAAATATCATACTGATTCAGTTATGTGTGTTATGCTTTACCAATATAGATAGATACAATGGATTTATTAGTGTTGATGATAATACAATGCTAGATTGACCCAATATCAATAAACATTGATCATTATGTTGTGTCTAGCAATACCATTAATGTCAACGGAGTATACTGTGATGAAATACTACTAATTGACAAAATCTATATAGCAGACAGATACTGTTGATGGTTAATGTAAATTTACCAGTATCATATATACAATTATAGTACTTGCA
Source organism: Monoplex corrugatus (assembly GCA_030674185.1). Taxonomy (NCBI): domain Eukaryota; kingdom Metazoa; phylum Mollusca; class Gastropoda; order Littorinimorpha; family Ranellidae; genus Monoplex; species Monoplex corrugatus. Next base: position 40,465,810 of record JAPXFY010000033.1, read on the forward strand.
GTTACCCAATAAGCATTAATGACTATGTTGAGGTATAGCAAATTACCAGTGTCAATAATGTCAACGGCTGATCATGTAAGGATACTGAGAATTCGTCCACAAACAGCGGGATCACAGTTGATTATAGTCCGAAAGTATCAATAATGGATTTCTCACTTTGATGATAATACTATGTTATTTCCCCTTGCAATACGTAATGAAAAGACTGACAGGATGATAGAATACTTATGTGAACAATTGAACCTTGATGATTAACAGCTGGTCAAGAACAACTTTTCTAATGCTTGAAGACGCAACATCGCAGGGCAAGATTTGACACAACTTATCGTATCAAATTCCGCCAGGTCAGGCCTCTTTATTAGAAGAACTGACAACACAGTGAAGAGTGGGGGCGGGTTGAGAAGGGAAAATTGGTTAATGACAGGTCTTCGCAAAAACAAGAGTATGAGACAACATGGGTGAGTAAAACGGAACGCTGGCAATGGTGTGCGATTCAATCCTTATAACTGCAATTCATGTGGGATTTTCCTTAACGTCCTCCAGATATGGGTCTTGGAAGAACACAAGGGGTATCCACGGATGAAGGGGTTGCTCAGAATATGACAGCACCGAGGTGTCGTCCGTGGTGAATTAGAGAAGCAAGCCCTGAGAGTTAGCAATCCTGTTTGGAATAATGACATCATCATGATTATCATCCACATCGACATCATCATCGTCACATAGTGAAAACTGTTTCAGCTTCTGTGGCCGTTGGAGTGGCGTGGAAAATGAGACAAAAAAAAAAAGGTGAGCACTAAGGTAACCCTCCCTGAGTGCAATGATCCTTAAAAAAAAATTTTTTTAAAAGAGTGAGAGGCTGACCGTTCTATTTTCAAAGAAGAAAACGAACTTTGTACTATGTTAAAGAAATGATCGTAGGCCTAGTTATTAATTTAAGTCATTCTACATTCAGTTCACTGACTGATAAAGCAGTACACTTGTCTTCACGGTCACTCACCTGTTCGGGCAACGCACACACACACACAACACACAAGGTCATACACACACAACGACGCCGATCTGAACTTAGCGTCTGTAACGAGCTGACGATTGGCGAGAGCTGCCTCGTATGGCGCTCTCTGAATGCTGCACTGAAACATTGTCCATTACTACAGCAGTCTTGTTTGTATGGCGCACAAGGAGTCTTCATAGTGAAAAACTGTCACATTACTACAGCAATCTTGTTTGTATGGTGCACAACGAGTCTCTAGAGTGAAAAACTGTCACATTACTACAGCAATCTTGTTTGTATGGTGCACAACGAGTCTCTAGAGTGAAAAACTGTCACATTACTATAGAGCCTTGTTTGTATGGCGCACAAGGAGTGTTTAGAACGAAAAACTGTCACATTACTATAGAGCCTTGTTTGTATGGCGCACAAGGAGTGTTTAGAACGAAAAACTGTCACATTAGGGAGAAGAGTGCAGAATGGTTCAGACGTTCGTCTGCCAATAGAGACCTTTAGATTACACGTCACGTATCTCCCAACACGTACAACCGTATCGCGATACGTACGTGTCCCGTACGTGAAAGCGATTTGGTTTTAGATTACACGTGAAACAGATCTACGTCCCCCGACAACCCCCCGAAGCAAGGGACGTAACCACAACCTTTCCTGTATTTTACGACGTGTGACATTATAAACATATGTAGCATTTGTTTTTCATTGATGCCACCAATGTGACGACGAACTAAAATGTTATACTCGGGATTTTTAAAGGAAAATAGATCCTGCAATTACTTTTTATCTTGTCCTAGCAAGTTGGTTCCTCCTAATAATCAATATTGTGACATCATTCAATATAATGACATCATAGGCAGTGAACGCTATTGATGTTTTTTGTTGTTGTGGTGTGTGTTTGTGCGTGGTGCGTGCGTCGTGTGTGGTGGTGTGTGTGTGTGTGTGTGGTGGTGTGTGTGTGTGTGTGTGTGTGTGTGTGTGTGTGTGTGGTGTGCGTGCGTGTGTGTGTGCCCCATGCTTCGTCTGTGTCAATAAGTCATGGCTGAAAATTTTGATTATATATAGATATATATTTCTGTACTTTTATTTAATGCTAGCAAGGAAGAACAGGAATTGTTCATAAATTCAGACTGTTATTAAATTAAGGACATACTTTGCACTATAATTAATAACTCAGTCTTTGTGTACACACACACACATGCATGCCCCACCGGCAGGCACAAATCATGCACTTGCAACACACTTTCCATGTGACGAAAATATTCATATATGGGAATATGAATCCTTTACTGTGACAAAATGAATTCTAAATACTATTCTGAAAGAGTATACATGTTCTGAGACATATAAGTTTTTGTTTGTTTGTTTGTTTTTCTACCATAAAATGAAGGTTAAAAAAAGTAACGTGTACAAAACAATCATTCCCCTTTCCCTGATCTTTGCTTATTGTTTTAGTGGCACAGATCTGCTCAGTTTGT
>JAPXFY010000033.1:40480787-40508287 GCA_030674185.1 Monoplex corrugatus
ACACAGAGATCACAAACACAAACACACACAGTGATACATAAAACAACACACAGAGATACACAAACACACATGGATACATAAACACACACAGAGATACACAAACACACACACACAGATCATACACACACACACACACACACATAGATACATAAACACACAGAGAGATACACAAACAACACACACACACATGATACAATACACACACGAATACACACACAACACACACATAGATACATAAACACACACAGATACACAACACACCAACACAAAGATACATAAACACACAGAGATACACAAACACACACACACATACACACAGATCACCACAAACACACACAACGATCACACAATACAACACAAATAACAACACACACAACACAAACACACACAGAGATACAAAACACACACAAAATAACAACACACACAAAGATAAAACACACGATACACACCAAACACACACACCAAACACTGATACATAAACACACACACACACACATAGAGATACATAAACACACACAAGAGATACACAAACACACACAAGATACATAAACACACACACCACACTGATACATAAACACACACACACCACATAGAGATACATAAACACACACACAGAGTACACAAACACACACATACACGATACATAAACACACACACACATAGAGATACAAACACACGAGTAACAAACACACACACACTGATACATAAACACACACAGAGATACACAAACACACATACACTGATACATAAACACACACACAGAGATACACAAACACACACACAGAGATACACAAACACACATAGAGATACATAAACACACACACAGAGATACACAAACACACACACACACTGATACATAAACACACACAGAGATACATAAACACACATAGAGATACATAAACACACACAGAGATACATAAACACACATAGAGATACATAAACACACACAGAGATACATAAACACACATAGAGATACATAAACACACACAGAGATACATAAACACACATAGAGATACATAAACACACACAGAGATACATAAACACAATAGAGATACATAAACACACACAGAGATACATAAAACACACATAGAGATACATAAACACACACAGAGATACATAAACACACATAGAGATACATAAACACACACAGAGATACATAAACACACATAGAGATACATAAACACACAGAGAGATACACAAACACACACACACTGATACACAAACACACACACACTGATACATAAACACACACACACAGAGATACATAAACACACATAGAGATACATAAACACACACAGAGATACATAAACACACATAGAGATACATAAACACACACAGAGATACATAAACACACATAGAGATACATAAACACACAGAGAGATACACAAACACACACACACTGATACACAAACACACACACACTGATACATAAACACACACACACACACATAGAGATACATAAACACACACACAGAGATACACAAACACACACATACACTGATACATAAACACACACACACACACATAGAGATACATAAACACACACACAGAGATACACAAACACACACACACACTGATACATAAACACACACAGAGATACATAAACACACATAGAGATACATAAACACACAGAGAGATACACAAACACACATACACTGATACATAAACACACAGAGAGATACACAAACACACACACACTGATACATAAACACACACAGAGATACACAAACACACACACACTGATACATAAACACACACAGAGATACACAAACACACACACACTGATACATAAACACACACAGAGATACACAAACACACACTGATACATAAACACACACAGAGATACACAAACACACACTGATACATAAACACACACAGAGATACACAAACACACACATACACTGATACATAAACACACACAGAGATACACAAACACACACACACACTGATACATAAACACACACAGAGATACACAAACACACACTGATACATAAACACACACAGAGATACACAAACACACACATACACTGATACATAAACACACACAGAGATACACAAACACACACACACACGATACATAAACACACACAGAGATACACAAACACATACACAGATACACAAACACACACACATACATACACACACACAAACACACAGAGATACACAAACACACACAGAGATACACAAACACACACATACATACACACACACACACACAAACACACACATACATACACAAACACACGCACACACACACACACACACAGGGATACACAAACACACACACTAACACATGCCCACACACACATACACAAACAAACACACACACACAGATTCTGTTTGTTAACCCTTTGACTCCCGCACCCTGTCTATCACCATCCTCCTTTGTCAACCATGCTAACAAAGCAAAAACTTAACCCTTTGACTCCATCACCCTATCCTTCAACTTTCTACAGGAAACTGGTGGATAGGATGAAGGAGTCCAGGGGTTAAGTTTTTGCAGCTGACGGATAGGGTGCAGGAGACAAAGGATCTAACTACTGTTGTCATGAATAGAGATGACTGTCATGTAAGCTGAAGATTAACCCTTTGACTCCCACATTCTATCTTTTAACTGCAAAACTTAACCCTTTGACCCCCTCACCCTATCCATCAGCTTCCTGCATGCAAAAACTTAACCCTTTGACTCCCTCACCCTATCCATCAGCTTCCTGCATGCAAAAACTTAACCCTTTGACTCCCTGCGGAAGCTGGTGGATAGGGTGAGGGAGTCAAAGGGTTAAGTTTTTGCTCTGCTAGCATGGTTGACGATGTAGGATGCTGGTGCGGGAGTCAAAAGGTTAAATGCTGCATGTGCTTGTGTATATGCTTTGTCAGTAATAGATCTATCTATATGACTATCCATTCTCAGTAGTAGACCTCTCCACATTGTTATTTTTGTTTACGTCTATTCTCTCAAAACAAATACAAATATGTTTGAAAAGAAAAGAAAAAAAAACAACACTACTGTCATTATTGTAGCTGTTTATAACATAGTAATAGATCTCTAATACAATTGTGTCCATTCTTTCAAAATAAATACAAATAAGTGTGAAAGAAAAAAATCAAGAAAACACAAAAAACTACTGTCGTTATTGTAGTTGTTCACACATCATTCCAATACACTGTGACAGTGGTCATTTCACAAACGCACATATCACCTACATGGTCATTTCACAAACGCACATATCACCTACATGGTCATTTCACAAACGCACATATCACCTACATGGTCATTTCACAAACGCACATATCACCTACATGGTCATTTCACAAACGCACATATCACCTACATGGTCATTTCACAAACGCACATATCACCTACATGGTCATTTCACAAACGCACATATCACCTACATGGTCATTTCACAAACGCACATATCACCTACATGGTCTCATTCTCATCACAAACGCACATATCACCTACATGGTCATTTCACAAACGCACATATCACCTACATGGTCATTTCACAAACGCACATATCACCTACATGGTCATTTCACAAACGCACATATCACCTACATGGTCATTTCACAAACGCACATATCACCTACATGGTCATTTCACAAACGCACATATCACCTACATGGTCATTTCACAAACGCACATATCACCTACATGGTCATTTCACAAACGCACATATCACCTACATGGTCATTTCACAAACGCACATATCACCTACATGGTCATTTCACAAACGCACATATCACCTACATGGTCATTTCACAAACGCACATATCACCTACATGGTCATTTCACAAACGCACATATCACCTACATGGTCATTTCACAAACGCACATATCACCTACATGGTCATTTCACAAACGCACATATCACCTACATGGTCATTTCACAAACGCACATATCACCTATCATAATCAGTAACACATCTATCAAATGAAATTAATCAGTAACACATCTATCATATGAAATTAATCAGTAACACATCTATCATATGAAATTAATCAGTAACACATCTATCATATGAAATTAATCAGTAACACATCTATCATATGAAATTAATCAGTAACACATCTATCATATGAAATTAATCAGTAACACATCTATCATATGAAATTAATCAGTAACACATCTATCATATGAAATTAATCAGTAACACATCTATCATATGAAATTAATCAGTAACACATCTATCATATGAAATTAATCAGTAACACATCTATCATATGAAATTAATCAGTAACACATCTATCATATGAAATTAATCAGTAACACATCTATCATATGAAATTAATCAGTAACACATCTATCATATGAAATTAATCAGTAACACATCTATCATATGAAATTAATCAGTAACACATCTATCATATGAAATTAATCAGTAAACATCTATCATATGAAATTAATCAGTAACACATCTATCATATGAAATTAATCAGTAACACATCTATCAAATGAAATTGATCAGTAACACATCTATCATATGACCATGTCCATTCTTTCAAAATAAACAAGTACGAGGGAAAAAAACACAAAAAAACTGCAGTCATTATTGTTGTTTTTACGCATTATTCTGGTTCACTGTCATTGTGGTCATTTCACAAATACACAGATCATCTAATGTAGTCAGTCATAGATCTATCATATGACCATGTCCATTCTTTCAAAATGAATAGAAATAAGTATGAAAGAAAAAACAAAAACAAACAAACAAAAAAACTGCCGTCATTATTGTTGATTTTACGCAATATTCCGATACACTATCATACTGGTCATTTCACAACCGTATGTATCATCTAACGTAGTCAGTAATAGATCTATCGTATCATTATGTCCGTTCTTTCAAAATAAATACGAACAAGTACGAGGAAAAAAACAAACCCCAAAGAAACTAAAGTCATCAATGTCTTTGTGTATACATTATTCCAATACACTGTCACAGTGGTCATTTCACAACCACACAAATCACCAAAACATATTCATACAGCACCGGAGTTATGAAAACTATAAACCGCACAGATTAGTCAGGGCTTAAAACAGGAGGAGGAAAAAACCACTGAAACTAGGGGGGGTCCGGGGGGCATGCTCCCCCAGGAAAATTTTTTAAAAACCAAGTGTAAATCTATGCCATTTCCCGCTTTCTGGACATAATTTCAAGAGATATTTAGCGCATAAAAACTGCTGTAAACGCATAATTATTACAGGAAGATATATTTGGGAAAAGGGGAGAAGGGGTTAAAAACATAATAATAAAACTTCCAAGAAAAATCAGGGGCCATAACTTGCGCGCCGTTGCTATGAACGCTTGCAAGCCGATCACTGATGCCTTGCTCCTTTCGTTTTTCTTTTTTTTTTTTCTTTTTGGACAAACCGAAATCGCGGAATTCCACCCAGACACGGAACGTTTTAAGCCCTGATTAGTGTTAGAGGTCAAAGATTTTGAAAGGTCTGAGTTCGGTCCTGCCTGGTACCTCCTACACGGAAGGTACAAGGTGGCGATTTTCCCCCATCTCACAGATTACCATGTGCACAGACCTGCTGATGTCTAAACCCTCCTTTGTCTATAGGCACACACTTAAATACGCACGTTAAAGATCCGTTAGTGCAGGTCAGTGCAGACCTGTTCATGCCTATGTCTCTTTCGTCTATATACACATGTAGACCACAATTACACACGTTAAAGATCCCATTAGTGCAGGTCAGTGCAGACCTGTTCTTGCCTATGTCTCTTTCGTCTATATACACATGTAGACCAAATTACACACGTTAAAGATCCATCAGTGCAGGTCAGTGCAGACCTGTTCTTGCCTATGCCTCTTTCGTCTATATACACATGTAGACCACAATTACGCATGTTAAAGATCCTATGTCTGGTCAGTGTCCACAGACTGACGGAAACATGAAAACACAGCATGTACACCTACCTATCAATTATGTAGTACAACAGTACAACAGTACAACAACATACCAGCAGCTCAGAGCGGGCCAGAAACATGAAAACACAGCATGTACACCTACCTATCAATTATGTAGTACAACAGTACAACAACACACCAGCAACTCAGAGCGGGCCAGAAACATGAAAACACAGCATGTACACCTACCTATCAATTATGTAGTACAACAGTACAACAACACACCAGCAACTCAGAGCGGGCCAGAAACATGAAAACACAGCATGTACACCTACCTATCAATTATGTAGTACAACAGTACAACAACACACCAGCAACTCAGAGCGGGCCAGAAACATGAAAACACAGCATGTACACCTACCTATCAATTATGTAGTACAACAGTACAACAACACACCAGCAGCTCAGAGCGGGCCAGAAACATGAAAACACAGCATATACACCTACCTATCAATTATGTAGTACACAGACAGTACAACAACATACCAGCAGCTCAGAGCGGGCCAGAAACATGAAAACACAGCATATACACCTACCTATCAATTATGTAGTACGCAGACAGTACAACAACATACCAGCAGCTCAGAGCGGGCCAGAAACATGAAAACACAGCATGTACACCTACCTATCAATTATGTAGTACGCAGACAGTACAACAACATACCAGCAGCTCAGAGCGGGCCAGAAACATGAAAACACAGCATGTACACCTACCTATCAATTATGTAGTACGCAGACAGTACAACAACATACCAGCAGCTCAGAGCGGGCCAGAAACATGAAAACACAGCATGTACACCTACCTATCAATTATGTAGTACGCAGACAGTACAACAACATACCAGCAGCTCAGAGCGGGCCAGAAACATGAAAACACGCATGTACACCTACCTATCAATTATGTAGTACACAGACAGTACAACAACACACCAGCAACTCAGAGCGGGCCAGAAACATGAAAACACAGCATGTACACCTACCTATCAATTATGTAGTACACAGACAGTACAACAACACACAGCAACTCAGAGCGGGCCAGAAACATGAAAACACAGCATGTACACCTACCTATCAATTATGTAGTACCAGACAGTACAACAACACACCAGCAACTCAGAGCGGGCCAGAAACATGAAAACACAGCATGTACACCTACCTATCAATTATGTAGTACAGACAGTACAACAACACACCAGCAACTCAGAGCGGGCCAGAAACATGAAAACACAGCATGTACACCTACCTATCAATTATGTAGTACAAACAGTACAACAACATACCAGCACTCAGAGCGGGCCAGAAACATGAAAACACAGCATGTACACCTACCTATCAATTATGTAGTACAACAGTACCAGTACAACAACATACCAGCAGCTCAGAGCGGGCCAGAAACATGAAAACACAGCATGTACACCTACCTATCAATTATGTAGTACAACAGTACAACAACACACCAGCAACTCAGAGCGGGCCAGAAACATGAAAACACAGCATGTACACCTACCTATCAATTATGTAGTACAACAGTACAACAACACACCAGCAACTCAGAGCGGGCCAGAAACATGAAAACACAGCATATACACCTACCTATCAATTATGTAGTAACAGACACAGTACAACAACACACCAGCAGCTCAGAGCGGGCCAGAAACATGAAAACACAGCATATACACCTACCTATCAATTATGTAGTACAACAGTACAACAACACACCAGCAACTCAGAGCGGGCCAGAAACATGAAAACACAGCATGTACACCTACCTATCAATTATTTTTTTTTTTATGTAGTACACAGACAGTACAACAACAACCAGCAGCTCAGAGCGGGCCAGAAACATGAAAACACAGCATGTACACCTACCTATCAATTATGTAGTACAAGACAGTACAACAACACACCAGCACTCAGAGCGGGCCAGAAACATGAAAACACAGCATGTACACCTACCTATCAATTATGTAGTACAACAGTACATACACAACACACCAGCAATCAGAGCGGGCCAGAAACATGAAAACACAGCATGTACACCTACCTATCAATTATGTAGTACACAGACAGTACAACAACACAACACACAGCAGCTCAGAGCGGGCCAGAAACATGAAAACACAGCATGTACACCTACCTATCATTATGTAGTACACAGACAGTACAACAACACACAGCAGCTCAGAGCGGGCCAGAAACATGAAAACACAGCATGTACACCTACCTATCAATTATGTAGTACAACAGTACAACGTACAACAACACACCAGCAGCTCAGAGCGGGCCAGAAACATGAAAACACAGCATGTACACCTACCTATCAATTATGTAGTACGCAGACAGTACAACAACACACCAGCACTCAGAGCGGGCCAGAAACATGAAAACACAGCATGTACACCTACCTATCAATTATGTAGTACGCAGACAGTACAACAACATACCAGCACTCAGAGCGGGCCAGAAACATGAAAACACAGCATGTACACCTACCTATCAATTATGTAGTACAACAGTACAACAACATACCAGCACTCAGAGCGGGCCAGAAACATGAAAACACAGCATATACACCTACCTATCAATTATGTAGTACGCAGACAGTACAACAACACCCAAAAGCAGCTCAGAGCGGGCCAGAAACATGAAAACACAGCATTCACCTACCTATCAATTATGTAGTACAAACAGTACAACAACAACCAGCAACTCAGAGCGGGCCAGAAACATGAAAACACAGCATGTACACCTACCTATCAATTATGTAGTACAACAGTACAACAACATACCAGCAACTCAGAGCGGGCCAGAAACATGAAAACACAGCATATACACCTACCTATCAATTATGTAGTACAACAGTACAACAACACACCAGCAGCTCAGAGCGGGCCAGAAACATGAAAACACAGCATGTACACCTACCTATCAATTATGTAGTACAACAGTACAACAACATACCAGCAGCTCAGAGCGGGCCAGAAACATGAAAACACAGCATATACACCTACCTATCAATTATGTAGTACAACAGTACAACAACATACCAGCAGCTCAGAGCGGGCCAGAAACATGAAAACACAGCATGTACACCTACCTATCAATTATGTAGTACACAGACAGTACAACAGTACAACAACATACCAGCAGCTCAGAGCGGGCCAGAAACATGAAAACACAGCATATACACCTACCTATCAATTATGTAGTACAACAGTACAACAACACACCAGCAACTCAGAGCGGGCCAGAAACATGAAAACACAGCATGTACACCTACCTATCAATTATGTAGTACAACAGTACAACAACATACCAGCAGCTCAGAGCGGGCCAGAAACATGAAAACACAGCATGTACACCTACCTATCAATTATGTAGTACAACAGTACAACAACATACCAGCAGCTCAGAGCGGGCCAGAAACATGAAAACACAGCATGTACACCTACCTATCAATTATGTAGTACAACAGTACAACAGTACAACAACATACCAGCAACTCAGAGCGGGCCAGAAACATGAAAACACAGCATATACACCTACCTATCAATTATGTAGTACAACAGTACAACAACATACCAGCAGCTCAGAGCGGGCCAGAAACATGAAAACACAGCATGTACACCTACCTATCAATTATGTAGTACAACAGTACAACAACACACCAGCAGCTCAGAGCGGGCCAGAAACATGAAAACACAGCATGTACACCTACCTATCAATTATGTAGTACAACAGTACAACAACACACCAGCAGCTCAGAGCGGGCCAGAAACATGAAAACATGTCTGAGAGATAAAAAAAACTTGAAAAGAAAAAAAAATCAAAGCCAAAACATAACAAAATGACAACAACAATCCCCCCAAAACATATAACAAACCATCAAACAACAAACAACAAGAAACACATACAACGATACAGCAACAAGAAAACCCCCAAAACATGCAACAACAACAACAGCAACAACAACAAGCAACCTAAAACACACAACAAAACAGCAACCAACACAAAATTCATGACAAAACACTATGCTTCAAAATGATAAATCACTATGTCTGAAACGATAAATCACTATACCTCAAATGATAAATCACTAAACCTCAAATGATAAATCACTAAACCTCAAATGATAAATCACTATGTCTGAAACGATAAATCACTATACCTCAAATGATAAATCACTATACCTCAAAATGATAAATCACTATACCTCAAAATGATAAATCACTATACCTCAAACGATAAATCACTATACCTCAAATGATAAATCACTATACCTCAAACGATAAATCACTATACCTCAAACGATAAATCACTATACCTCAAACGATAAATCACTATACCTCAAACGATAAATCACTATACCTCAAATGATAAATCACTATACCTCAAACGATAAATCACTATACCTCAAACGATAAATCACTATACCTCAAACGATAAATCACTATACCTCAAATGATAAATCACTATACCTCAAATGATAAATCACTATACCTCAAATGATAAATCACTATACCTCAAATGATAAATCACTATACCTCAAACGATAAATCACTATACCTCAATGATAAATCACTATACCTCAAACGATAAATCATATACCTCAAATGATAAATCACTATACCTCAAACGATAAATCACTATACCTCAAACGATAAATCACTATACCTCAAATGATAAACACTATACCTCAAATGATAAATCACTATACCTCAAATGATAAATCACTATACCTCAAACGATAAATCACTATACCTCAAACGATAAATCACTATACCTCAAACGATAAATCACTATACCTCAAACGATAAATCACTATACCTCAAACGATAAATCACTATACCTCAAATGATAAATCACTTTACCTCAAATGATAAACACTATACCTCAAATGATAAATCACTATACCTCAAATGATAAATCACTATACCTCAAATGATAATCACTATACCTCAAATGATAAACACTATACCTCAAATGATAAATCACTATACCTCAAATGATAAATCACTATACCTCAAATGATAAATCACTATACCTCAAATGATAAACACTATACCTCAAATGATAAATCACTATACCTCAAATGATAAATCACTATACCTCAAATGACAAATCACTATACCTCAAAATGACACCAATTGTTATACCTCAAATGATAAATCACTATACCTCAAATGATAAATCACTATACCTCAAATGATAAATCACTATACCTCAAAATGACACCAATTGTTATACCTCAAATGATAAATCACTATACCTCAAAATGACACCAATTGTTATACCTCAAATGATAAATCACTATACCTCAAAATGATAAATCACTATACCTCAAATGATAAATCACTGTACCTCAAAATGACACCAATTGTTATACCTCAAATGATAAATCACTATACCTCAAATGATAAATCACTATACCTCAAAATGATAAATCACTATACCTCAAATGATAAATCACTATACTTCAAAATGATAAATCGTTATACTTCAAAATGATAAATCACTATACCTCAAAATGATGACTATACCTGAAATGATAAATCACTATACCTCAAATGATAAATCACTATACCTCAAAATGATAAATCTATACCTCAAAATGATAAATCGCTATACTTCAAAATAAATCACTATACCTCAAATGATAAATCACTACACCTCAAAATGATAAATCACTATACCTCAAATGATAAATCACTATACTTCAAATGATAAATCAATATACTTCAAATGATAAATCACTACACCTCAAATGATAAATCACTACACCTCAAATGATAAATCACTACACCTCAAATGATAAATCACTAAACCTCAAATGATAAATCACTAAACCTCAAATGATAAATCACTAAACCTCAAATGATAAATCACTAAACCTCAAATGATAAATCACTACACCTCAAATGATAAATCACTACACCTCAAATGATAAATCACTACACCTCAAATGATAAATCACTACACCTCAAATGATAAATCACTACACCTCAAATGATAAATCACTATACCTCAAAATGACTGCAGCGGCCAACACCGCACCGATGATGCCAACAGAGGAGTATTTATCTGACTGAAACTAGGTTTGGCGGTGTGCTATAAAGCCGCTGGGATAAATGCACTGAAGCGGCCCAAAAGATGGGGCAGCAAATGGGTTTTTTAATCGTTTTTCTTAATACTTTTTATTTTGGATTTCCCCCCCCCCCCTCCAATGGCACAATTATGGGTATAGAATCAAGGGAGAATACTGTTATTGCATAAAAAGTGGGTTCAAGAGAAGGTTTCAGGAGAGATCAGATTTAGCGAGTGTTTACTCGCCTACAGACACAATGCGACATCTGTGTGCGCAACAAGAACATTCATCTGCAATGAGTTTATATCAAAATGTCATCAAACCCTTGCTCAATATATCAACAAAGAAGAAAAGAAAACCATCAATTTCAAATGAAAATTCTTCATGATCTGACAATCACATCCATCTGTCATCAACCGCTCTGGTCTGTAAGTTTTACATAAAACTAAAATATCTTTCAGGTAGGCCCTACATGTTTTTGCATGAATAAAGACATAATACGAAATTTTACAATCGATCAACTCACAGATCGAGGACCAAGTGCTCTGGTCTGTAAGTATTACATAAAACTAAAATATCTTTCAGGTACATGTTTTTGCATGAATTCTTTACATAATACGAAATTTTACAATCGATCAACTCATAGATCGAGGGCCAACTGCTCTGGTCTGTAAGTATTACATAAAACTAAAATATCTTTCAGGTACATGTTTTTGCATGAATAAAGACATAATACAAACTTTTACAATCGATCAACTCACAGATCGAGGACTGACTTACAAGGTTTCTTTTTCTCCTGGCATCTGTATCTGATGGCACCAACAGTCATAACAATGAAGCAGGCCACTAGTTAACCCTTTGGCCCCCTCACTCTATCCATCAGCAGCAAAAATCTTAACCCTTTCACTACTTCACCTTATCCATCAGCGGAAAAACTTAACCCTTTTTACTCCCTCACTCTTATCCATCAGTGACAAAAACATAACCCTTTCACTTCCTCATTCTGTCAATCAGCAGCAAAAACTTAACCCTTTCGCTCCCTAATCTTATCCATCTTTTCCTGACTTGGACATGCCACCCCTCACAGGCCATCTAGACGTCAACGGGTATCTGTCCCATTTTTTTAACCCATCGACTCCCGCACCCTGTCCACCAGCATCCTGCATTGTCAACCATGCTAGCAAAGTAAAAACTTAACCCTTTGATTCCCTCACCCTATCCACCAGCTTCCTGCAGGAAGTTGGTGGATAGGGTGAGGGAATCAAAGGGTTAAGTTTTTGCAGTTGGCGGGTAGGGTGCAGGAGTCAAAGGGTTAAGAGTCAGGAAAGGTAAAGCAGGCAGGAAGAGGAGATGAGCAACCTCCACCTAGTGCCGGCCCTGACGTAGATGACCTCTCAGGGTATGTGATAAACTGTTTCTTTTTCTCACGCCTCAGGGCAGACCACTTTTACACACTTCCATTTAACCCTTCAACTCCCGCACCCTGTGCACCAGCATCCTGCACTGTCAACCATGCTAGCAAAGCAGACACTTAACCCTTTGACTCCCTCACCCTATCCACCAGCTTCCTGCATTCTCAACCATGGTAGCAAAGCAAAAACTTAACCCTTTGACTCCCTCACCCTATCCACCAGCTTCCTGCAGGAAGCGTTGACCCTTTAACTCCCTCACCCTATCCACCAGCTTCCTGCAGGAAGCTGGTGGATAGGGTGAGGGAGTCAAAGGGTTGTTTTTGCAGTTGGTGGATAGGGTTCAGGCGTCAAAGGGTTAAGTATCATAACATCTTCCAGTAAGGTAGACACGCTCAGTTGTAGAACAATTTCTCACACTTTCATGTTCAGTATCGTACTATCTTGCAGTAGTTAAGACAAGTTCAATCATTTTACAGATGTCCCGTGTTCAGAACCACAGACAGTGGCAAAACGTGTTCCAGACTTCCAGTAACGGAGGTATGTTCAACAGCAGAACATTTTCCAGACTGTTATATAATTCAGATTCTCTAAACAGCAGAACATTTTCAAAGACTTCCAAGCTCAGAATCGTTCAATGGTACATCAATTTCCAGGATTAACTCTGTGTGTGTGTGTGGTGTGTGTGTGTGTGTGTGTGTGTGTGTGTGTGCGTGCGTGGTTTGTGTGTGTGTGTGTGTGTGTGTGTGTGTGTGTGTGTGTGTGTGTGTGTGTTCAGAATCACTTAATTGTAAAAGTTTCCAGAGGTTACTGTTCAGAATCATTCAACAGTGTGTGTGTGTGTGTGTGTGTGTGTGTGTGTGTGTGTGTGTGTGTTCAGAATCACTTAACTGTAAAACAGTTTCCAGAGGTTACTGTTCAGAATCATTCAACAGTGTTGTGTGTGTGTGTGTGTGTGTGTGTGTGTGTGTGTGTGTGTGTGTGTGTGTGTGTGTGTGTGTGTGTGTGTGTGTGTGTGTGTGTGTGTTCAGAACCACTTAACTGTAAAACAATTTCCAGAGGTTACTGTTCAGAATCATTCAACAGAAAAAAAAAACATTTTCCAGATTTTCATGCTCAGCAGAGAGATACATTCAATGGTAGAACATTTTCCACACATTCAATGTTCAGTATCATGACACCTCTCAATTAGGAAATTGGTGGAATACTTAAGAGAAGTCGTCGCACTCGGAAAACTCCATATGCTCTCTGCCCAATCTGCCATCTGTTATCTGACAGACCCCTTCAGCCCGCACAAAACCCTACACAGTGGCAAGGTCTTGGAATGGCAGGGTGGGGGTATGGGTGTGGGTGTGGGTGTGGGGGAACAGGAGCTATGAAGCAGTCAGGTGGTACCACCAGAATGACTGGAACATTAAGACAGGCAGCCAACCGGTCAGTAGACACGCAAGGAAATTGAATCATTTTCACACCAAAAGCCTCAGAAAGATTGTCAATATCCGATGGCAAGAGAAGATCCCTGATACAGAAGTACTAGAGAGAGACAATCTCCCCTCAATCCACACTTTACTTCAAAAGAGTCAAGTTCGCTGGGCTGGCCATGTGTACCGGATGTTTGACACCAGAATTCCGAAGCAACTCCTCTACGGGGAACTAGCGTCTGGCAAGAGAACCGTTGGAGGCCAGAGAAAACGGTTTAAAGACAGCTTGAAGGCATCGCTAAAGTCCCTCAACATAGACTGGGAGAACTGGGAAAACCTTGCCCTCGACCGTACAGTCTGGCGTAGAAGAATCGAAACCGGATGTACCACTTCAGAAGTGTCTCGTATCCAATCTGCACAAGAAAAACGAGCTGCACGGAAAGTTAGGGCTGCAAACCCTTCAACCACAGTAACCGACCACCGATGTCCAACCTGTGGACGTTACTTCCGTGCCCGGATCGGATTGATCAGTCACCTCCGGACACACTGACTCAAAGCAACTTCATGAAGCCGTGGTCATTGTCAACGACAACACACGAACACCACCAGTTTTAATGCTGCATGCTGGGACTGAACTCAAGATATCAGATCTTGGGTGCATGGCTCTATCACACTGACACCTGTCAGTAGTGGAAACTTGTTCAATAAGAGAACATTTTCCATATTTTCGTGTTCACTGAACAGATTTGCTCAATAGTGGAACACCTGCCATACTTTCATATTCACTATATCAACATATTCAATGGTAGAACACTTTTCCATACTTTCATGTTTATTGTAAATATAATCAATGGTAGAACGTTTTCCATACTTTCATATTCATTTTAGACATATGCAATGGTAGAACATTTTCCATACTTTCATATTCATTTTAGACATATGCAATGGTAGAACATTTTCCATACTTTCATATTCATTGTATCAACATAATCAATGGGAGAACATTTTTCCATACTTTCATGTTCATTTTAGACATATGCAATGGTAGAACATTTTCCATACTTTCATATTGATTATGTCAGCATATTCAATGGCAGAACATTTTTCCAAAATTTCATGTTCATTGTAAATATATTCAACGGTAGAACACTTTCCATACTTTCAGGTTCATCACAGACCTATTCAATGGTAGAACATTTCCAAACGTTCATATTCATTCTGGATATATTCAATGACGGAACATTTTTCATACCTTCATGTTCATTGTAGATATTCAGTGGTTGAACATTTTCCACTTTCAGGTTCATTATGGATATATTCAATGGTAGAACACTTTCCAGGTTTTGATGTTCATCACAAACACATTCAATGGTAGAACACTTTCCATATTTCATATTCATTATAGACATATTCAATGGTAGAACATTTTCCATACTTTATGTTCATTGTAGACATATTCAATGGTAGAACATTTTCCATACTTTATGTTCATTATAAACATAATCAATGGTAGAACATTTTCCATACTTTATGTTCATTATAAACATAATCAATGGTAGAACATTTTCCATAGTTTCATGTTCATCACAGACATATTCAATGGTAGAACATTTTCCAAACTTTTAAGTTAATCATGGACATATTCAGCGGTAGAATACTTTCATATATTCAGGTTCAGTGTCATAATATCTTTCAGTAACAAATACCCTTCACCCTTTTCATTCAATCTCAGAATCTTTTTTTTTTTATCTTTTGTATTCCATGTTACATTTCCTATTCTTCAGTGTTTATATCATCAATCATTTAGACTTCAAAGCCAGAAATACAGATGCCAAAGCCAGAACAATTTCCTTCCTTTACCATTCATGATTTCAATTAGAATTCACTCCAATGGAACAGCTTCAGTAATTCAGTGTAACATTTAAACAGTCAACCTATCAGTTTGAATGACAGTCCCTAATCGTTATCACGCTGGGACCTTAATAACACCGAAGAAGAAGAAGTTTGAATGATGGCACCATTTCCATTCTTCACTTTTCAAAGTTTTAACAGTTAGAATTCATGACTGGCATAGTTTTAACAATAAAGTATTCAATATTCAAACAATCAACATTTCAGACATCAATGTTGGATAGTTTCCGTTCTTCAGCATCTGAAGTTTAACCTGTCAACCTTTAGACATCAATGTCGGGTCAATTTCCATCCTTCAGCAGTTAAGGTTTAACCTGTCAACCTTCAGACATCAATGTCGGGTCAATTTCCATCCTTCAGCATTCAAGGTTTAACCTGTCAACCTTTAGACATCAATGTTGAGTCAATTTCCATCCTTCAGCATTCAAGGTTTAACCTGTCAACCTTTAGACATCAATGTTGAGTCAATTTCCATCCTTCAGCAGTCAAGGTTTAACCTGTCAACCTTCAGACATCAATGTTGAGTCAATTTCCATCTTTCAGCAGTTAAGGTTTAACCTGTCAACCTTTAGACATCAATGTTGAGTCAATTTCCATCCTTCAGCATTCAAGGTTTAACCTGTCAACCTTTAGACATCAATGTTGGGTCAATTTCCATCCTTCAGCAGTTAAGGTTTAACCTGTCAACCTTCAGACATCAATGTTGAGTCAATTTCCATCTTTCAGCAGTTAAGGTTTAACCTGTCAACCTTTAGACATCAATGTTGAGTCAATTTCCATCCTTCAGCATTCAAGGTTTAACCTGTCAACCTTTAGACATCAATGTTGAGTCAATTTCCATCCTTCAGCATTCAAGGTTTAACCTGTCAACCTTTCAGATGTCAAAGTTGGAATAATTTTTATTTGGTACCCATTCTCCACCCCACAGACCGCCATGCCAGAACGTCTGGACACTCTTCTGCGGTGACTGTCAGAATATTTGCCATCTTTACGTCAGTAATGACCAGAACATTATCGGAGCTTTAAAGACTTCAGAATCTGTCATCAGTCAGACTTGATTCAGCGCTGAAAAATGAAGACCTTCTCCACCCTGTAATCTGTGTTAGACAGAAGCCAACAAGAAAAATTCTTTCCCTCTCCCCTTTTTTTGAAAGTTTTTTTTTATTTTAAGCTCAGTCCAGAAATCTCGTACACGCCTTCTTCCATTTACACTGTGTGCACCACTGGTCGCGTCGGTCCATGCCGTACACCTTACGGCACTTCCTCACTTCACTGCGCGGTCGGCGGTGGGGACCTGCTGCCCTGAGGGGAGACATGGACAGCATGTGTGACTTGGGCGACTGGGCCTGGTGCTGCTGCAGACGTTCCTGTGGTGTGGGTTTGGTCGGTCGAGGAGACGAGGTCACCTGCACACAAGACACAGACAGTACAATGCAAGGGTGACACTTTGAAAGTCTGAAAAAACTGAAAATCAGGCTAAATGGAAAACTTTTTCGCTTGAAGGTACTAGCAGCACAATGGCGCGACGGAAGTGATGTGTGTAGCCTAACAAAGATCGCTGGACCTGCGTTGTCTTCAACGATAGAAAGCGCTTCCTCATTTCCGGTCGTCTGCTACAGTGCTGCTTCAGTCATAATACCGCCGATTCAACTGTTTTTTCCATCAAACATTTTTTTTTTTTTGAATAACGAAAATGAAAAAACGGAATTTCCGTCTGGGGCCTTGCCGAGAAAACGGATTTCCGTCACCCAGACGGAAGAGTGGCACCCATGACAATGCTGGGACTTTTTCTTCTTTATTTCATCGTCTTGGTTGTCATCTGGCCAGTCATGAGTTATGGCTGCCAAGCCTGGACTCTGAGAAAAACTGATTGCAGAAGAATTGAGGCAGCAGAGATATGGTTTTATCAGAAACTACTGCGTGTCAAATGGACAGATAAAAGAACTAATGAAAGTGTCCTGGAAGAACTTGACACCACCAGAAAACTACTGGTAGACGTCAACAAGAGAAGACAAATACATTGGCCATGTGTTACGCAACAAGAACACGACCTCATGGCAACCATCTTTCAAGGAAAAACTGGCAAAAAGGAAGAAAGGCAGACCTCCAATCTCATACATCGAGAACATAACCAACATCAGTAGCCTAAATATTCAAGAAATTGCCCACAAAAGTCAAGACAGAGCTGCTGGAGGGAGATGGCAGCTTCTACATGTGCAGTGGCCAACATCGAACCTGGTGATGCCGACAGGTGAGACAGGTGAGGTGAGGTTCGTCATCTATGTTGCCAGGTTACAGCCCGCGATGAATGCAGCCATTTTTACCAGTTCCTGCCAGCTACCTCTGAGCTTGGTGGTCAGAGGAATTGCAGATGGCTGTGTCCTGTCGCTCCACTCCCTCTTGCCGATATGCAGGACCTGGCACTGCTCATGTTCAATGGTGAAGGAACCTCAACTGGCACGCCCCATTCTTGTTGGACACAGATGACCAGGTAGACATTTGTGTTGCATGCTACCAACGTTAATCAGAAGGCGCCTGTAGTTTACTTGGACAAGTCAAGTGAGGTCAAGCAAGGTCAGGTCTGGTCAGGTCAAGTCATGTGAGGTCATCAGGTCAGGTCGGGTCAAATCAAGACAAATCAACCTGATTATCTCCCAGTAAGGAACTACATAGTGTTCATAGTTCACATACCCAAAGTTAAACCACTCACTCGCTCTCTCAATCAATCAATCAAATTCAATGGCAATAAAAATTCAACCAACACGGGCGCAACATTCAAATGTGGAAGACATCCTGCTTCCAATCAGAAGGTCTGGGGTTCGATCCTGCTAGGGTACCTCCCGCCTGGTGGGTAAAGGGTGGAGATTTTTCCCATCTCCCTGGTGAATATGTGTGTATGGCTGTTAAACGTTAGTGTCTTGCTTGATTAAGGAAACACGAAAACACTCGGCACGCACACCCACCGGACAGAATATGCAGACTGTGCAGCACGATACAGTCTGCACAGTGTAGGCCAAATGACATGCATACGATACAGTCTGCACAGTGTAGGCCAAATGACATGCATACACAAATCCAAGGGAAAAAGTTGTTTGGAAGCTAAAAAAAAAAAAAAGCAAAATAAAATAAAAAACATAATAAATGCATGAATGACTTAATAAATAAATAAATAAATGAATGAACCAATAAACAGATGAATGAATGAATGAATGAATGAACTAATTACTTTAATTACAAGAGTAAATAAATAAATGAATAAGTAAATACATGAATGAATGAATCAATCAATCAATGAACAAATGAATGAATGAACAAATCAATGAATGAACTAATTAATTATAAGAGTAAATGAATAAACAAACAAATAAATAAACAAATAAATGAATACATTAACCCTTTGACTCCTGAACCCTATCCACCAACTGCAAAAACTTAACCCTTTGACTCCCTCACCCTGTACACCAGTTTCATGCATGCAGCTGGTGGACAGAGTGAGGGCATCAAAGGGTTAACTTTTGACTTTGCTATCATGACTGGAAAAAACTGGAAGCTGGTGGACAGGGTGCAGGAGTCAAAGGGTTAATTAATTACAAACAGAACAAAATACATCAATAAATTTCAACAACCACACAACAAGCCACAAGGAAACTTGTGGAATTACTGACCACTGCCCCAGGAAAGGACGCCACTTGCCATGACAGGGAACGTTTGATCTGGTCTTCAGGAATGGTGATGGGGATTGAGGCCCCTGTCCATGATGAGCCAAAACTTCCACCAGAGGGCACTGAGGAAGCTTCCACAGGCGCCTGCTGTGTCTCATTCTGAAGAAGAGAAGAACAAGTTAATTGAATTATTTTCGTTAACCTCCCTTTAGAAGAAGAAGAAAAAGAAAAGTGTGTGTGTGTGTGTGTGTGTGTGTGTGTGTGTGTGTGTGGTGTGTGCGTGTGTGTGTTTGTGTGTGTGTGTATCTGTGTATGTGTGTGCGCAAGTGTGTGTGAGTGTGTGGTGTGTGTGTGTGTATGTGTGTGTGTGTGTGTGTGTGCAAGTGTGTGTGTGTGTATGTGTGTGTGTGTATGTGTGTGCAAGTGTGTGTGAGTGAGTGTGTGTGTGTGAGTGTGAGTGATTGAGTGTGTGTGTGTGTTTGTATGTGTGTTTGTGTGTGTGTGTGTGTGGTGTGCGTGCGTGCGTGCGTGCGTGCGTGCATGTGTGCGTGCATGTTGTGAAATATTCTGAACATATTTTAGGTGGTTTTTTTTCATTTCTTAGTGTTTCAATTTGGTTGTTATTTCTGATGTGGGTATGCATGTTTGTCAATGTACAAATAACACATTTACTGCTATTGACACAGCTGCAACTCACCTTTCCTTTCAGTTTCTCATGCCAAGTTTTAAACATCACTGTATTCCCTCGTGTAAAATCTCTCTCTCTCTTTCTCTCTCTCTCTTTCTCTCTCTCTGAGTAGAATGAAAAAAGAATTTGCAAACCAATTTGAACTTAGTCTAGTTGCATCATCTTCTCCTCATATCATCATTAAGTTGGGCATTTATTACACACACACACACACACACACACACACACACACACACACACACACACACAAGGTCCAGTGAACTGATGTATACAAGTACTTTAACAATCAGGAGATCCATTCCAATGATGTTTGAAGTATGAGACAAACACACACACACACACACACACACAAAGGTCCATTAAATAGACACATACAGTACACAGATACTTTAATTAACCCTTTGATTCCCACATACCCTATCCACTAACTGCAAAAACATAACCCTCTACCTCCTTCACCCTATCCACCAGCTCCCTGCAGGAAGCCGGTGGAAAGGGTGAAGGAATCGAAGGGTTAAGGTTTTGCTTTGCTAGCATGGTTGGCAATGCACGATGCTGGTGGACAGGGTGCGGGAGTCAAAGGGTTAACAATCACGACATCCATTCCAATGATGTTTGAACAACGAAACACACACAAAAAGCATTCCAGTAAAACTGACGTACCTTCCTCAGGTAATCATGGTCAAAGGTGCCAGGTGCCTCAAAGGAGTGAGGCATGGCCTCTGTTGGTGAAGAACTGAGCATGCCAGCAAAGGATTCCGTGACGGAATCCAGAAGTTCATCATCGTTGATTTCTTCGTAGTAGAACTCTTCTTCATGGTCAGACAACTCTATGTCACTGTCACGACTGAAAAATGAAATTATATACAAATATAGTTCAGAAGAAGAAAAACGGTGAAAAGAAGGAAGAAGAAGGAAAAGAACAAACACAAGAAGAAGAAGAAGAAGAAGATGAAGAAGAAGAAGAAAAAGAAGAAGAAGAAGAAGAAGAAGAAGATGAAGAAGAAGATGATGAAGAAGAAGAAGAACAAACACAAGAAGAAGATGAAGAAGAAGAAGATGATGATGATGATGATGTCGATGATGATGATGATGATGATGATGAAGAAGAAAAACAGCAACAAAGAACAAAGCCAAGTGATATATCATGACAACTTACATATTTACAAAAAACATACGCATGCATGCACGCACACATACATGTACACACACACACACACACACGCACATGCACACACACACACACATGCACAACACACACACACACACACACACATACACACACACACACACACATGCACAACACACACACACACACACACACACACACACACACTGTAACACAGACCACCTACTCTAAGTGAGCACGACGAATGTGTCTTTCCACACTGTTGATGGTGCTGTATGTAGCGTCACATCCCCGCCATGTGCATCGGTATTTGACACCGCCACCCACCTGTTGAACACATCAACATCAACACCTGTTGAACACATCAACATCAACACCTGTTGAACACATCAACATCAACACCCACTGAACACATCAACATCAACACCTGAACACATCAACATCTGTTGAACACATCAACACCTGTTGAACACATCAACATCAACGCCTGTTGAACACATCAACACCTGCTGAACACATCAACATCAACACCTGCCGAACACATCAACACCTGCCGAACACATCAACACCAGCTGAACATAACACCTGCTGAACACATCAACACCAACACCTGCTGAACACATCAACACCAACACCTGCTGAACACATCAACATCAACAACTGTTGAACACATCAACTCTGTTGAACACATCAGTACCTCAACATTAACATCAACACTGGCTGAGCACGTTAACCTAACACCTGTTGGGCACATCAACATCAACACCTGTTGAACACATCAACACCAGTTGAACACATTAACACCAATATCAACACCTGTTGAACACATTAACACCAATATCAACACCTGTTGAACATATTAACACCAATATCAACACCTGTTGAACATTTCAACATCAACATCTGTTAAAGACATAAACACCTGTTGAACACACCTACAGAAAAAAAAAAATGCTGACACCACCAAAACAACTGAAACTTCAAAACGGACATGGACAGCCAACAAACCAGTTTCTAATGTTGTGGGCTGGGACTGAACTCGACATACCAAATCTTGAGTCCATGGTGTCATCAGCTTGACTGAGAGGTGAAGAGAAATAGAGGAGAGAGGAGAGAGCAGACAGAGAGAAGACAGACAACAGAGACAGAGACACAAAAGAGAGACAGAGAGACAGACAGGAGACAGAAGAGACAAGAGAGAGAGACACGAAAAAGACAGACACAGAGACAGGGGACATAAGGGGGGGAGGAGACAGACAGGCAGAGACAGAGACAAAGAGAGACAGGGACACAGAGACAGAGACAGAAAAGGGGAGAGACGACAGGCAGAGACAGAGACAAAGAGAGAGACAAGAGACACAGACAGAAAAGGGGAGAGACAGACAGGCAGAGACAGAGAGACAGAGACAAAGAGACAAAAAGACAGAGAGAGACAGAAAGAGACAGAGAGACACAGAGACAGAGACAGAAAAGGGGAGAGACAGACAGGCAGAGGCAGAGACAAAGAGAGAGACAGAGAGAGACACAGACAGACAGAAAAGGGGAGAGACAGACAGGCAGAGACAGAGAGAGACAGAAAGAAACAGACACAGAGACAGAGACAGAAAAGGGGAGAGACAGACAGGCAGAGACAGAGAGACAGAGACAGAAAAGGGGATAGACACACAGGCAGAGACAGAGACAAAGAGAGAGACATAGAGACAGAAAGAGACAGAGAGAGACACAGAAACAGAGACATAAGGGGGAAGAGACAGACAGGCAGAGACAGAGACAAAGAGCGACAGAGAGAGACACAGAGACAGAGACATAAGGGGGAGAGACAGACAGGCAGAGACAGAGAGACAGAGACAAAGAGAGAGACAGAGAGACACAGACAGAAAAGGGGAGAGACAGACAGGCAGAAAGAAGAAGAGTCACAGAGAGGGAGCAGAGAGAGGGAGGGGAGAGGAGGAGAGAGTGGGAGACAGAGACACACACAAAGAAAGGGAGAGACAGAGAGAGGGGGAGAGAGAGATCGACAAAGAAAGACAGGGAGAGAGAGGAGGGGGAGAAGAGAGAAAGAGAGAGAGAGAGAGAATATTGTTTATTTTGGCAAGTGGCCCAAATGCAAAGAGCACACTTAACACAAAACAAACATGACATTCAGCAAACATACACAGAGACTCACTCTCACTCACACACATACACACACATAAATACATACACACACACATACACACACACATACATACATACACACACATACACACACACATACATACATACACACACACACACATACATACACACACACACACACACATACATACACACACATACATACACACACACACATACATACACACACATACACACACACATACACACACATACATACATACACACACATACATACACACACACACACATACATACATACACACACATACATACATACACACACACATACACACACATACATACATACACACACATACATACACACACACACACACACATACACACACACTCACTCACACGTCACACACACACTCACTCACTCACACACACAAACACACTCATGCGCACACACACTCACATGTCACACACACACACACTCACTCACTCACTTATACACACATATATACATACATATACACACACACACTTACACACACACCCACATACACACACACTCACTCACACATACACACTCACTCGTTCATTCACTCACACACACACACTCACTCACTCACTCAAACACACACACATACATACACACACACACTCACTCACTCAAACACATTCACTCACTCACACACACACACACACACACACACACATACACACACACACACACTCACTCACTCACACACACAAACACACACTCACTCACTCACTTACACACACACACACAACACACACACAACCACCACCCACCACCACCATAAACCATTTACTGTCAGATGAACATAAAAAAAAAGGTGTACTGACATATTCACACCATCATTATAAACCAGTTACCTCCAGGTTCACATGAAGGCCATGCTGATATAGTACACACAGACAGACACACAGACACAGAGAGAGACTGACAGACAGAGACAGAGAGAAACAGAAATAGAGACAGAGAGACAGATACAGAAACAGAGACATAGACAGAAACAGAGACAGAGAGAGGGACAGACAGATACAGAAAGACTGAGAGACAGAGACAGACAGACAGAGAGAAAAAGTGAGAGACAGAGACAGACAGTGAAAGACAGAGACACAGAAAGAAACAGAGACAGAGACACAGAGACAGACAGACACAAAAAAGTGAGAGAGAGACAGAGACAGACAGATAGAGAGGCACACACAGAGACAGAAAACAGATAGATTGAGAGAGAGAGTGGGAGAGAGAGAAGAGAGAGAGCGAAGAGAGAGAGGGAAGATAGAAAGAGAGAAAGACTGACAGAGAGAGAGAGAGTGTGAGAGACAGAAACAGAAAGAGAGCAAGAGACAGAGAGAGAGAGACAGACAGACAGAAACAGAAAGAGAGCAAGAGAGAGAGACAGAGACAGAGAGGGACAGAGAGGGAGAGAGCGTCAAGTCTATTATTCATAGGACTCTTGAAGGCTAAGCTCTTCTCAGTCCCATCATGAAAGAGAACAAAGTACAGGACAGATCTGGTTACCACACACAAAGGGTTAACTAGCTGACTGACTGCTGCTCTGTCTCTGGCTATAACAACTTGTGCCTTACATGATCAAGCCATTCTGATGATCTCCTTTTCCATGCAGTAACTATGACGCTAAAGCCTTTGACCTTGGAAAAGCATATCTCTCTCTCTCTCTCTCTCTCTGTCTCATGCTGTAATTATTACGCAAAAGCCTGTGACCTTGGAAAAGCATCTCTCTCTCTCATGCTGTAATTATTACGCAAAAGCCTGTGACCTTGGAAAAGCATCTCTCTCTCTCTCTCTCTCTCTCTCTCTCTCTCTCTCTCTCACACACACACACACACCTTTCTTCCGGGCGAGATAAACAGTTAACACACTGTCAAGCAGAGTCTAGATATCTACAGAATTTTGAGAATAGTACCACAAGCTCACTATGATTATGGACTGAGATGTAGGCTAGTATTAGTAACTTAGTAATCACATCAAACGAATAACAAACACAAATAGCCTATGCGATCAAAATACGAACTGCAAAACACTGAAAACACTACTAAATACCAGCGTTCAAGTCAAAATACACAAATATACAGATCAAATCACAAAATGACTTACAAAGACACTTTGTAACAAATACAATATTACATCAAATCAAAACTGAATGGAAAAAAAGAGATTTACGAATATGTACGCATGCGCGCGCGCATAATTATTACATAAATATTACATAATTATTATCTTACATGAGAGAATCCGACAATAGTTTAAGGCTTCTTTAACGTTCTTATAGCTAGTCGTCGCATACTTTTTGAGTGGTATGACTTTCAAACTCTACGAAACAGAAGAGCGCGCGTCTTTTTGCCGCGTTGCACGCCAAAGACGAGCGAGATGTTTTCCTACGGTGCTGCTGGCATTTGACTTGTCGGCGTTATTAATATTTTTTCCCCCGCCGTTTGTGGGTTACGCACAGTCTGTACAGCACTAACCGAGAAACCAACATTTTACAACAGCACAGGCACATGAAACAGAAGAAAAAAGAAATAAAAGGAAAGAACAGAAAAGAAAGAAAGATAAAGAAAAAGAAAGAAAGAAAAAAATAAAGGAGAAATCAGCACAAGGATATCATAATAAATGATAGTAATAATATTAATAATGATAGTAATCATTGTAGTAATGATAATGATGATAATCATAACAACAACAATAATGATGATAATTGTTATCATTTTAACATCAGTAACGATAACAATTGTCATTATTATTAGTAGTAGTAATAAATTGAAGAAAAGTGTACAATGACATTATAATAAATGATAGTAATCACTGTGGTAATGATGATGATAATCGTAATAAAAACAATAAGGCTGATAATTATTATTATCATTTTAGCAGCAGTAATAATAATAATAATAATACTAGTAATAACAATTAATAATTTTTCTTTCTTTTTTCTTTCATCATCATTTTTAGCAGCAGTAATGATAAAAATTATCATTATTATTATCATACATCATTATTATTATTATACATACATAGCGCCTACAGAGCATGTCAAAGCATGCTCGGCACACTTCACACAGACTGAAAAAGTGGGGGAGGGGGAAGGTGTTCGGGGGGGGGGGGGGGAGGGGTTACCAC
>JAPXFY010000033.1:40513287-40518287 GCA_030674185.1 Monoplex corrugatus
AGCAGAAAAAGACAAAGACAGACAGCAAAAGACAAAGACAGACAAAGACAAAGCAGACAAAAGACAAAGACAGAAAAAGACAAAGACAGACAAAAGACAAAGACAGACAAAAGACAAAGAAGACAAAGACAGCAAAGACAAACACAGACAAAGACAAAAAGACAAAGACAAAGACAGGCAAAAGACAAAGACAGGCAAAAGACAAAGACAAAGACAGGCAAAAGACAAAGACAGACAAAGACAAAGACAAAGACAGCAAAAGACAAAAAGACAAAAGACAGCGAAAAGACAAAGACAGACAAAAGACAAAGGACAGAAAAAAGACAGGCAAAGACAAAGACAGACAAAGACAGAGCAAAAGACACAAAGACAGACAAAAGACAACAGACAAAGACAAGGCAAAAGACAGACAAGACAAAGACAGGCAGAAAGACAAAAGACAAGACAGCAAAAAAAGACAAAGACAGGCGAAAGACCAAAAGACAAAGACAGACAAAAGACAAAAAGACAAAAGACCAGACAAAAGACAAAAAGACAAAAGACAAAGACAGCAAAAGACAAAGACAGACAAAAGACAAAGACAAAGACAGCAAAAGACAAAGAAAAAGACAAAAGACAAAAGACAAAGACAGGCAAAAGACAAAGACAGACAAAAGACAAAAAGCCCAAAGACAGCAAAAGACAAAGACAGACAAAAGACAAAAAACAAAGACAGACAAAAGACAAAGACAGACAAAAGACAAAAGCCAAAAGACAAAGACAGACAAAAGACAAAAGACAAAGACAGACAAAAGACAAAAGACAAAGACAGGCAAAAGACAAAAGACAGACAGACAAACAGACAAAAGACAAAGACAGACAAAAGACAAAGAAGACAAAGACAAAGAAGACAAAAGACAAAGACAGACAAAGAAGACAGACAAAAGACAAAGACAGGCAAAAGACAAAAGACAAGACGCAAAAAGACAAAGACAGACAAAAGACAAAGACAGCAAAAGACAAGACAGACAAAGAAAAGGCAAAAGACAAGACGGCAAAAGACAAAGACAGACAAAGACAAGGCAAAAGACAAGACAAGCAAAGACAGACAAAGACAGGCAAAAGACAAGACAGGCAAAAGACAGACAAAGACAGGCAAAAGACAAAGACAGGCAAAAGACAAAGACGGCAAAAGACAAAGACAGACAAAAGACAAAGACAGCAAAAGACAAAGACAGACAAAAGACAAAGACAGACAAAAGACAAAGACAGACAAAAGACAAAGACAAAGGCAAAAGACAAAGACAGGCAAAAGACAAAGACAACAAAAGACAAGACAAAGACAGACAAAGACAGACAAAGACAAAGACAGACAAAAGACAAGACAGACAAAAGACAAAGACAGACAAAAGACAAAGACAGACAAAAGACAAAGACAACAAAAGACAAAGACAGGCAAAAGACAAAGACAGACAAAAGACAAAGACAGACAAAAACAACAGACAAAAGACAAAGACAGACAAAAGACAAAAGACAAAAGCAAACAGACAAAAGACAAGACGCAAAAGACAAAGACAGACAAAGACAAAGACAGGCGAAACCAGACAAAAGACAAAGACAGACAAAGAAAGAAGACAAAGACAAAGACAGCAAAAGACAAAGACAGACAAAAAAAACAGACAAAGACAAAGAAGCAAGACAAGACAGGCAAAAGACAAAGACAGACAAAAGACAAACAGACAAAAGACAAAGACAGACAAAAGACAAAGACAGACAAAAAAGACAAAAGACAGACAAAGACAGGCAAAAGCAAGACAGGCAAAGACAAAGACAGACAAAAGACAAAGACAGACAAAAGACAAAACAGACAAAGACAAAGACAGGCAAAGACAAAGACAGGCAAAAGACAAAGACAGACAAAAGACAAGACAGAAAAAGACAAAGACAGGCAAAGACAAAGACAGGCAAAAGACAAAAGACAAAGACAGACAAAAGACAAAGACAGACAAAAGACAAAAGACAAAGACAAAGACAGACAAAGACAAAGACAGGCAAAAGACAAAGACAGACAAAAGACAAAGACAGCAAGACAAGCAGACAAAGACAAAGACAGACAAAAGACAAGAGGCGAAAAGACAAAGACAAAGACAGACAAAAGACAAAGCAACAAAAGACAAAGACAGACAAAAGACAAAGACAGGCAAAAGACAAAGACAGACAAAAGACAAGACAGGCAAAAGACAAAGACAGACAAAAGACAAAGACAGACAAAAGACAAAGACAGACAAAAGACAAGACAGACAAAGACAAAGACAGACAAAGACAAAGAAGACAAAAGACAAAGACAGGCAAAAGACAAAGACAGACAAAAGACAAAGACAGGCGAAACACAGACAAAGACAAAGACAGACAAAAGACAAAGACAGACAAAAGACAAAGACAGACAAAAGACAAAGACAGCAAAAGACAAAGACAGGCAAAAGACAAAGACAGACAAAGACAAAGACAGACAAAAGAGAAAGACAGACAAAAGACAAAGACAGACAAAAGACAAAGACAGACAAAAGACAAGACAGACAAAAGACAAAGACAGGCAAAAGACAAAGACAAAGACAGACAAAAGACAAAGACAGACAAAAGACAAAGACAGACAAAGACAAGACAGGCAAAGACAAGACAGGCGAACACAGACAAAGACAAGACAGACAAAGACAAAGACAGACAAAAGACAAAGACAGACAAAGACAAAGACAGACAAAAGACAAAGACAGACAAAAGACAAAGACAGGCAAAAGACAAAGAAGGCAACACAGCAAAGACAAAGACAGACAAAGACAAAGACAGACAAAAACAAAGACAGACAAAAGACAAAGACAGACAAAAGACAAAGACAGGCAAAAGACAAGACAGACAAAGACAAAGAAGCAAAAGACAAAGACAGACAAAAGACAAAGACAAGCGAAACACAACAAAAGACAAAGACAGGCAAAAGACAAAGACAGACAAAAAGACAAAGACAAGCGAAACACAGACAAAAGACAAAGACAGGCAAACCACAAAAGACAGGCAAAAGACAGGCAAACCACAAAGACAGGCGAAAGACAAAGACAGGCGAAAGACAAAGACAAGCGAAACACAGGCGAAAGACAAAGACAGACAAAAGACAAAGACAGGCAAAAGACAGGCAAACCACAAAGACAGGCGAAAGACAAAGACAGGCAAAGACAAAGACAGACAAACGACAAAGACAGGCGAAAACACAGACAAAACACATAGACAGACAAAAGACAAACACAGACAAAAGACAAAGACAGACAAAAGCAAACACAGACAAAAGACAAAGACAGGCGAAAGACAAAGACAGGCGAAAGACAAAGACAGGCAAAAGACAAAGACAAAGACAGACAAAGACAGCAAAAGACAAAGACAAAAGACAGGCAAAAGACAAAGACAGGCGAAAGACAAAAGACACAAAGACAGGCGAAAGACAAAAGACAGGCGAAAGAACAAAGACAAAGACAGACAAAGACAGGCGAAAGACAAAGACAAAGAAAGACAAAAGACAAAGACAGGCGAAAGACAAAAGACAAAGACAGACAAAGACAGGCGAAAGACAAAGACAAAGACAGGCAAAAGACAAAGACAGGCGAAAGACAAAAGACAAAGACAGCGAAAGACAAAGACAGGCGAAAGACAAAGACAGGCAAAAGACAAAGACAAAGACAGGCGAAAGACAAACACAGGCGAAAGACAAAAGACAAAGACAAACACAGGCAAAAGACAAAGACAGGCAGAAAGACAAAGACAAAGACAGGCAAAAGACAAAGACAGGCGAAAGACAAAAGACAAAGACAGGCAAAGGCAAAAGACAAGACAGGCGAAAGACAAAAGACAAAGACAAAACAGGCAAAAGACAAAGACAGGCGAAAGACAAAGACAAAGACAGGCAAAAGACAAAGACAGGCGAAAAGACAAAAGACAAAGACAGGCGAAAGGCACAAGACAAAGACAGGCGAAAGACAAAAGACAATGACAGGCAAAAGACAAAGACAGGCGAAAGACAAAAGACAAAGACAGACAAAAGACAAAAGACAAAGACCAGACAAAAGACAAAAGACAAAGACAGACAAAAGACAAAGACAGACAAAAGACAAAAGACAAAGACAGGCAAAAGACAAAGACAGACAAAAGACAAAAGACAAAGACAGGCAAAAGACAAAGACAGACAAAAGACAAAAGACAAAGACAGGCAAAAGACAAAGACAGACAAAAGACAAAAAACAAAGACAGACAAAAGACAAAGACAGACAAAAGACAAAAGACAAAGACAGGCGAAAGACAAAAGACAAAGACAGGCGAAAGACAAAAGACAAAGACAGGCGAAAGACAAAAGACAAACACAGGCGAAAGACAAAAGACAAAGACAGGCGAAAGACAAAAGACAAACACAGGCGAAAGACAAAAGACAAACACAGGCGAAAGACAAAAGACAAAACAGGCGAAAGACAAAAGACAAAGACAGGCGAAAGACAAAGACAGAGAGAAACAAAAGACAGATAAAAGCAAATGACAGAGAGACAAAGAGTAGCAAAAGTTGGTTGACTGATTGATTGGTTGTTGTTGTTGTAGTAGTAGTAGTAGTAGTAATAGTAGTATTAGTAGTAGTAGTAGTTGTTTTTGTTGTAGTAGTTGTTGTAGTATTTGTTGTAGTATGTGTCATTTGTAGTAGTAGTAGTAGTAGTAGTAGTATGTTGTTTGTAGTAGTAGTAGTAGTTAGTTGTTGTTGTTGTAGTAGTAGTAGTGGTAGTAGTAGTAGTAGTAATAGTTGTTGTGTTGTAGTCGTAGTAGTAGTATAGTAGTAGTAGTAGTAGTGTATAGTAGTGTAGTGTTTTGTTATTGTTGTAGTGTTGTAGTTGTGTAGTTGTAGTAGTAGTATTTGTTGTTGTTGTTGTTGTTGTAGCTGTTGTAGTAATTGTAGTAGTAGTAGTAGTAATAGTAGTAGTAGTTGTTGTTGATGTTGT